>BQMB01001011.1:0-36027 GCA_027943415.1 Closterium sp. NIES-67
ACACAACAAACCTGTTTTTTCTCTAAGGTTCTTTGTTCACAAACTCTTTCCTTTTGCATACATAGCTAGTGTATGGCCTCAAGACCATCATGGCTTGTCCTGGTTCCAAAATCCTAGTGGTTGGGAATTTAGAGCATGTCAACTATTGTCCCATGTCTAAACACTTGAGCGTTCCCAACAAAACCTCAACTTTCCATTTTGTTTTTCAGATACTGAGCATTTTTAAGCCCTTGTTTTGCATGATCATTAGTGCATGGGCTCAAGATAGTCTGGCTTGTGCTCAGATCCAAAACCTAAGAGTGCAAAAAACTATGGTATCGTATGTGTTCCTTTTTCCAGTACTTGAGCATTTTCCTACGAGACCTCAACTGGTTATCTTGCTATTGAGCGTGCTCAAACATCTTACTTTTGCATGCATGGTTAGTGAATGGGCTCAAGAGCATGCTGGCTTGTGCTCAGATCAAAACCCAGGTGTGTGGGAAGTTTTGGTATCTCAAGCGTTGTCGCATGTCCAAGTTCTTGAGTGGTACCCACCAAACAACAACCTGTTTTTTCTCTAAGGTTCTTTGTTCACTAAAACTCTTTCCTTTTGCATACATAGCTAGTGTATGGCCTCAAGACCATCATGGCTTGTGCTGGTTCCAAAAATCCTAGTGGTTGGGAATTAGAGCATGTCAACTATTGTCCCATGTCTAAACACTTGAGCGTTTCCCAACAAAACCTCAACTTTCCATTTTGTTTTTCAGATACTGAGCAATTTCTAAGCCCTTGTTTTGCATGATCAGTTAGTGCATGGGCTCAAGATAGTCCTGGCTTGTGCTCAGATCCAAAACCTAAGAGTGCAAAAAACTATGGTATCGTATGTGTTCCTTTTTCCAGTACTTGAGCATTTTCCTACGAGACCTCACTTGGTTATCTTGCTATTGAGCGTGCTCAAACATCTTACTTTTTGCATGCATGGTTAGTGAATGGGCTCAAGAGCATGCTGGCTTGTGCTCAGATTCAAAACCCAGGTGTGTGGGAAGTTTTGGTATCTCAAGCGTTGTCGCATGTCCAAGTTCTTGAGTGGTACCACACCAAACAACAACCTGTTTTTTCTCTAAGGTTCTTTGTTCACTAAACTCTTTCCTTTTGCATACATAGCTAGTGTATGGCCTCAAGACCATCATGGCTTGTGCTGGTTCCAAAATCCTAGTGGTTGGGAATTTAGAGCATGTCAACTATTGTCCCATGTCTAAACACTTGAGCGTTTCCCAACAAAACCTCAACTTTCCATTTTGTTTTTCAGATACTGAGCAATTTCTAAGCCCTTGTTTTGCATGATCAGTTAGTGCATGGGCTCAAGATAGTCCTGGCTTGTGCTCAGATCCAAAACCTAAGAGTGCAAAAAACTATGGTATCGTATGTGTTCCTTTTTCCAGTACTTGAGCATTTTCCTACGAGACCTCAACTTGGTTATCTTGCTATTGAGCGTGCTCAAACATCTTACTTTTTGCATGCATGGTTAGTGAATGGGCTCAAGAGCATGCTGGCTTGTGCTCAGATTCAAAACCCAGGTGTGTGGGAAGTTTTGGTATCTCAAGCGTTGTCGCATGTCCAAGTTCTTGAGTGGTACCACACCAAACAACAACCTGTTTTTTCTCTAAGGTTCTTTGTTCACTAAACTCTTTCCTTTTGCATACATAGCTAGTGTATGGCCTCAAGACCATCATGGCTTGTGCCTGGTTCCAAAATCCTAGTGGTTGGGAATTTAGAGCATGTCAACTATTGTCCCATGTCTAAACACTTGAGCGTTTCCCAACAAAACCTCAACTTTCCATTTTGTTTTTCAGATACTGAGCAATTTCTAAGCCCTTGTTTTGCATGATCAGTTAGTGCATGGGCTCAAGATAGTCCTGGCTTGTGCTCAGATCCAAAACCTAAGAGTGCAAAAAACTATGGTATCGTATGTGTTCCTTTTTCCAGTACTTGAGCATTTTCCTACGAGACCTCAACTTGGTTATCTGCTATTGAGCGTGCTCAAACATCTTACTTTTGCATGCATGGTTAGTGAATGGGCTCAAGAGCATGCTGGCTTGTGCTCAGATTCAAAACCCAGGTGTGTGGGAAGTTTTGGTATCTCAAGCGTTGTCGCATGTCCAAGTTCTTGAGTGGTACCACACCAAACAACAACCTGTTTTTTCTCTAAGGTTCTTTGTTCACTAAACTCTTTCCTTTTGCATACATAGCTAGTGTATGGCCTCAAGACCATCATGGCTTGTGCCTGGTTCCAAAATCCTAGTGGTTGGGAATTTAGAGCATGTCAACTATTGTCCCATGTCTAAACACTTGAGCGTTTCCCAACAAAACCTCAACTTTCCATTTTGTTTTTCAGATACTGAGCAATTTCTAAGCCCTTGTTTTGCATGATCAGTTAGTGCATGGGCTCAAGATAGTCCTGGCTTGTGCTCAGATCCAAAACCTAAGAGTGCAAAAAACTATGGTATCGTATGTGTTCCTTTTTCCAGTACTTGAGCATTTTCCTACGAGACCTCAACTTGGTTATCGTGCTATTGAGCGTGCTCAAACATCTTACTTTTGCATGCATGGTTAGTGAATGGGCTCAAGAGCATGCTGGCTTGTGCTCAGATTCAAAACCCAGGTGTGTGGGAAGTTTTGGTATCTCAAGCGTTGTCGCATGTCCAAGTTCTTGAGTGGTACCACACCAAACAACAACCTGTTTTTTCTCTAAGGTTCTTTGTTCACTAAAACTCTTTCCTTTTGCATACATAGCTAGTGTATGGCCTCAAGACCATCATGGCTTGTGCCTGGTTCCAAAATCCTAGTGGTTGGGAATTTAGAGCATGTCAACTATTGTCCCATGTCTAAACACTTGAGCGTTTCCCAACAAAACCTCAACTTTCCATTTTGTTTTTCAGATACTGAGCAATTTCTAAGCCCTTGTTTTGCATGATCAGTTAGTGCATGGGCTCAAGATAGTCCTGGCTTGTGCTCAGATCCAAAACCTAAGAGTGCAAAAAACTATGGTATCGTATGTGTTCCTTTTTCCAGTACTTGAGCATTTTCCTACGAGACCTCAACTTGGTTATCTTGCTATTGAGCGTGCTCAAACATCTTACTTTTTGCATGCATGGTTAGTGAATGGGCTCAAGAGCATGCTGGCTTGTGCTCAGATTCAAAACCCAGGTGTGTGGGAAGTTTTGGTATCTCAAGCGTTGTCGCATGTCCAAGTTCTTGAGTGGTACCACACCAAACAACAACCTGTTTTTTCTCTAAGGTTCTTTGTTCACTAAACTCTTTCCTTTTGCATACATAGCTAGTGTATGGCCTCAAGACCATCATGGCTTGTGCCTGGTTCCAAAATCCTAGTGGTTGGGAATTTAGAGCATGTCAACTATTGTCCCATGTCTAAACACTTGAGCGTTTCCCAACAAAACCTCAACTTTCCATTTTGTTTTTCAGATACTGAGCAATTTCTAAGCCCTTGTTTTGCATGATCAGTTAGTGCATGGGCTCAAGATAGTCCTGGCTTGTGCTCAGATCCAAAACCTAAGAGTGCAAAAAACTATGGTATCGTATGTGTTCCTTTTTCCAGTACTTGAGCATTTTCCTACGAGACCTCAACTTGGTTATCGTGCTATTGAGCGTGCTCAAACATCTTACTTTTTGCATGCATGGTTAGTGAATGGGCTCAAGAGCATGCTGGCTTGTGCTCAGATTCAAAACCCAGGTGTGTGGGAAGTTTTGGTATCTCAAGCGTTGTCGCATGTCCAAGTTCTTGAGTGGTACCACACCAAACAACAACCTGTTTTTTCTCTAAGGTTCTTTGTTCACTAAAACTCTTTCCTTTTGCATACATAGCTAGTGTATGGCCTCAAGACCATCATGGCTTGTGCTGGTTCCAAAATCCTAGTGGTTGGGAATTTAGAGCATGTCAACTATTGTCCCATGTCTAAACACTTGAGCGTTTCCCAACAAAACCTCAACTTTCCATTTTGTTTTTCAGATACTGAGCAATTTCTAAGCCCTTGTTTTGCATGATCAGTTAGTGCATGGGCTCAAGATAGTCCTGGCTTGTGCTCAGATCCAAAACCTAAGAGTGCAAAAAACTATGGTATCGTATGTGTTCCTTTTTCCAGTACTTGAGCATTTTCCTACGAGACCTCAACTTGGTTATCTTGCTATTGAGCGTGCTCAAACATCTTACTTTTGCATGCATGGTTAGTGAATGGGCTCAAGAGCATGCTGGCTTGTGCTCAGATTCAAAACCCAGGTGTGTGGGAAGTTTTGGTATCTCAAGCGTTGTCGCATGTCCAAGTTCTTGAGTGGTACCACACCAAACAACAACCTGTTTTTTCTCTAAGGTTCTTTGTTCACTAAAACTCTTTCCTTTTGCATACATAGCTAGTGTATGGCCTCAAGACCATCATGGCTTGTGCCTGGTTCCAAAATCCTAGTGGTTGGGAATTTAGAGCATGTCAACTATTGTCCCATGTCTAAACACTTGAGCGTTTCCCAACAAAACCTCAACTTTCCATTTTGTTTTTCAGATACTGAGCAATTTCTAAGCCCTTGTTTTGCATGATCAGTTAGTGCATGGGCTCAAGATAGTCCTGGCTTGTGCTCAGATCCAAAACCTAAGAGTGCAAAAAACTATGGTATCGTATGTGTTCCTTTTTCCAGTACTTGAGCATTTTCCTACGAGACCTCAACTTGGTTATCTTGCTATTGAGCGTGCTCAAACATCTTACTTTTTGCATGCATGGTTAGTGAATGGGCTCAAGAGCATGCTGGCTTGTGCTCAGATTCAAAACCCAGGTGTGTGGGAAGTTTTGGTATCTCAAGCGTTGTCGCATGTCCAAGTTCTTGAGTGGTACCACACCAAACAACAACCTGTTTTTTCTCTAAGGTTCTTTGTTCACTAAACTCTTTCCTTTTGCATACATAGCTAGTGTATGGCCTCAAGACCATCATGGCTTGTGCCTGGTTCCAAAATCCTAGTGGTTGGGAATTTAGAGCATGTCAACTATTGTCCCATGTCTAAACACTTGAGCGTTTCCCAACAAAACCTCAACTTTCCATTTTGTTTTTCAGATACTGAGCAATTTCTAAGCCCTTGTTTTGCATGATCAGTTAGTGCATGGGCTCAAGATAGTCCTGGCTTGTGCTCAGATCCAAAACCTAAGAGTGCAAAAAACTATGGTATCGTATGTGTTCCTTTTTCCAGTACTTGAGCATTTTCCTACGAGACCTCAACTTGGTTATCTTGCTATTGAGCGTGCTCAAACATCTTACTTTTTGCATGCATGGTTAGTGAATGGGCTCAAGAGCATGCTGGCTTGTGCTCAGATTCAAAACCCAGGTGTGTGGGAAGTTTTGGTATCTCAAGCGTTGTCGCATGTCCAAGTTCTTGAGTGGTACCACACCAAACAACAACCTGTTTTTTCTCTAAGGTTCTTTGTTCACTAAAACTCTTTCCTTTTGCATACATAGCTAGTGTATGGCCTCAAGACCATCATGGCTTGTGCCTGGTTCCAAAATCCTAGTGGTTGGGAATTTAGAGCATGTCAACTATTGTCCCATGTCTAAACACTTGAGCGTTTCCCAACAAAACCTCAACTTTCCATTTTGTTTTTCAGATACTGAGCAATTTCTAAGCCCTTGTTTTGCATGATCAGTTAGTGCATGGGCTCAAGATAGTCCTGGCTTGTGCTCAGATCCAAAACCTAAGAGTGCAAAAAACTATGGTATCGTATGTGTTCCTTTTTCCAGTACTTGAGCATTTTCCTACGAGACCTCAACTTGGTTATCTTGCTATTGAGCGTGCTCAAACATCTTACTTTTTGCATGCATGGTTAGTGAATGGGCTCAAGAGCATGCTGGCTTGTGCTCAGATTCAAAACCCAGGTGTGTGGGAAGTTTTGGTATCTCAAGCGTTGTCGCATGTCCAAGTTCTTGAGTGGTACCACACCAAACAACAACCTGTTTTTTCTCTAAGGTTCTTTGTTCACTAAATCTCTTTCCTTTTGCATACATAGCTAGTGTATGGCCTCAAGACCATCATGGCTTGTGCCTGGTTCCAAAATCCTAGTGGTTGGGAATTTAGAGCATGTCAACTATTGTCCCATGTCTAAACACTTGAGCGTTTCCCAACAAAACCTCAACTTTCCATTTTGTTTTTCAGATACTGAGCAATTTCTAAGCCCTTGTTTTGCATGATCAGTTAGTGCATGGGCTCAAGATAGTCCTGGCTTGTGCTCAGATCCAAAACCTAAGAGTGCAAAAAACTATGGTATCGTATGTGTTCCTTTTTCCAGTACTTGAGCATTTTCCTACGAGACCTCAACTTGGTTATCGTGCTATTGAGCGTGCTCAAACATCTTACTTTTTGCATGCATGGTTAGTGAATGGGCTCAAGAGCATGCTGGCTTGTGCTCAGATTCAAAACCCAGGTGTGTGGGAAGTTTTGGTATCTCAAGCGTTGTCGCATGTCCAAGTTCTTGAGTGGTACCACACCAAACAACAACCTGTTTTTTCTCTAAGGTTCTTTGTTCACTAAACTCTTTCCTTTTGCATACATAGCTAGTGTATGGCCTCAAGACCATCATGGCTTGTGCCTGGTTCCAAAATCCTAGTGGTTGGGAATTTAGAGCATGTCAACTATTGTCCCATGTCTAAACACTTGAGCGTTTCCCAACAAAACCTCAACTTTCCATTTTGTTTTTCAGATACTGAGCAATTTCTAAGCCCTTGTTTTGCATGATCAGTTAGTGCATGGGCTCAAGATAGTCCTGGCTTGTGCTCAGATCCAAAACCTAAGAGTGCAAAAAACTATGGTATCGTATGTGTTCCTTTTTCCAGTACTTGAGCATTTTCCTACGAGACCTCAACTTGGTTATCGTGCTATTGAGCGTGCTCAAACATCTTACTTTTTGCATGCATGGTTAGTGAATGGGCTCAAGAGCATGCTGGCTTGTGCTCAGATTCAAAACCCAGGTGTGTGGGAAGTTTTGGTATCTCAAGCGTTGTCGCATGTCCAAGTTCTTGAGTGGTACCACACCAAACAACAACCTGTTTTTTCTCTAAGGTTCTTTGTTCACTAAACTCTTTCCTTTTGCATACATAGCTAGTGTATGGCCTCAAGACCATCATGGCTTGTGCCTGGTTCCAAAATCCTAGTGGTTGGGAATTTAGAGCATGTCAACTATTGTCCCATGTCTAAACACTTGAGCGTTTCCCAACAAAACCTCAACTTTCCATTTTGTTTTTCAGATACTGAGCAATTTCTAAGCCCTTGTTTTGCATGATCAGTTAGTGCATGGGCTCAAGATAGTCCTGGCTTGTGCTCAGATCCAAAACCTAAGAGTGCAAAAAACTATGGTATCGTATGTGTTCCTTTTTCCAGTACTTGAGCATTTTCCTACGAGACCTCAACTTGGTTATCTTGCTATTGAGCGTGCTCAAACATCTTACTTTTTGCATGCATGGTTAGTGAATGGGCTCAAGAGCATGCTGGCTTGTGCTCAGATTCAAAACCCAGGTGTGTGGGAAGTTTTGGTATCTCAAGCGTTGTCGCATGTCCAAGTTCTTGAGTGGTACCACACCAAACAACAACCTGTTTTTTCTCTAAGGTTCTTTGTTCACTAAACTCTTTCCTTTTGCATACATAGCTAGTGTATGGCCTCAAGACCATCATGGCTTGTGCCTGGTTCCAAAATCCTAGTGGTTGGGAATTTAGAGCATGTCAACTATTGTCCCATGTCTAAACACTTGAGCGTTTCCCAACAAAACCTCAACTTTCCATTTTGTTTTTCAGATACTGAGCAATTTCTAAGCCCTTGTTTTGCATGATCAGTTAGTGCATGGGCTCAAGATAGTCCTGGCTTGTGCTCAGATCCAAAACCTAAGAGTGCAAAAAACTATGGTATCGTATGTGTTCCTTTTTCCAGTACTTGAGCATTTTCCTACGAGACCTCAACTTGGTTATCTGCTATTGAGCGTGCTCAAACATCTTACTTTTTGCATGCATGGTTAGTGAATGGGCTCAAGAGCATGCTGGCTTGTGCTCAGATTCAAAACCCAGGTGTGTGGGAAGTTTTGGTATCTCAAGCGTTGTCGCATGTCCAAGTTCTTGAGTGGTACCACACCAAACAACAACCTGTTTTTTCTCTAAGGTTCTTTGTTCACTAAACTCTTTCCTTTTGCATACATAGCTAGTGTATGGCCTCAAGACCATCATGGCTTGTGCCTGGTTCCAAAATCCTAGTGGTTGGGAATTTAGAGCATGTCAACTATTGTCCCATGTCTAAACACTTGAGCGTTTCCCAACAAAACCTCAACTTTCCATTTTGTTTTTCAGATACTGAGCAATTTCTAAGCCCTTGTTTTGCATGATCAGTTAGTGCATGGGCTCAAGATAGTCCTGGCTTGTGCTCAGATCCAAAACCTAAGAGTGCAAAAAACTATGGTATCGTATGTGTTCCTTTTTCCAGTACTTGAGCATTTTCCTACGAGACCTCAACTTGGTTATCTGCTATTGAGCGTGCTCAAACATCTTACTTTTTGCATGCATGGTTAGTGAATGGGCTCAAGAGCATGCTGGCTTGTGCTCAGATTCAAAACCCAGGTGTGTGGGAAGTTTTGGTATCTCAAGCGTTGTCGCATGTCCAAGTTCTTGAGTGGTACCACACCAAACAACAACCTGTTTTTTCTCTAAGGTTCTTTGTTCACTAAAACTCTTTCCTTTTGCATACATAGCTAGTGTATGGCCTCAAGACCATCATGGCTTGTGCCTGGTTCCAAAATCCTAGTGGTTGGGAATTTAGAGCATGTCAACTATTGTCCCATGTCTAAACACTTGAGCGTTTCCCAACAAAACCTCAACTTTCCATTTTGTTTTTCAGATACTGAGCAATTTCTAAGCCCTTGTTTTGCATGATCAGTTAGTGCATGGGCTCAAGATAGTCCTGGCTTGTGCTCAGATCCAAAACCTAAGAGTGCAAAAAACTATGGTATCGTATGTGTTCCTTTTTCCAGTACTTGAGCATTTTCCTACGAGACCTCAACTTGGTTATCGTGCTATTGAGCGTGCTCAAACATCTTACTTTTTGCATGCATGGTTAGTGAATGGGCTCAAGAGCATGCTGGCTTGTGCTCAGATTCAAAACCCAGGTGTGTGGGAAGTTTTGGTATCTCAAGCGTTGTCGCATGTCCAAGTTCTTGAGTGGTACCACACCAAACAACAACCTGTTTTTTCTCTAAGGTTCTTTGTTCACTAAACTCTTTCCTTTTGCATACATAGCTAGTGTATGGCCTCAAGACCATCATGGCTTGTGCCTGGTTCCAAAATCCTAGTGGTTGGGAATTTAGAGCATGTCAACTATTGTCCCATGTCTAAACACTTGAGCGTTTCCCAACAAAACCTCAACTTTCCATTTTGTTTTTCAGATACTGAGCAATTTCTAAGCCCTTGTTTTGCATGATCAGTTAGTGCATGGGCTCAAGATAGTCCTGGCTTGTGCTCAGATCCAAAACCTAAGAGTGCAAAAAACTATGGTATCGTATGTGTTCCTTTTTCCAGTACTTGAGCATTTTCCTACGAGACCTCAACTTGGTTATCTGCTATTGAGCGTGCTCAAACATCTTACTTTTTGCATGCATGGTTAGTGAATGGGCTCAAGAGCATGCTGGCTTGTGCTCAGATTCAAAACCCAGGTGTGTGGGAAGTTTTGGTATCTCAAGCGTTGTCGCATGTCCAAGTTCTTGAGTGGTACCACACCAAACAACAACCTGTTTTTTCTCTAAGGTTCTTTGTTCACTAAACTCTTTCCTTTTGCATACATAGCTAGTGTATGGCCTCAAGACCATCATGGCTTGTGCCTGGTTCCAAAATCCTAGTGGTTGGGAATTTAGAGCATGTCAACTATTGTCCCATGTCTAAACACTTGAGCGTTTCCCAACAAAACCTCAACTTTCCATTTTGTTTTTCAGATACTGAGCAATTTCTAAGCCCTTGTTTTGCATGATCAGTTAGTGCATGGGCTCAAGATAGTCCTGGCTTGTGCTCAGATCCAAAACCTAAGAGTGCAAAAAACTATGGTATCGTATGTGTTCCTTTTTCCAGTACTTGAGCATTTTCCTACGAGACCTCAACTTGGTTATCGTGCTATTGAGCGTGCTCAAACATCTTACTTTTTGCATGCATGGTTAGTGAATGGGCTCAAGAGCATGCTGGCTTGTGCTCAGATTCAAAACCCAGGTGTGTGGGAAGTTTTGGTATCTCAAGCGTTGTCGCATGTCCAAGTTCTTGAGTGGTACCACACCAAACAACAACCTGTTTTTTCTCTAAGGTTCTTTGTTCACTAAACTCTTTCCTTTTGCATACATAGCTAGTGTATGGCCTCAAGACCATCATGGCTTGTGCCTGGTTCCAAAATCCTAGTGGTTGGGAATTTAGAGCATGTCAACTATTGTCCCATGTCTAAACACTTGAGCGTTTCCCAACAAAACCTCAACTTTCCATTTTGTTTTTCAGATACTGAGCAATTTCTAAGCCCTTGTTTTGCATGATCAGTTAGTGCATGGGCTCAAGATAGTCCTGGCTTGTGCTCAGATCCAAAACCTAAGAGTGCAAAAAACTATGGTATCGTATGTGTTCCTTTTTCCAGTACTTGAGCATTTTCCTACGAGACCTCAACTTGGTTATCTGCTATTGAGCGTGCTCAAACATCTTACTTTTTGCATGCATGGTTAGTGAATGGGCTCAAGAGCATGCTGGCTTGTGCTCAGATTCAAAACCCAGGTGTGTGGGAAGTTTTGGTATCTCAAGCGTTGTCGCATGTCCAAGTTCTTGAGTGGTACCACACCAAACAACAACCTGTTTTTTCTCTAAGGTTCTTTGTTCACTAAACTCTTTCCTTTTGCATACATAGCTAGTGTATGGCCTCAAGACCATCATGGCTTGTGCCTGGTTCCAAAATCCTAGTGGTTGGGAATTTAGAGCATGTCAACTATTGTCCCATGTCTAAACACTTGAGCGTTTCCCAACAAAACCTCAACTTTCCATTTTGTTTTTCAGATACTGAGCAATTTCTAAGCCCTTGTTTTGCATGATCAGTTAGTGCATGGGCTCAAGATAGTCCTGGCTTGTGCTCAGATCCAAAACCTAAGAGTGCAAAAAACTATGGTATCGTATGTGTTCCTTTTTCCAGTACTTGAGCATTTTCCTACGAGACCTCACTTGGTTATCTTGCTATTGAGCGTGCTCAAACATCTTACTTTTTGCATGCATGGTTAGTGAATGGGCTCAAGAGCATGCTGGCTTGTGCTCAGATTCAAAACCCAGGTGTGTGGGAAGTTTTGGTATCTCAAGCGTTGTCGCATGTCCAAGTTCTTGAGTGGTACCACACCAAACAACAACCTGTTTTTTCTCTAAGGTTCTTTGTTCACTAAAACTCTTTCCTTTTGCATACATAGCTAGTGTATGGCCTCAAGACCATCATGGCTTGTGCCTGGTTCCAAAATCCTAGTGGTTGGGAATTTAGAGCATGTCAACTATTGTCCCATGTCTAAACACTTGAGCGTTTCCCAACAAAACCTCAACTTTCCATTTTGTTTTTCAGATACTGAGCAATTTCTAAGCCCTTGTTTTGCATGATCAGTTAGTGCATGGGCTCAAGATAGTCCTGGCTTGTGCTCAGATCCAAAACCTAAGAGTGCAAAAAACTATGGTATCGTATGTGTTCCTTTTTCCAGTACTTGAGCATTTTCCTACGAGACCTCAACTTGGTTATCTGCTATTGAGCGTGCTCAAACATCTTACTTTTTGCATGCATGGTTAGTGAATGGGCTCAAGAGCATGCTGGCTTGTGCTCAGATTCAAAACCCAGGTGTGTGGGAAGTTTTGGTATCTCAAGCGTTGTCGCATGTCCAAGTTCTTGAGTGGTACCACACCAAACAACAACCTGTTTTTTCTCTAAGGTTCTTTGTTCACTAAAACTCTTTCCTTTTGCATACATAGCTAGTGTATGGCCTCAAGACCATCATGGCTTGTGCCTGGTTCCAAAATCCTAGTGGTTGGGAATTTAGAGCATGTCAACTATTGTCCCATGTCTAAACACTTGAGCGTTTCCCAACAAAACCTCAACTTTCCATTTTGTTTTTCAGATACTGAGCAATTTCTAAGCCCTTGTTTTGCATGATCAGTTAGTGCATGGGCTCAAGATAGTCCTGGCTTGTGCTCAGATCCAAAACCTAAGAGTGCAAAAAACTATGGTATCGTATGTGTTCCTTTTTCCAGTACTTGAGCATTTTCCTACGAGACCTCAACTTGGTTATCTGCTATTGAGCGTGCTCAAACATCTTACTTTTTGCATGCATGGTTAGTGAATGGGCTCAAGAGCATGCTGGCTTGTGCTCAGATTCAAAACCCAGGTGTGTGGGAAGTTTTGGTATCTCAAGCGTTGTCGCATGTCCAAGTTCTTGAGTGGTACCACACCAAACAACAACCTGTTTTTTCTCTAAGGTTCTTTGTTCACTAAACTCTTTCCTTTTGCATACATAGCTAGTGTATGGCCTCAAGACCATCATGGCTTGTGCCTGGTTCCAAAATCCTAGTGGTTGGGAATTTAGAGCATGTCAACTATTGTCCCATGTCTAAACACTTGAGCGTTTCCCAACAAAACCTCAACTTTCCATTTTGTTTTTCAGATACTGAGCAATTTCTAAGCCCTTGTTTTGCATGATCAGTTAGTGCATGGGCTCAAGATAGTCCTGGCTTGTGCTCAGATCCAAAACCTAAGAGTGCAAAAAACTATGGTATCGTATGTGTTCCTTTTTCCAGTACTTGAGCATTTTCCTACGAGACCTCAACTTGGTTATCTGCTATTGAGCGTGCTCAAACATCTTACTTTTTGCATGCATGGTTAGTGAATGGGCTCAAGAGCATGCTGGCTTGTGCTCAGATTCAAAACCCAGGTGTGTGGGAAGTTTTGGTATCTCAAGCGTTGTCGCATGTCCAAGTTCTTGAGTGGTACCACACCAAACAACAACCTGTTTTTTCTCTAAGGTTCTTTGTTCACTAAACTCTTTCCTTTTGCATACATAGCTAGTGTATGGCCTCAAGACCATCATGGCTTGTGCCTGGTTCCAAAATCCTAGTGGTTGGGAATTTAGAGCATGTCAACTATTGTCCCATGTCTAAACACTTGAGCGTTTCCCAACAAAACCTCAACTTTCCATTTTGTTTTTCAGATACTGAGCAATTTCTAAGCCCTTGTTTTGCATGATCAGTTAGTGCATGGGCTCAAGATAGTCCTGGCTTGTGCTCAGATCCAAAACCTAAGAGTGCAAAAAACTATGGTATCGTATGTGTTCCTTTTTCCAGTACTTGAGCATTTTCCTACGAGACCTCACTTGGTTATCTGCTATTGAGCGTGCTCAAACATCTTACTTTTTGCATGCATGGTTAGTGAATGGGCTCAAGAGCATGCTGGCTTGTGCTCAGATTCAAAACCCAGGTGTGTGGGAAGTTTTGGTATCTCAAGCGTTGTCGCATGTCCAAGTTCTTGAGTGGTACCACACCAAACAACAACCTGTTTTTTCTCTAAGGTTCTTTGTTCACTAAACTCTTTCCTTTTGCATACATAGCTAGTGTATGGCCTCAAGACCATCATGGCTTGTGCTGGTTCCAAAATCCTAGTGGTTGGGAATTTAGAGCATGTCAACTATTGTCCCATGTCTAAACACTTGAGCGTTTCCCAACAAAACCTCAACTTTCCATTTTGTTTTTCAGATACTGAGCAATTTCTAAGCCCTTGTTTTGCATGATCAGTTAGTGCATGGGCTCAAGATAGTCCTGGCTTGTGCTCAGATCCAAAACCTAAGAGTGCAAAAAACTATGGTATCGTATGTGTTCCTTTTTCCAGTACTTGAGCATTTTCCTACGAGACCTCACTTGGTTATCTGCTATTGAGCGTGCTCAAACATCTTACTTTTGCATGCATGGTTAGTGAATGGGCTCAAGAGCATGCTGGCTTGTGCTCAGATTCAAAACCCAGGTGTGTGGGAAGTTTTGGTATCTCAAGCGTTGTCGCATGTCCAAGTTCTTGAGTGGTACCACACCAAACAACAACCTGTTTTTTCTCTAAGGTTCTTTGTTCACTAAACTCTTTCCTTTGCATACATAGCTAGTGTATGGCCTCAAGACCATCATGGCTTGTGCCTGGTTCCAAAATCCTAGTGGTTGGGAATTTAGAGCATGTCAACTATTGTCCCATGTCTAAACACTTGAGCGTTTCCCAACAAAACCTCAACTTTCCATTTTGTTTTTCAGATACTGAGCAATTTCTAAGCCCTTGTTTTGCATGATCAGTTAGTGCATGGGCTCAAGATAGTCCTGGCTTGTGCTCAGATCCAAAACCTAAGAGTGCAAAAAACTATGGTATCGTATGTGTTCCTTTTTCCAGTACTTGAGCATTTTCCTACGAGACCTCACTTGGTTATCTGCTATTGAGCGTGCTCAAACATCTTACCTTTTGCATGCATGGTTAGTGAATGGGCTCAAGAGCATGCTGGCTTGTGCTCAGATTCAAAACCCAGGTGTGTGGGAAGTTTTGGTATCTCAAGCGTTGTCGCATGTCCAAGTTCTTGAGTGGTACCACACCAAACAACAACCTGTTTTTTCTCTAAGGTTCTTTGTTCACTAAACTCTTTCCTTTTGCATACATAGCTAGTGTATGGCCTCAAGACCATCATGGCTTGTGCCTGGTTCCAAAATCCTAGTGGTTGGGAATTTAGAGCATGTCAACTATTGTCCCATGTCTAAACACTTGAGCGTTTCCCAACAAAACCTCAACTTTCCATTTTGTTTTTCAGATACTGAGCAATTTCTAAGCCCTTGTTTTGCATGATCAGTTAGTGCATGGGCTCAAGATAGTCCTGGCTTGTGCTCAGATCCAAAACCTAAGAGTGCAAAAAACTATGGTATCGTATGTGTTCCTTTTTCCAGTACTTGAGCATTTTCCTACGAGACCTCACTTGGTTATCTTGCTATTGAGCGTGCTCAAACATCTTACTTTTGCATGCATGGTTAGTGAATGGGCTCAAGAGCATGCTGGCTTGTGCTCAGATTCAAAACCCAGGTGTGTGGGAAGTTTTGGTATCTCAAGCGTTGTCGCATGTCCAAGTTCTTGAGTGGTACCCACCAAACAACAACCTGTTTTTTCTCTAAGGTTCTTTGTTCACTAAACTCTTTCCTTTTGCATACATAGCTAGTGTATGGCCTCAAGACATCATGGCTTGTGCCTGTTCCAAAATCCTAGTGGTTGGGAATTTAGAGCATGTCAACTATTGTCCCATGTCTAAACACTTGAGCGTTTCCCAACAAAACCTCAACTTTCCATTTTGTTTTTCAGATACTGAGCAATTTCTAAGCCCTTGTTTTGCATGATCAGTTAGTGCATGGGCTCAAGATAGTCCTGGCTTGTGCTCAGATCCAAAACCTAAGAGTGCAAAAAACTATGGTATCGTATGTGTTCCTTTTTCCAGTACTTGAGCATTTTCCTACGAGACCTCACTTGGTTATCTGCTATTGAGCGTGCTCAAACATCTTACCTTTTGCATGCATGGTTAGTGAATGGGCTCAAGAGCATGCTGGCTTGTGCTCAGATTCAAAACCCAGGTGTGTGGGAAGTTTTGGTATCTCAAGCGTTGTCGCATGTCCAAGTTCTTGAGTGGTACCACACCAAACAACAACCTGTTTTTTCTCTAAGGTTCTTTGTTCACTAAACTCTTTCCTTTGCATACATAGCTAGTGTATGGCCTCAAGACCATCATGGCTTGTGCCTGGTCCAAAATCCTAGTGGTTGGGAATTTAGAGCATGTCAACTATTGTCCCATGTCTAAACACTTGAGCGTTTCCCAACAAAACCTCAACTTTCCATTTTGTTTTTCAGATACTGAGCAATTTCTAAGCCCTTGTTTTGCATGATCAGTTAGTGCATGGGCTCAAGATAGTCCTGGCTTGTGCTCAGATCCAAAACCTAAGAGTGCAAAAAATATGGTATCGTATGTGTTCCTTTTTCCAGTACTTGAGCATTTTCCTACGAGACCTCACTTGGTTATCTTGCTATTGAGCGTGCTCAAACATCTTACCTTTTGCATGCATGGTTAGTGAATGGGCTCAAGAGCATGCTGGCTTGTGCTCAGATTCAAAACCCAGGTGTGTGGGAAGTTTTGGTATCTCAAGCGTTGTCGCATGTCCAAGTTCTTGAGTGGTACCACACCAAACAACAACCTGTTTTTTCTCTAAGGTTCTTTGTTCACTAAACTCTTTCCTTTGCATACATAGCTAGTGTATGGCCTCAAGACATCATGGCTTGTGCTGGTTCCAAAATCCTAGTGGTTGGGAATTTAGAGCATGTCAACTATTGTCCCATGTCTAAACACTTGAGCGTTTCCCAACAAAACCTCAACTTTCCATTTTGTTTTTCAGATACTGAGCAATTTCTAAGCCCTTGTTTTGCATGATCAGTTAGTGCATGGGCTCAAGATAGTCCTGGCTTGTGCTCAGATCCAAAACCTAAGAGTGCAAAAACTATGGTATCGTATGTGTTCCTTTTTCCAGTACTTGAGCATTTTCCTACGAGACCTCACTTGGTTATCTTGCTATTGAGCGTGCTCAAACATCTTACCTTTTGCATGCATGGTTAGTGAATGGGCTCAAGAGCATGCTGGCTTGTGCTCAGATTCAAAACCCAGGTGTGTGGGAAGTTTTGGTATCTCAAGCGTTGTCGCATGTCCAAGTTCTTGAGTGGTACCCACCAAACAACAACCTGTTTTTTCTCTAGGTTCTTTGTTCACTAAACTCTTTCCTTTTGCATACATAGCTAGTGTATGGCCTCAAGACCATCATGGCTTGTGCTGGTTCCAAAATCCTAGTGGTTGGGAATTTAGAGCATGTCAACTATTGTCCCATGTCTAAACACTTGAGCGTTTCCCAACAAAACCTCAACTTTCCATTTTGTTTTTCAGATACTGAGCAATTTCTAAGCCCTTGTTTTGCATGATCAGTTAGTGCATGGGCTCAAGATAGTCCTGGCTTGTGCTCAGATCCAAAACCTAAGAGTGCAAAAACTATGGTATCGTATGTGTTCCTTTTTCCAGTACTTGAGCATTTTCCTACGAGACCTCAACTTGGTTATCTTGCTATTGAGCGTGCTCAAACATCTTACCTTTTGCATGCATGGTTAGTGAATGGGCTCAAGAGCATGCTGGCTTGTGCTCGGATTCAAAACCCAGGTGTGTGGGAAGTTTTGGTATCTCAAGCGTTGTCGCATGTCCAAGTTCTTGAGTGGTACCACACCAAACAACAACCTGTTTTTTCTCTAGGTTCTTTGTTCACTAAACTCTTTCCTTTTGCATACATAGCTAGTGTATGGCCTCAAGACCATCATGGCTTGTGCTGAGTTCCAAAATCCTAGTGGTTGGGAATTTAGAGCATGTCAACTATTGTCCCATGTCTAAACACTTGAGCGTTTCCCAACAAAACCTCAACTTTCCATTTTGTTTTTCAGATACTGAGCAATTTCTAAGCCCTTGTTTTGCATGATCAGTTAGTGCATGGGCTCAAGATAATCCTGGCTTGTGCTCAGATCCAAAACCTAAGAGTGCAAAAATTATGGTATCGTATGTGTTCCTTTTTCCAGTACTTGAGCATTTTCCTACGAGACCTCACTTGGTTATCTTGCTATTGAGCGTGCTCAAACATCTTCCTTTTGCATGCATGGTTAGTGAATGGGCTCAAGAGCATGCTGGCTTGTGCTCGGATTCAAAACCCAGGTGTGTGGGAAGTTTTGGTATCTCAAGCGTTGTCGCATGTCCAAGTTCTTGAGTGGTACCCACCAAACAACAACCTGTTTTTTCTCTAGGTTCTTTGTTCACTAAACTCTTTCCTTTTGCATACATAGCTAGTGTATGGCCTCAAGACCATCATGGCTTGTGCTGGATCCAAAATCCTAGTGGTTGGGAATTTAGAGCATGTCAACTATTGTCCCATGTCTAAACACTTGAGCGTTTCCCAACAAAACCTCAACTTTCATTTTGTTTTTCAGATACTGAGCAATTTCTAAGCCCTTGTTTTGCATGATCAGTTAGTGCATGGGCTCAAGATAGTCCTGGCTTGTGCTCAGATCCAAAACCTAAGAGTGCAAAAATTATGGTATCGTATGTGTTCCTTTTTCCAGTACTTGAGCATTTTCCTACGAGACTCACTTGGTTATCTTGCTATTGAGCGTGCTCAAACATCTTACCTTTTGCATGCATGGTTAGTGAATGGGCTCAAGAGCATGCTGGCTTGTGCTCAGATTCAAAACCCAGGTGTGTGGGAAGTTTTGGTATCTCAAGCGTTGTCGCATGTCCAAGTTCTTGAGTGGTACCCCACCAAACAACAACCTGTTTTTTCTTTAGGTCTTTGTTCACTAAACTCTTTCCCTTTGCATACATAGCTAGTGTATGGCTCAAGAGCATCATGGCTTGTGCTAGTTCCAAAATCCTAGTGGTTGGGAATTTAGAGCATGTCAACTATTGTCCCATGTCTAAACACTTGAGCGTTTCCCAACAAAACCTCAACTTTCCATTTTGTTTTTCAGATACTGAGCAATTTTAAGCCCTTGTTTTGCATGATCAGTTAGTGCATGGGCTCAAGATAGTCCTGGCTTGTGCTCAGATCCAAAACCTAAGAGTGCAAAAATTATGGTATCGTATGTGTTCCTTTTTCCAGTACTTGAGCATTTTCCTACGAGACCTCACTTGGTTATCTGCTATTGAGCGTGCTCAAACATCTTCCTTTTGCATGCATGGTTAGTGAATGGGCTCAAGAGCATGCTGGCTTGTGCTCAGATTCAAAACCCAGGTGTGTGGGAAGTTTTGGTATCTCAAGCGTTGTCGCATGTCCAAGTTCTTGAGTGGTACCCCACCAAACAACAACCTGTTTTTTCTCTAGGTTCTTTGTTCACTAAACTCTTTCCTTTGCATACATAGCTAGTGTATGGCCTCAAGACATCATGGCTTGTGCTGGTTCCAAAATCCTAGTGGTTGGGAATTTAGAGCATGTCAACTATTGTCCCATGTCTAAACACTTGAGCGTTTCCCAACAAAACCTCAACTTTCATTTGTTTTTCAGATACTGAGCAATTTCTAAGCCCTTGTTTTGCATGATCAGTTAGTGCATGGGCTCAAGATAGTCTGGCTTGTGCTCAGATCCAAAACCTAAGAGTGCAAAAACTATGGTATCGTATGTGTTCCTTTTTCCAGTACTTGAGCATTTTCCTACGAGACCTCACTTGGTTATCTTGCTATTGAGCGTGCTCAAACATCTTCCTTTTGCATGCATGGTTAGTGAATGGGCTCAAGAGCATGCTGGCTTGTGCTCAGATTCAAAACCCAGGTGTGTGGGAAGTTTTGGTATCTCAAGCGTTGTCGCATGTCCAAGTTCTTGAGTGGTACCCCACCAAACAACAACCTGTTTTTTCTTAAGGTTCTTTGTTCACTAAACTCTTTCCTTTTGCATACATAGCTAGTGTATGGCCTCAAGACCATCATGGCTTGTGCCTGTTCCAAAATCCTAGTGGTTGGGAATTTAGAGTATGTCAACTATTGTCCCATGTCTAAACACTTGAGCGTTTCCCAACAAAACCTCAACTTTCCATTTTGTTTTTCAGATACTGAGCAATTTTTAAGCCCTTGTTTTGCATGATCAGTTAGTGCATGGGCTCAAGATAATCCTGGCTTGTGCTCAGATCCAAAACCTAAGAGTGCAAAAACTATGGTATCGTATGTGTTCCTTTTTCCAGTACTTGAGCATTTTCCTACGAGACTCACTTGGTTATCTTGCTATTGAGCGTGCTCAAACATCTTACCTTTTGCATGCATGGTTAGTGAATGGGCTCAAGAGCATGCTGGCTTGTGCTCAGATTCAAAACCCAGGTGTGTGGGAAGTTTTGGTATCTCAAGCGTTGTCGCATGTCCAAGTTCTTGAGTGGTACCACACCAAACAACAACCTGTTTTTTCTCTTAGGTTCTTGTTCACTAAACTCTTTCCTTTTGCATACATAGCTAGTGTATGGCCTCAAGAGCATCATGGCTTGTGCTAGTTCCAAAATCCTAGTGGTTGGGAATTTAGAGCATGTCAACTATTGTCCCATGTCTAAACACTTGAGCGTTTCCCAACAAAACCTCAACTTTCCATTTGTTTTTCAGATACTGAGCAATTTCTAAGCCCTTGTTTTGCATGATCAGTTAGTGCATGGGCTCAAGATAGTCCTGGCTTGTGCTCAGATCCAAAACCTAAGAGTGCAAAAATATGGTATCGTATGTGTTCCTTTTTCCAGTACTTGAGCATTTTCCTACGAGACCTCACTTGGTTATCTGCTATTGAGCGTGCTCAAACATCTTACCTTTTGCATGCATGGTTAGTGAATGGGCTCAAGAGCATGCTGGCTTGTGCTCAGATTCAAAACCCAGGTGTGTGGGAAGTTTTGGTATCTCAAGCGTTGTCGCATGTCCAAGTTCTTGAGTGGTACCACACCAAACAACAACCTGTTTTTTCTCTAAGGTTCTTTGTTCACTAAACTCTTTCCTTTTGCATACATAGCTAGTGTATGGCCTCAAGACCATCATGGCTTGTGCTGGTTCCAAAATCCTAGTGGTTGGGAATTTAGAGCATGTCAACTATTGTCCCATGTCTAAACACTTGAGCGTTTCCCAACAAAACCTCAACTTTCCATTTGTTTTTCAGATACTGAGCAATTTCTAAGCCCTTGTTTTGCATGATCAGTTAGTGCATGGGCTCAAGATAGTCCTGGCTTGTGCTCAGATCCAAAACCTAAGAGTGCAAAAAACTATGGTATCGTATGTGTTCCTTTTTCCAGTACTTGAGCATTTTCCTACGAGACTCACTTGGTTATCTTGCTATTGAGCGTGCTCAAACATCTTACTTTTTGCATGCATGGTTAGTGAATGGGCTCAAGAGCATGCTGGCTTGTGCTCAGATTCAAAACCCAGGTGTGTGGGAAGTTTTGGTATCTCAAGCGTTGTCGCATGTCCAAGTTCTTGAGTGGTACCACACCAAACAACAACCTGTTTTTTCTCTAAGGTTCTTTGTTCACTAAACTCTTTCCTTTTGCATACATAGCTAGTGTATGGCCTCAAGACCATCATGGCTTGTGCCTGGTTCCAAAATCCTAGTGGTTGGGAATTTAGAGCATGTCAACTATTGTCCCATGTCTAAACACTTGAGCGTTTCCCAACAAAACCTCAACTTTCCATTTTGTTTTTCAGATACTGAGCAATTTCTAAGCCCTTGTTTTGCATGATCAGTTAGTGCATGGGCTCAAGATAGTCCTGGCTTGTGCTCAGATCCAAAACCTAAGAGTGCAAAAACTATGGTATCGTATGTGTTCCTTTTTCCAGTACTTGAGCATTTTCCTACGAGACCTCACTTGGTTATCTTGCTATTGAGCGTGCTCAAACATCTTACCTTTTGCATGCATGGTTAGTGAATGGGCTCAAGAGCATGCTGGCTTGTGCTCAGATTCAAAACCCAGGTGTGTGGGAAGTTTTGGTATCTCAAGCGTTGTCGCATGTCCAAGTTCTTGAGTGGTACCACACCAAACAACAACCTGTTTTTTCTCTAAGGTTCTTTGTTCACTAAACTCTTTCCTTTTGCATACATAGCTAGTGTATGGCCTCAAGACCATCATGGCTTGTGCTGGTTCCAAAATCCTAGTGGTTGGGAATTTAGAGCATGTCAACTATTGTCCCATGTCTAAACACTTGAGCGTTTCCCAACAAAACCTCAACTTTCCATTTTGTTTTTCAGATACTGAGCAATTTCTAAGCCCTTGTTTTGCATGATCAGTTAGTGCATGGGCTCAAGATAGTCCTGGCTTGTGCTCAGATCCAAAACCTAAGAGTGCAAAAACTATGGTATCGTATGTGTTCCTTTTTCCAGTACTTGAGCATTTTCCTACGAGACCTCACTTGGTTATCTTGCTATTGAGCGTGCTCAAACATCTTACCTTTTGCATGCATGGTTAGTGAATGGGCTCAAGAGCATGCTGGCTTGTGCTCAGATTCAAAACCCAGGTGTGTGGGAAGTTTTGGTATCTCAAGCGTTGTCGCATGTCCAAGTTCTTGAGTGGTACCACACCAAACAACAACCTGTTTTTTCTCTAAGGTTCTTTGTTCACTAAACTCTTTCCTTTTGCATACATAGCTAGTGTATGGCCTCAAGACCATCATGGCTTGTGCCTGGTTCCAAAATCCTAGTGGTTGGGAATTTAGAGCATGTCAACTATTGTCCCATGTCTAAACACTTGAGCGTTTCCCAACAAAACCTCAACTTTCCATTTTGTTTTTCAGATACTGAGCAATTTCTAAGCCCTTGTTTTGCATGATCAGTTAGTGCATGGGCTCAAGATAGTCCTGGCTTGTGCTCAGATCCAAAACCTAAGAGTGCAAAAAACTATGGTATCGTATGTGTTCCTTTTTCCAGTACTTGAGCATTTTCCTACGAGACCTCAACTTGGTTATCTTGCTATTGAGCGTGCTCAAACATCTTACTTTTTGCATGCATGGTTAGTGAATGGGCTCAAGAGCATGCTGGCTTGTGCTCAGATTCAAAACCCAGGTGTGTGGGAAGTTTTGGTATCTCAAGCGTTGTCGCATGTCCAAGTTCTTGAGTGGTACCACACCAAACAACAACCTGTTTTTTCTCTAAGGTTCTTTGTTCACTAAACTCTTTCCTTTTGCATACATAGCTAGTGTATGGCCTCAAGACCATCATGGCTTGTGCCTGGTTCCAAAATCCTAGTGGTTGGGAATTTAGAGCATGTCAACTATTGTCCCATGTCTAAACACTTGAGCGTTTCCCAACAAAACCTCAACTTTCCATTTTGTTTTTCAGATACTGAGCAATTTCTAAGCCCTTGTTTTGCATGATCAGTTAGTGCATGGGCTCAAGATAGTCCTGGCTTGTGCTCAGATCCAAAACCTAAGAGTGCAAAAAACTATGGTATCGTATGTGTTCCTTTTTCCAGTACTTGAGCATTTTCCTACGAGACCTCAACTTGGTTATCTGCTATTGAGCGTGCTCAAACATCTTACTTTTGCATGCATGGTTAGTGAATGGGCTCAAGAGCATGCTGGCTTGTGCTCAGATTCAAAACCCAGGTGTGTGGGAAGTTTTGGTATCTCAAGCGTTGTCGCATGTCCAAGTTCTTGAGTGGTACCACACCAAACAACAACCTGTTTTTTCTCTAAGGTTCTTTGTTCACTAAACTCTTTCCTTTTGCATACATAGCTAGTGTATGGCCTCAAGACCATCATGGCTTGTGCCTGGTTCCAAAATCCTAGTGGTTGGGAATTTAGAGCATGTCAACTATTGTCCCATGTCTAAACACTTGAGCGTTTCCCAACAAAACCTCAACTTTCCATTTTGTTTTTCAGATACTGAGCAATTTCTAAGCCCTTGTTTTGCATGATCAGTTAGTGCATGGGCTCAAGATAGTCCTGGCTTGTGCTCAGATCCAAAACCTAAGAGTGCAAAAAACTATGGTATCGTATGTGTTCCTTTTTCCAGTACTTGAGCATTTTCCTACGAGACCTCAACTTGGTTATCTTGCTATTGAGCGTGCTCAAACATCTTACTTTTTGCATGCATGGTTAGTGAATGGGCTCAAGAGCATGCTGGCTTGTGCTCAGATTCAAAACCCAGGTGTGTGGGAAGTTTTGGTATCTCAAGCGTTGTCGCATGTCCAAGTTCTTGAGTGGTACCACACCAAACAACAACCTGTTTTTTCTCTAAGGTTCTTTGTTCACTAAACTCTTTCCTTTTGCATACATAGCTAGTGTATGGCCTCAAGACCATCATGGCTTGTGCCTGGTTCCAAAATCCTAGTGGTTGGGAATTTAGAGCATGTCAACTATTGTCCCATGTCTAAACACTTGAGCGTTTCCCAACAAAACCTCAACTTTCCATTTTGTTTTTCAGATACTGAGCAATTTCTAAGCCCTTGTTTTGCATGATCAGTTAGTGCATGGGCTCAAGATAGTCCTGGCTTGTGCTCAGATCCAAAACCTAAGAGTGCAAAAAACTATGGTATCGTATGTGTTCCTTTTTCCAGTACTTGAGCATTTTCCTACGAGACCTCAACTTGGTTATCTGCTATTGAGCGTGCTCAAACATCTTACTTTTGCATGCATGGTTAGTGAATGGGCTCAAGAGCATGCTGGCTTGTGCTCAGATTCAAAACCCAGGTGTGTGGGAAGTTTTGGTATCTCAAGCGTTGTCGCATGTCCAAGTTCTTGAGTGGTACCACACCAAACAACAACCTGTTTTTTCTCTAAGGTTCTTTGTTCACTAAACTCTTTCCTTTTGCATACATAGCTAGTGTATGGCCTCAAGACCATCATGGCTTGTGCCTGGTTCCAAAATCCTAGTGGTTGGGAATTTAGAGCATGTCAACTATTGTCCCATGTCTAAACACTTGAGCGTTTCCCAACAAAACCTCAACTTTCCATTTTGTTTTTCAGATACTGAGCAATTTCTAAGCCCTTGTTTTGCATGATCAGTTAGTGCATGGGCTCAAGATAGTCCTGGCTTGTGCTCAGATCCAAAACCTAAGAGTGCAAAAAACTATGGTATCGTATGTGTTCCTTTTTCCAGTACTTGAGCATTTTCCTACGAGACCTCAACTTGGTTATCTGCTATTGAGCGTGCTCAAACATCTTACTTTTTGCATGCATGGTTAGTGAATGGGCTCAAGAGCATGCTGGCTTGTGCTCAGATTCAAAACCCAGGTGTGTGGGAAGTTTTGGTATCTCAAGCGTTGTCGCATGTCCAAGTTCTTGAGTGGTACCACACCAAACAACAACCTGTTTTTTCTCTAAGGTTCTTTGTTCACTAAACTCTTTCCTTTTGCATACATAGCTAGTGTATGGCCTCAAGACCATCATGGCTTGTGCCTGGTTCCAAAATCCTAGTGGTTGGGAATTTAGAGCATGTCAACTATTGTCCCATGTCTAAACACTTGAGCGTTTCCCAACAAAACCTCAACTTTCCATTTTGTTTTTCAGATACTGAGCAATTTCTAAGCCCTTGTTTTGCATGATCAGTTAGTGCATGGGCTCAAGATAGTCCTGGCTTGTGCTCAGATCCAAAACCTAAGAGTGCAAAAAACTATGGTATCGTATGTGTTCCTTTTTCCAGTACTTGAGCATTTTCCTACGAGACCTCAACTTGGTTATCTGCTATTGAGCGTGCTCAAACATCTTACCTTTTGCATGCATGGTTAGTGAATGGGCTCAAGAGCATGCTGGCTTGTGCTCAGATTCAAAACCCAGGTGTGTGGGAAGTTTTGGTATCTCAAGCGTTGTCGCATGTCCAAGTTCTTGAGTGGTACCACACCAAACAACAACCTGTTTTTTCTCTAAGGTTCTTTGTTCACTAAACTCTTTCCTTTTGCATACATAGCTAGTGTATGGCCTCAAGACCATCATGGCTTGTGCCTGGTTCCAAAATCCTAGTGGTTGGGAATTTAGAGCATGTCAACTATTGTCCCATGTCTAAACACTTGAGCGTTTCCCAACAAAACCTCAACTTTCCATTTTGTTTTTCAGATACTGAGCAATTTCTAAGCCCTTGTTTTGCATGATCAGTTAGTGCATGGGCTCAAGATAGTCCTGGCTTGTGCTCAGATCCAAAACCTAAGAGTGCAAAAAACTATGGTATCGTATGTGTTCCTTTTTCCAGTACTTGAGCATTTTCCTACGAGACCTCAACTTGGTTATCTGCTATTGAGCGTGCTCAAACATCTTACTTTTTGCATGCATGGTTAGTGAATGGGCTCAAGAGCATGCTGGCTTGTGCTCAGATTCAAAACCCAGGTGTGTGGGAAGTTTTGGTATCTCAAGCGTTGTCGCATGTCCAAGTTCTTGAGTGGTACCACACCAAACAACAACCTGTTTTTTCTCTAAGGTTCTTTGTTCACTAAACTCTTTCCTTTTGCATACATAGCTAGTGTATGGCCTCAAGACCATCATGGCTTGTGCCTGGTTCCAAAATCCTAGTGGTTGGGAATTTAGAGCATGTCAACTATTGTCCCATGTCTAAACACTTGAGCGTTTCCCAACAAAACCTCAACTTTCCATTTTGTTTTTCAGATACTGAGCAATTTCTAAGCCCTTGTTTTGCATGATCAGTTAGTGCATGGGCTCAAGATAGTCCTGGCTTGTGCTCAGATCCAAAACCTAAGAGTGCAAAAAACTATGGTATCGTATGTGTTCCTTTTTCCAGTACTTGAGCATTTTCCTACGAGACCTCAACTTGGTTATCTGCTATTGAGCGTGCTCAAACATCTTACTTTTTGCATGCATGGTTAGTGAATGGGCTCAAGAGCATGCTGGCTTGTGCTCAGATTCAAAACCCAGGTGTGTGGGAAGTTTTGGTATCTCAAGCGTTGTCGCATGTCCAAGTTCTTGAGTGGTACCACACCAAACAACAACCTGTTTTTTCTCTAGGTTCTTTGTTCACTAAACTCTTTCCTTTTGCATACATAGCTAGTGTATGGCCTCAAGACCATCATGGCTTGTGCCTGGTTCCAAAATCCTAGTGGTTGGGAATTTAGAGCATGTCAACTATTGTCCCATGTCTAAACACTTGAGCGTTTCCCAACAAAACCTCAACTTTCCATTTTGTTTTTCAGATACTGAGCAATTTCTAAGCCCTTGTTTTGCATGATCAGTTAGTGCATGGGCTCAAGATAGTCCTGGCTTGTGCTCAGATCCAAAACCTAAGAGTGCAAAAAACTATGGTATCGTATGTGTTCCTTTTTCCAGTACTTGAGCATTTTCCTACGAGACCTCAACTTGGTTATCTGCTATTGAGCGTGCTCAAACATCTTACTTTTTGCATGCATGGTTAGTGAATGGGCTCAAGAGCATGCTGGCTTGTGCTCAGATTCAAAACCCAGGTGTGTGGGAAGTTTTGGTATCTCAAGCGTTGTCGCATGTCCAAGTTCTTGAGTGGTACCACACCAAACAACAACCTGTTTTTTCTCTAAGGTTCTTTGTTCACTAAACTCTTTCCTTTTGCATACATAGCTAGTGTATGGCCTCAAGACCATCATGGCTTGTGCCTGGTTCCAAAATCCTAGTGGTTGGGAATTTAGAGCATGTCAACTATTGTCCCATGTCTAAACACTTGAGCGTTTCCCAACAAAACCTCAACTTTCCATTTTGTTTTTCAGATACTGAGCAATTTCTAAGCCCTTGTTTTGCATGATCAGTTAGTGCATGGGCTCAAGATAGTCCTGGCTTGTGCTCAGATCCAAAACCTAAGAGTGCAAAAAACTATGGTATCGTATGTGTTCCTTTTTCCAGTACTTGAGCATTTTCCTACGAGACCTCACTTGGTTATCTGCTATTGAGCGTGCTCAAACATCTTACTTTTTGCATGCATGGTTAGTGAATGGGCTCAAGAGCATGCTGGCTTGTGCTCAGATTCAAAACCCAGGTGTGTGGGAAGTTTTGGTATCTCAAGCGTTGTCGCATGTCCAAGTTCTTGAGTGGTACCCACCAAACAACAACCTGTTTTTTCTCTAGGTTCTTTGTTCACTAAACTCTTTCCTTTTGCATACATAGCTAGTGTATGGCCTCAAGACCATCATGGCTTGTGCCTGGTTCCAAAATCCTAGTGGTTGGGAATTTAGAGCATGTCAACTATTGTCCCATGTCTAAACACTTGAGCGTTTCCCAACAAAACCTCAACTTTCCATTTTGTTTTTCAGATACTGAGCAATTTCTAAGCCCTTGTTTTGCATGATCAGTTAGTGCATGGGCTCAAGATAGTCCTGGCTTGTGCTCAGATCCAAAACCTAAGAGTGCAAAAAACTATGGTATCGTATGTGTTCCTTTTTCCAGTACTTGAGCATTTTCCTACGAGACCTCAACTTGGTTATCTTGCTATTGAGCGTGCTCAAACATCTTACTTTTTGCATGCATGGTTAGTGAATGGGCTCAAGAGCATGCTGGCTTGTGCTCAGATTCAAAACCCAGGTGTGTGGGAAGTTTTGGTATCTCAAGCGTTGTCGCATGTCCAAGTTCTTGAGTGGTACCACACCAAACAACAACCTGTTTTTTCTCTAAGGTTCTTTGTTCACTAAACTCTTTCCTTTTGCATACATAGCTAGTGTATGGCCTCAAGACCATCATGGCTTGTGCCTGGTTCCAAAATCCTAGTGGTTGGGAATTTAGAGCATGTCAACTATTGTCCCATGTCTAAACACTTGAGCGTTTCCCAACAAAACCTCAACTTTCCATTTTGTTTTTCAGATACTGAGCAATTTCTAAGCCCTTGTTTTGCATGATCAGTTAGTGCATGGGCTCAAGATAGTCCTGGCTTGTGCTCAGATCCAAAACCTAAGAGTGCAAAAAACTATGGTATCGTATGTGTTCCTTTTTCCAGTACTTGAGCATTTTCCTACGAGACCTCAACTTGGTTATCTTGCTATTGAGCGTGCTCAAACATCTTACTTTTTGCATGCATGGTTAGTGAATGGGCTCAAGAGCATGCTGGCTTGTGCTCAGATTCAAAACCCAGGTGTGTGGGAAGTTTTGGTATCTCAAGCGTTGTCGCATGTCCAAGTTCTTGAGTGGTACCACACCAAACAACAACCTGTTTTTTCTCTAAGGTTCTTTGTTCACTAAACTCTTTCCTTTTGCATACATAGCTAGTGTATGGCCTCAAGACCATCATGGCTTGTGCCTGGTTCCAAAATCCTAGTGGTTGGGAATTTAGAGCATGTCAACTATTGTCCCATGTCTAAACACTTGAGCGTTTCCCAACAAAACCTCAACTTTCCATTTTGTTTTTCAGATACTGAGCAATTTCTAAGCCCTTGTTTTGCATGATCAGTTAGTGCATGGGCTCAAGATAGTCCTGGCTTGTGCTCAGATCCAAAACCTAAGAGTGCAAAAAACTATGGTATCGTATGTGTTCCTTTTTCCAGTACTTGAGCATTTTCCTACGAGACCTCAACTTGGTTATCTGCTATTGAGCGTGCTCAAACATCTTACTTTTTGCATGCATGGTTAGTGAATGGGCTCAAGAGCATGCTGGCTTGTGCTCAGATTCAAAACCCAGGTGTGTGGGAAGTTTTGGTATCTCAAGCGTTGTCGCATGTCCAAGTTCTTGAGTGGTACCACACCAAACAACAACCTGTTTTTTCTCTAAGGTTCTTTGTTCACTAAAACTCTTTCCTTTTGCATACATAGCTAGTGTATGGCCTCAAGACCATCATGGCTTGTGCCTGGTTCCAAAATCCTAGTGGTTGGGAATTTAGAGCATGTCAACTATTGTCCCATGTCTAAACACTTGAGCGTTTCCCAACAAAACCTCAACTTTCCATTTTGTTTTTCAGATACTGAGCAATTTCTAAGCCCTTGTTTTGCATGATCAGTTAGTGCATGGGCTCAAGATAGTCCTGGCTTGTGCTCAGATCCAAAACCTAAGAGTGCAAAAAACTATGGTATCGTATGTGTTCCTTTTTCCAGTACTTGAGCATTTTCCTACGAGACCTCAACTTGGTTATCGTGCTATTGAGCGTGCTCAAACATCTTACTTTTTGCATGCATGGTTAGTGAATGGGCTCAAGAGCATGCTGGCTTGTGCTCAGATTCAAAACCCAGGTGTGTGGGAAGTTTTGGTATCTCAAGCGTTGTCGCATGTCCAAGTTCTTGAGTGGTACCACACCAAACAACAACCTGTTTTTTCTCTAAGGTTCTTTGTTCACTAAACTCTTTCCTTTTGCATACATAGCTAGTGTATGGCCTCAAGACCATCATGGCTTGTGCCTGGTTCCAAAATCCTAGTGGTTGGGAATTTAGAGCATGTCAACTATTGTCCCATGTCTAAACACTTGAGCGTTTCCCAACAAAACCTCAACTTTCCATTTTGTTTTTCAGATACTGAGCAATTTCTAAGCCCTTGTTTTGCATGATCAGTTAGTGCATGGGCTCAAGATAGTCCTGGCTTGTGCTCAGATCCAAAACCTAAGAGTGCAAAAAACTATGGTATCGTATGTGTTCCTTTTTCCAGTACTTGAGCATTTTCCTACGAGACCTCAACTTGGTTATCGTGCTATTGAGCGTGCTCAAACATCTTACTTTTTGCATGCATGGTTAGTGAATGGGCTCAAGAGCATGCTGGCTTGTGCTCAGATTCAAAACCCAGGTGTGTGGGAAGTTTTGGTATCTCAAGCGTTGTCGCATGTCCAAGTTCTTGAGTGGTACCACACCAAACAACAACCTGTTTTTTCTCTAAGGTTCTTTGTTCACTAAATCTCTTTCCTTTTGCATACATAGCTAGTGTATGGCCTCAAGACCATCATGGCTTGTGCCTGGTTCCAAAATCCTAGTGGTTGGGAATTTAGAGCATGTCAACTATTGTCCCATGTCTAAACACTTGAGCGTTTCCCAACAAAACCTCAACTTTCCATTTTGTTTTTCAGATACTGAGCAATTTCTAAGCCCTTGTTTTGCATGATCAGTTAGTGCATGGGCTCAAGATAGTCCTGGCTTGTGCTCAGATCCAAAACCTAAGAGTGCAAAAAACTATGGTATCGTATGTGTTCCTTTTTCCAGTACTTGAGCATTTTCCTACGAGACCTCAACTTGGTTATCGTGCTATTGAGCGTGCTCAAACATCTTACTTTTTGCATGCATGGTTAGTGAATGGGCTCAAGAGCATGCTGGCTTGTGCTCAGATTCAAAACCCAGGTGTGTGGGAAGTTTTGGTATCTCAAGCGTTGTCGCATGTCCAAGTTCTTGAGTGGTACCACACCAAACAACAACCTGTTTTTTCTCTAAGGTTCTTTGTTCACTAAATCTCTTTCCTTTTGCATACATAGCTAGTGTATGGCCTCAAGACCATCATGGCTTGTGCCTGGTTCCAAAATCCTAGTGGTTGGGAATTTAGAGCATGTCAACTATTGTCCCATGTCTAAACACTTGAGCGTTTCCCAACAAAACCTCAACTTTCCATTTTGTTTTTCAGATACTGAGCAATTTCTAAGCCCTTGTTTTGCATGATCAGTTAGTGCATGGGCTCAAGATAGTCCTGGCTTGTGCTCAGATCCAAAACCTAAGAGTGCAAAAAACTATGGTATCGTATGTGTTCCTTTTTCCAGTACTTGAGCATTTTCCTACGAGACCTCAACTTGGTTATCGTGCTATTGAGCGTGCTCAAACATCTTACTTTTTGCATGCATGGTTAGTGAATGGGCTCAAGAGCATGCTGGCTTGTGCTCAGATTCAAAACCCAGGTGTGTGGGAAGTTTTGGTATCTCAAGCGTTGTCGCATGTCCAAGTTCTTGAGTGGTACCACACCAAACAACAACCTGTTTTTTCTCTAAGGTTCTTTGTTCACTAAATCTCTTTCCTTTTGCATACATAGCTAGTGTATGGCCTCAAGACCATCATGGCTTTGTGCCTGGTTCCAAAATCCTAGTGGTTGGGAATTTAGAGCATGTCAACTATTGTCCCATGTCTAAACACTTGAGCGTTTCCCAACAAAACCTCAACTTTCCATTTTGTTTTTCAGATACTGAGCAATTTCTAAGCCCTTGTTTTGCATGATCAGTTAGTGCATGGGCTCAAGATAGTCCTGGCTTGTGCTCAGATCCAAAACCTAAGAGTGCAAAAAACTATGGTATCGTATGTGTTCCTTTTTCCAGTACTTGAGCATTTTCCTACGAGACCTCAACTTGGTTATCGTGCTATTGAGCGTGCTCAAACATCTTACTTTTTGCATGCATGGTTAGTGAATGGGCTCAAGAGCATGCTGGCTTGTGCTCAGATTCAAAACCCAGGTGTGTGGGAAGTTTTGGTATCTCAAGCGTTGTCGCATGTCCAAGTTCTTGAGTGGTACCACACCAAACAACAACCTGTTTTTTCTCTAAGGTTCTTTGTTCACTAAACTCTTTCCTTTTGCATACATAGCTAGTGTATGGCCTCAAGACCATCATGGCTTGTGCTGGTTCCAAAATCCTAGTGGTTGGGAATTTAGAGCATGTCAACTATTGTCCCATGTCTAAACACTTGAGCGTTTCCCAACAAAACCTCAACTTTTCCATTTTGTTTTTCAGATACTGAGCAATTTTTAAGCCCTTGTTTTGCATGATCAGTTAGTGCATGGGCTCAAGATAGTCTGGCTTGTGCTCAGATCCAAACCTAAGAGTGCAAAAATTATGGTATCGTATGTGTTCCTTTTTCCAGTACTTGAGCATTTTCCTACGAGACTCACTTGGTTATCTGCTATTGAGCGTGCTCAACATCTTACTTTTTGCATGCTGGTTAGTGTATGGGCTCAAGAGCATGCTGGCTTGTGCTCAGATTCAAAACCCAGGTGTGTGGGAAGTTTTGGTATCTCAAGCGTTGTCGCATGTCCAAGTTCTTGAGTGGTACCACACCAAACAACAACCTGTTTTTTCTCTAGGTTCTTGTTCACTAAACTCTTTCCTTTTGCATACATAGCTAGTGTATGGCCTCAAGAGCATCATGGCTTGTGCTCAGTTCCAAATCCTAGTGGTTGGGAATTTAGAGCATGTCAACTATTGTCCCATGTCTAAACACTTGAGCGTTTCCCAACAAAACCTCAACTTTCCATTTTGTTTTTCAGATACTGAGCAATTTTAAGCCCTTGTTTTGCATGATCATTTAGTGCATGGGCTCAAGATAGTCCTGGCTTGTGCTCAGATCCAAAACCTAAGAGTGCAAAATTATGGTATCGTATGTGTTCCTTTTTCCAGTACTTGAGCATTTTCCTACGAGACTCAGCTTCGGTTATTGCTATTGAGCGTGCTCAAACATCTTCCTTTTTGCATGCATGGTTAGTGAATGGGCTCAAGAGCATGCTGGCTTGTGCTCAGATTCAAAACCCAGGTGTGTGGGAAGTTTTGGTATCTCAAGCGTTGTCGCATGTCCAGTTCTTGAGTGGTACCCCACCAAACAACAACCTGTTTTTTCATTTAGGTTCTTGTTCACTAAAACTCTTTCCTTTGCATACATAGCTAGTGTATGGCTCAAGAGCATCATGGCTTGTGCTAGATCCAAAATCCAAGTGGTTGGGAATTTAGAGTATGTCAACTATTGTCCATGTCTAAACACTTGAGCATTGCCCAACAAACCTCAACTTTCATTTTGTTTTTTCAGATACTGAGCAATTTTTAAGCCCTTGTTTTGCATGATCAGTTAGTGCATGGGCTCAAGATAATCATGGCTTGTGCTCAGATCCAAAACCTAAGTGTGCAAAGAGTTTATGGTATCGTATGTGTTCCTTTTTCCAGGTACTTGAGCATTTTCCTACGAGACCTCACTTGGTTTTTGCTATTGAGCGTGCTCAAACTCTTCCTTTTGCATGCATGGTTAGTGTATGGGCTCAAGAGCATGCTGGCTGTGCTCGGATTCAAAACCCAGGTGTGTGGGAAGTTTTGGTATCTCAAGCGTTTCGCATGTCAAGTTCTTGAGTGGTACCCACCAAACAACAACCTGTTTTTCTTTAGGTTCTTGTTCACTAAACTCTTTCCTTTGCATACATAGCTAGTGTATGGCTCAAGACATCATGGCTTGTGCTGGTTCCAAAATCCAGTGGTTGGGAAGTTTAAGTATGTCAACTATTGTCCCATGTCTAAACACTTGAGCATTCCCAACAAAACCTCAACTTTCCATTTTGTTTTTCAGATACTGAGCAATTTTTAAGCCCTTGTTTTGCATGATCATTTAGTGCATGGGCTCAAGATAATCATGGCTTGTGCTCAGATCCAAAACCTAAGAGTGCAAAAATATGGTATCGTATGTGTTCCTTTTTCCAGTACTTGAGCATTTCCTACGAGACTCACTGGTTATCTTGCTATTGAGCGTGCTCAAACATCTTCCTTTTGCATGCATGGTTAGTGAATGGGCTCAAGAGCATGCTGGCTTGTGCTCGATCAAAACCCAGGTGTGTGGGAAGTTTGGTATCTCAAGCGTTGTCGCATGTCCAAGTTCTTGAGTGGTACCACACCAAACAACAACCTGTTTTTTCATTAAGGTTCTTTGTTCACTAAACTCTTTCCTTTTGCATACATAGCTAGTGTATGGCCTCAAGACCATCATGGCTTGTGCTGGTTCCAAAATCCTAGTGGTTGGGAATTTAGAGCATGTCAACTATTGTCCCATGTCTAAACACTTGAGCGTTTCCCAACAAAACCTCAACTTTCCATTTGTTTTTCAGATACTGAGCAATTTCTAAGCCCTTGTTTTGCATGATCAGTTAGTGCATGGGCTCAAGATAGTCCTGGCTTGTGCTCAGATCCAAAACCTAAGAGTGCAAAAAATATGGTATCGTATGTGTTCCTTTTTCCAGTACTTGAGCATTTCCTACGAGACTCAACTTGGTTATCTTGCTATTGAGCGTGCTCAAACATCTTACTTTTTGCATGCATGGTTAGTGAATGGGCTCAAGAGCATGCTGGCTTGTGCTCAGATTCAAAACCCAGGTGTGTGGGAAGTTTTGGTATCTCAAGCGTTGTCGCATGTCCAAGTTCTTGAGTGGTACCACACCAAACAACAACCTGTTTTTTCTCTAAGGTTCTTTGTTCCACTAAACTCTTTCCTTTGCATACATAGCTAGTGTATGGCCTCAAGACCATCATGGCTTGTGCTGGTTCCAAAATCCTAGTGGTTGGGAATTTAGAGCATGTCAACTATTGTCCCATGTCTAAACACTTGAGCGTTCCCAACAAAACCTCAACTTTCCATTTTGTTTTTCAGATACTGAGCAATTTTCTAAGCCCTTGTTTTGCATGATCAGTTAGTGCATGGGCTCAAGATAGTCCTGGCTTGTGCTCAGATCCAAAACCTAAGAGTGCAAAAAACTATGGTATCGTATGTGTTCCTTTTCCAGTACTTGAGCATTTTCCTACGAGACCTCACTTGGTTATCTTGCTATTGAGCGTGCTCAAACATCTTACTTTTGCATGCATGGTTAGTGAATGGGCTCAAGAGCATGCTGGCTTGTGCTCAGATTCAAAACCCAGGTGTGTGGGAAGTTTTGGTATCTCAAGCGTTGTCGCATGTCCAAGTTCTTGAGTGGTACCACACCAAACAACAACCTGTTTTTTCTCTAGGATTCTTGTTCACTAAACTCTTTCCTTTGCATACATAGCTAGTGTATGGCCTCAAGACCATCATGGCTTGTGCTAGATCCAAAATCCAAGTGGTTGGGAATTAAGCATGTCAACTATTGTCCCATGTCTAAACACTTGAGCATTTCCCAACAAAACCTCAACTTTCCATTTTGTTTTTCAGATACTGAGCAATTTCTAAGCCCTTGTTTTGCATGATCATTAGTGCATGGGCTCAAGATAGTCCTGGCTTTGCTCAGATCCAAAACCTAAGTGCAAAAACTATGGTATCGTATGTGTTGCTTTTTCCAGTACTTGAGCATTTTCCTACGAGACGTCAGACTTGGTTATTTTGCTATTTGAGCGTGCTCAAACGTCTTACTTTTGCATGCGTGGTTAGTGAATGGGCTCAAGAGCATGCTGGCTGTGCTCAGATTCAAAACCCAGGTGTGTGGGAAGTTTTGGTATCTCAAGCGTTTGCATGTCCAAGTTCTTGAGTGGTACCCCACCAAACAACAACCTGTTTTTCTTAGGGATCTTGTTCACTAACACTCTTTCCTTTGCATACATAGCTAGTGTATGGCCTCAAGACCATCATGGCTTGTGCCTGGTTCCAAAATCCTAGTGGTTGGGAATTAGAGCATGTCAACTATTGTCCCATGTCTAAACACTTGAGCGTTTCCCAACAAAACCTCAACTTTCCATTTTGTTTTTCAGATACTGAGCAATTTCTAAGCCCTTGTTTTGCATGATCAGTTAGTGCATGGGTCTCAAGATAGTCCTGGCTTGTGCTCAGATCCAAAACCTA
>BQMB01001012.1:0-28646 GCA_027943415.1 Closterium sp. NIES-67
CGCCTTCGCACTCGACCTTTTTGAATTTCTCATCTCTGAAGCTTCCACGCTTCTCATCGTCGATTTCCTCCTCGGTTCTCCTTGGTCGAATCTCAATTTCGACCATCTCTTAAAACTGATTTTCGAGTTTCCTCTCGGACCCCGCCAGCAGAGGCAAACTCCCCTCGCGGAAACGCCTCTTCGAATGTCTCGCGTCAAGCAAGAGCAGGTACACAGGTGGAAGCGGAGCGGAGCTGGTTGCGCAGCTGGTTGCAGAGCTGGTTGCGGAGCTGTGTAGCTGCGGGACAGGGCCTGGGGGTGTGTGGGGGGGTGTGTGGATCCGGGGTTAGACTTAGGCTCAGATTTAGTTTCAAGTCGGTGTTTAAACAAATTCCCGACCACGCCATTTTCTTCTCAGCGGCAATTTGGCGAAGCCGTCTAAGTCATTTTCAGCAATTCTCGTCGACCGATTTCCAGAAACTGCCGCGCTGTGCACCGAAGTTCTTATCAGTAACTTAAGAGCGTCGCCTCGTGAAAATCAAACGGGAATGGCTTACTCAACCTCTTCACTCGCCAACCCGATCCCGCTCCTTCGTCTCAAGCCGGACGGTACATGCTCCAACTACAAGGCTTGGCGCTATGGTGTCGACAAGCACCTCCTCAGTCGCGAGGTGAAGGGGCTCGAGCTCACCGACGTTCTTCTCAACATTGGTGACGGCAAAGAGCCTCCTAAACCCGAGAGGTCCGCCGATCCAGCTAATGCCGCCGCCGAAGCAGTTTATGCTGCTGCACAGCTCAAGTACACGAATTGGGAGAAGGCCGATGGTGCGGTCATTAGTGTCTTCATGGGCACCACTCCTCCCGAACTCGTCAAAACCTACCACAACTACCCGTCTACCAACGCCATTTGGCTCTACCTCGAAGACCGCTTCCTGAACAATACTGCAGAGGGAGTTGCTCTACTCATCCCCAGCATGTTCCAAGTGTGGCTCGAGGACTCGCCAGGCATGGCGGGCTATCTCACCAAGGTGCAGTCCATTCATGGTGAACTCAAACAGTTGGGGATAGTCTTCCCCGAGCAAGCCCCTGCAGCCGCTCTCCTAGTCGGCCTCACTCCGGCATACGAAATCACACGCAAGATGCTCTTGGGCCTTGCTCCTCCGGACCTCACATTTGCCAAGGTCTCATCTGCGCTCCTTTCTGCCGAAAAGGACAACAGCACTCAAGCCAAGGCCAATGCAATCCGCGCTCCCGTGCTTCAAGCCTATGCCGCTTCGGTGCCATTCCAGCGCAACCGCTTCCCCCCGTGTCCCTACGTCATCAAGCGCGGCCCTCGTGGCGGCCAGGTGTGTGGCGGCACCAACCACGCCCTTGCCTCCTGCTTTAAGAAGAAGGATGACGAGTGGTATGCCGTCAATGGGACCGCCTCCAAGCCGCCAAGCTGGATGGTCAATCGTGCTCCTCGCCAAGTCAATCAAGTCGAAGCGCAGGAATTCGTGCAGGCTGCTGTAGCTCCCACTGCTGATGTGCGCCTCCACATATTGTTCCCTGGCACTGCCATGATTAATGAGACAATTTCGCAGTGTCCCGACTCACAAAGCACCTCAGCCACAATAGAGTTCACCCTCGACAGTGGGGCCACTCACACGGTTCTCAAGGAAGAACACTCCTTCAAGCCATACGAGACACCAATCCATCTACTAGGAGCAGACTCCAGTTTCACAACACACGCCAAGGGCTCCTCCACAGTTCCGTGCCCAGCTTTTCCTTCGGGCAGTGTGACAGGCATGTGTGTTCCCACACTACGCCACAATCTCGTGGCCCAACACGAGCTTCAACGGGCAGGCGTCACAATGATCTTCCCAGCATACTCGGATCAGTGTGACCTCCTTGACCCTAAGTCCAACAAGCTCCTAGCACGCTTTACACTCAATAGCAGCAAGCTCTACATGCTGCGTTCACCTGCACCTCTCGCCGCCCTCTGTAAGAAATAGAGTTGAAATGATTGATTAGGTAAGGAGCCCAAGGCTCTAAAAGTACATGGCAAGGTGAGAGTGAATGGATGAAGGGGGAATTGGAGGGAATCCCCATTGGGATCTCCGGAATCTCCAATTGGGTAATTGGAGATTGGGGGGATCACAATTGGGTGAGGTTGGGATTTGTGAGTACACCCCAACCCACTAGAACATTCATAACATAAACTAGGATATAAAAGTACAAATACAAAAGTGGTATTTGCAGTCTATTTCTAACACACCCCCATAGACTGCAAACCCGGTCAAGGAGCACATAGCCCCATGGAACGGAGAAGGCGATGGTGGTCAGCCTTGCCGAGAGCCTTGGTAAAGAGGTTGGCGAGGTTGCAATCTGAGGCGATGTACCGTACCGTCAGCTGGTCACTCTGAACAAGATCTCGGATGAAGAAATGACGAAGTTCGATGTGCTTGGTGCGAGAGTGGAATACAGGATCCTTGGTGAGGTGAATGGCACTCTGGTTGTCACACCACAGGGTGGGCGACTGCTGGGGGTAGCCTAACTCAGCGAGGAGAAAGGAGAGCCAGCGTGCCTCTTGAGCAGCCATTGTGCCCGCGTAGATCTCGGCCTCTCATGACAACAGGGAGACTGCAGAGGACCGAGTGGAGCGCCAGCTGATGACTCCGCTACCAAGGGTGAAGCAGTACCCTTGGGAGGAGCGTCTGTCAGTCTGGTCATCGGCCCATGAGGAGTCTGTGTATCCCTCGAGCTTGACTGGAGAGGTACCACCAAGAGTGAGGATGTGAGACTTGGTGGCTTGTAGATAGCGGAGCACCCTCTTGGCTGCAGACCAATGCGAGGCAGTGTAGCGTCCGGGGGAGACGTACCGAGAGAGGACACTAACCGGGTAAGCCAAGTCTGGTCGAGTGCACATTATGGCATACATGAGTGAACCGACTAGCTCAGGGTACGGGTCCTTGCAGGCGTCAGGAGAAGGAACTGGAGGGGCCGTGAGCTGATGCTGTAGTGGGAGTGGAGTAGAGACAGAGTTACTGGAGTCCATGTCGAACCGCTTGAGAAGGTTGTCGATGTAGGACTCCTGGGAGAGGGTGATCGTGCAAGCCTGGCGGTCACGAGTGATCTCCATCCCCAGGTAGTTCTTGAGGTCACCAAGATCCTTAATGAGAAGGGCGGAGCTGAGAGCAGACCGGACAGCTGCCATGTCGGCTGGATCTCTGGCGGCTAGAATGAAGTCGTCGACGTAGATGAGAATGTAGAAGGGCTCGGAGGAGTGACGAACAAAGAGACTGGAATCTAAGGCAGAGGGATGGAAGTCAAGTGCAAGGAGGACTTCCTTCACCTTGTTGTGCCACTCACGAGGAGCCTGCATGAGGCCATACACTGGGAGCTTCAGCTTCCACACTGTTTTGGCAGGGTAAGTGCCAGGAAACCCCGGTGGGCGTTCCATGTGAACATCCTCCTTGAGCTGGCCTTGGAGGAAGGCGGAGGAGGCGTCCATGGACTTGATCTCGAAGTTGCCGCGAGCGGCTATATCAACAAGAGTGCGCACAGTCGGGAGCTTGGCCGTGGGCGAGAATGTTTCGAAGAAGTCGAGATACTCCTTCTGGGTGAAACCCTTCGCCACGTATCGTGCCTTGAACAATGGAGCTTTGCCTGGGAGTTGTTTGACTCGGAAGATCCATTTTCGCCGACGATCTTGACACCGGAAGGGGGAACGACATCGTCAAAGCTGTTGTTGCGAATGAACGCCTCGTTCTCCACATCCATTGCTGCCTTCCACTCCTTATAAGGCCCCGAGAGAGCTTCCTCTTTTGTGCGAGGAGTCGGAATGGTCGGGTTCTCGGTGAAGTTGAGGGAAGGGCAGTCAGTAATGTGCGGGAAGATGTGAGAGAGAAGTTGGCAGACCACGTGAAGGTCAAACAGCTCTTCATGCCTGTCCTCCAGAAGTGCACGGGGGGGAATACGGATGGAGGGGACATCACACCCGGCAGGAGGAGGCGGGGTGACCGAACACCGGATGGAGAAGGCGGCTGGTCCCAAGGCAAGAGGCGGAGCCGGTCCCTTGGAACGAGTGCGACTAGAGACCGGAGACAAAGGCGGCTGCGGTGCGACCGGAGGGACTGGGCGCCTCCGATAGGAGACTGGTGAGCCGGGCTCGACGCGCGGGGAAGGCGGAGCAGGAGGAGGTGCCGCTGCAGAGGATACTGGGGAAGCCGGGTGAGACACGCCGGACGGAGAAGGCCCCGGAGAAGGGGCAGCGGCCGGAGGTGGGGCATTGAAGTCTGCCCAAACAAGTGTCGGGGGAGTTGGAGGAGGCTCGCCCGTGGTCGTAGAGTGGAATGGGCGTGTCTCATCGAAGACGACATCACGGCTGCGTATCAGCTGTCTGGTGATTGGGTCGCGGAATAAGTAGTCTGGGGAGTCGGAGTTGTGCCCCAGGTGCATGCAGGTCTGGGTTTTGGGACCAAGCTTGCCACCTTGCTTCCTGCGCGTGTGGCGGCTTAGCAACACATACGCGGTACACCCCCAGACGCGTAGAGAGCGGGCGGAAGGCGTGACCCCAAGCCAGAGAGCGGTAGGTGTGGTGTCGGGCCGGTGGGGATGCAGATAAAGATTGTAGAGGAGTGCCGCATGGAAGAGGGCATATCCCAAGAGTGACCGTGGTGCGTTGGCGTGACTGAGGAGGCAGCGAGCGATCTGAACCAAGGTGTGGTTGCGGCTCTCTGCAATGCCGTTCTGCTGCGGGCTTTCAGGGAGCGTGAAGATTTGCCGAATCCCTTGGGCCGCACAGAAGTTATCGAGTTTGCCATTGCGAAATTCTCCCCCGCCATCAGAATGGAGGCACTTCAGAGGAGTGCCGAACGTGACTTGAGCCTGGCGCACCCACGCCATGATGACATCAGGTACCTCCTGTGCACAGAAACATACCGCGAGTGGTCATCGACTAGTGTAAGAAAGTACCAATGACCGCCTCGGGATGCGACTGGAGCTGGGCCCCAGACATCCATGTGGACTAGGTCCAGCGGAGGAGCTGCGACTTGGTGCAGTCCAGGCAGGTGGGTGCAGGTGAGTCTGTTGGTGGAGGAAGCACCGACGGGAGGCCAAGAAGAAGTTTCTTGGAAGCGATGTCGGCAAGTGTACGGAAGTTGGGGTGACCCAAGCGATGGTGGTAGAGGATGGTTGGGTTGGCAAAGCTGCGATACGAACACGGAGTGGTGCTGGCAGCTTGCGCTTGGGAGAGGGCGGCGAGAGGTGCAGGTGAACGCAGCGTGTAGAGCTTGCTACTGTTGAGTGTGAAGCGTGCTAGGAGCTTGTTGGACTTAGGGTCGAAGAGGTCACAGTGCTCCGAGTGTGCTGGGAAGATCGTGGTGTCGCCTGCCCGTTGGAGCTCGTGTTGGGCCACGAGATTGTGGCGTAGTGTGGGAACACACATGCCTGTGACATTGCCCGAAGAAAAAGCTGGGCACGGAACTGTGGAGGAGCCCTTGGCGTGTGTTGTGAAACTGGAGTGTGCTCCTAGTAGATGGATTGGTGTCTCGTATGGCTTGAAGGAGTGTTCTTCCTTGAGAACCGTGTGAGTGGCCCCACTGTCGAGGGTGAACTCTATTGTGGCTGAGGTGCTTTCTGAGCCGGGACACTGCGAAATTGTCTCACTAATCATGGCAGTGCCAGGGAACAACATGTGGAGGAGCTACAGCAGCCTGCACGGATTCCTGCGCTTCGACTGGATTGACTTTGCGAGGAGCACGATTGACCATCCAGCTTGGTGGCTTCGAGGCGGTCCCATTGACGGCATACCAATCGTCATCCTTTTTCTTTTAGCAGGAGGCAAGGGCGTGGTTGGTGCCGCCACACACCTGGCCGGCACGAGGGCCGCGCTTGATGACATAGGGACACGGGGGGAAGCGGTTGCGCTAGAATGGCACCAAAGCGGCATAGGCTTGAGGCACGGGAGCTCGGATTGCATTGGCCTTGGCTTGAGCGCTGTTGTCCTTTTCGGCAGAAAGGATCGCGGATGAGACCTTGGCAAATGTGAGGTCTGCAGGAGCAAGGCCCAAGAGCATCTTGCGAGCCTCGTCCACCTCCCCCGACGCTTGTATGGGCAGACTTCGATGCACCACTTCCGGCCGCTGCCCCTTCTCCGGGGCCTTCTCCGTCCGGCGTGTCTCACTCGGCCTCCTCGGTATCCTCCGCAGTGGCACCTTGTACTGCTCCGCCTTCCCCACGCGTCGAGCCCGGCTCACCAGTCTCCTACCGAAAGCGCCCAGTCCCTCCGGTCCCACCGCAGCCGCTTTCGTCTCCAGTCTCTAGTCGCACTCGTTCCAAGGGATCGGCTCCGCTTCTCGCCTAGGGACCAGCCGCCTTCTCCATCCGGTGTTCAGTCACCCTGCCTCCTCCTGCCGGGGGTGATGTCCCCTCCATCCGTATTCCCCCCCGTGCACTTCTGGAGGACAGGCATGAGGAGTTGTTTGACCTTCATGCAGTCTGCCAATTTCTCTCTCACATCTTCCCGGACATTACTGACTGCCCTTCCCTCAGCTTCACCGAGAACCCGACCATTCTGACTCCTCGCACAAATGAGGAAGCTCTTTCGGGGCCTTATACGAAGGAGTGGAAGGCAGCAATGGATGTGGAGAACGAGGCGTTCATTCGCAACAACAGCTTTGACGATGTCGTTCCCCCTTCCGGTGTCAACATCGTCGGCGGAAAATGGATCTTCCGAGTCAAACAACTCCCAGGCGAAGCTCTACTGTTCAAGGCACGATACACGGCGAAATGTTTCACCCAGAAGGAGTATCTCGACTTCTTCAAAACATTCTCGCCCGTGGCCAAGCTCCCGACTGTGCGCGCTCTTCTTGATATAGCCGCTCGCGGCAACTTCGAGATCAAGTCCATGGACGCCTCCTCCGCTTTTCACCAAGGCCAGCTCAAGGAGGATGTTCACATAGAATGCCCATCAGGGTTTCCTGGCACTTATCCTGCAATACAGTGTGGAAGCTGAATCGCTCAGTGTATGGCCTTAAGCAGGCTCCTCGTGAGTGGCACAACAAGGTGAAGGAAGTCCTCCTTGCACTTGACTTTCATCCCTCCGCCTCAGATTCCAGTCTTTTCGTTCGTCACTCCTCCGAGCCCTTCTACATCCTCGTCTACGTCGACGACTTCATTCCAGCCGCCAGAGATCCAGCCGACATGGCCGCTGTCCAGTCTGCTCTCAGCTCCGCCCTTCTCATGAAGGATCTCAAGAGCTATCTGGGGATGGAGATCACTCGTGACCGCCAGGCTTGCACGATCACCCTCTCCCAGGAGTCCTACATCGACAACCTTCTCAAGCGGTTCGACATGGACTCCAGTAACTCTGTCTCGACTCCTCTCCCACTACAGCATCAGCTTACGGCCCCTCCGGTTCCTTCTCCTGACACCTGCAAGGACCCGTACCTTGAGCTAGTCGGTTCACTCATGTATGCCATGATGTGCACTCTGTTAGAAACAGAAAGGTTTGGTTTATTGATGAAGCAAAGGCATTACATAGGAAGAGAGGGATGAGCTAGGAAGGGAAGGTTGGAAGGGAAAGGGGGGTTAGGACCAATCACAAGGGAGGGAGGATCCTTCCAAATGTGGTTGACCACCAGTTGGAGGTGGTCCAAGTGTGGTGTACCACCAGTGGTTTAGCCAACCCACTTGTGGTGCGCCCACAATTGTGGTCCTTGTGTTTGGGGGCTCCAACCACAATTGGGTTGGATTGACACCCCAACACAGGTGTACACCCAACTAGGGATGTAACCACAATATACACAACTAGCATAGCATGGTATATTCTAACACAACCCTATAGCATGCAAAGCTAGTGTATAGGTAGGGTACAACCCCAGAATCAGGAAGGGGGGCGGGGCCCAAGGCCGAGAAGGCGGAGGAGGGCAGAGTGCGCGGTCTTCGGGAGGGCCTTGGTGAAGATGTCGGCCAAGTTGGCCTCTGCAGCGATCTTGCGGACCACCAAGTGACCTTGCTGGACCAACTCTCGAACGAAGAAGTAGCGGAGTTCAATGTGCTTGGAGCGGCCATGGAAGACAGGGTCCTTTGTGAGATGGATGGTGCTGGCGTTGTCGCACCAGAGGGTGGGACAGCGCTGAGGAGCACCGATCTCAGCAAGGAGGAAGGTGAGCCAGCGAGCCTCCTGAGCAGCCATGGTGCAAGCATAGAGCTCAGCCTCGCAGGATGAGAGGGCGATGGAGGAGGAGCGAGTGGAGCGTCAGCTGATGAGGCCGCTGCCAAGGGTGAAGCCGTAGCCTTGAGAGGAACGGCGATCCGGCTGGGAGTCAGCCCAGGAGGAGTCACTGAAGCCAGAGAGGAGGGGAGGAGAAGAGTCTCCGAGGGTGAGGACATAGTCCTTGGTACCACGGAGGTAGCGGAGGACCCGCTTCGCTGCAGCCCAGTGCTCATCAGTGTGGCGACCGGTACCGACGAATCGAGCAAGAACACTGATGGGGTAGGCAAGGTCGGGGCGGGTGCACATCATAGCGTACATCAGCGAGCCGGCGAGCTCAGCGTACGGATGGTCAGAGGAGGAGGGAGCAGGAGGAGGAGCTGGTGGTCGGTCTGCAGGGGAGTGGTAACCGGCTTGGCCTGCGCCATGTCGAAGCGCTGCAAGACTTGGTCGATGTAGAAGGACTGAGAGAGGGTAATGGTGCGCGATGTGCGGTCCCGGGTGATGGTCATGCCCAGATAGTGCTTGAGCTCACCCAGGTCCTTGCACTTGAGGCGCGCATGCAGGGCGTCCTTCACTTGCTGCATGGCGGCAGCATCGTCAGCGAACAGGATCATGTCGTCGACATACACCAGGATGAAGAAGCGGGTGGGAGAGGAGCGAAGGAAAAGGCTGGCATCAGACTGAGAGGCATGGAACCCCAAGGACTGCAGAGTGGCGGCCAGCTTGTTGTGCCACTCGCGAGGAGCCTGCTTGAGGCCATAAACCGGGCGGCGCAGCTCCCAGACTGTGTTGGCAGGGAAGGCTGCATGAAAGCCTGGAGGCCGCCGCAAGAGGACCCGCTCCTGGAGCTCGCCTTGCAGGAAGGCGTTGGAGACATCCATGGAGGCAATCTCCATGCCAATGCGAACAGCATAGTCGAGGATGGCACGGAGAGTTGGGAGCTTGGCAGTGGGAGAGAATGTCTCCCAGTAGTCGTGCCATGGGTTTGGGTGAAGCCCTTGGCACAATACCGGGCCTTGTAGACCGGCTCCTCACCCGGCAGCTGCTTCACTCGGAACACCCACAGGCCTTCAACAATGACGTCATCAGGAGAGGGGACAATGTTAACGAATGAGGCATTGCGGATGAAGGCCTCGCATTCAGCAAAGATAGCCTGGATCCACTTGGCAGCATTGGGGCAGGTGATGGCCTCAAGGAAGTTGGACGGAGTGAATCTGGTGGGAGCGGTAGCGATGCCAAGGATGAGGAGGCCAAGGAAGCCCGGGTAGAGAGGCGTGAGGGAAGGTGTTTGTTGCTGAACGCCAATGAGCTCCTCATGGGAGTCCTCAATGAAGGGAAGGGAGAGTGGGGGTGGTGTTGGCCAACCCCATGGATGGCCTATGAGTGGGCCGTGAGAGCGAGTGTGGATGCGTGGGAGGATGAACGGAGAGGTGGTGCGGCGATGCTGATGAGGTTGCTGCAGTGGCTGCTGCTGCTGCTGCTGCGGCTGCTGTTGCTGCACTGCCTGCGGTTGCTGCTGCTGCTGCTGCTCCATCCGCTGCTGCACCTCCTGCTGCTGCTGCTGCTGCTGCTGCTGCTGCTGCTGCTGCTGCTGCTGCTGCTGCTCCATCCGCTGCTGCTGCTGCACCTGCTGCTGCTGCTGTTGCTGCTGCTGCTGCTGCTGCTCCTTCTGCTGCTGCTGGTGCTGGTGCGATGAGGCAGAGTGAGCAGGGGAGTCAGGGACAGCTGGGTCGTAAATGTCACCTGAGGAAGGAGGAGGGGGAGGAGCAGGATTTGGAGGAAGGAGGGGAGCCTGGGGAAGGAGTGGGGGAATGACAGCATCAGCCCAGGTGAGGGGGCGGGAGAGAGGAGGAAGGGGGTTGGAAGGCGGAACAGAATGATAGAACGGGATGCTCTCATCGAACACCACGTCACGGCTCTGTAGGAGGCGGCCTGAGGACGGGTGAAGGAAGAGGTAACCAGGGGCAGAGCGAGCGTGGCCAAGGTAGACACACTCAATGGCCTTGGAGGCGAGCTTTCCTGCCTGCCGAGAGCGGTCAGGTGGGGGGATGAGGACATATGCCTTGCAACCCCAGATACGGAGAATGGCAGCATCTGGCTTGGTGCTAGCCCAGAGCTCAGTGGGAGTGACAGACTGGCGTTGAGGATGTGGGTAAAGATTAGTAAGGAGAGCAGCATGGACAAGGGCATAGCCCCAAAGAGAAGGGGGCGTGGAGGCATGAGTGAGGAGGCAGCGGGCCGTCTTGGTGATCTCACGAATGCGACTCTCAGCAACACCGTTCTGCTGAGGGGAGTGGGGAAGGGTATGAGTCTGCTGGATGCCATGGGTTGAGCAGTAGGAGGAGAGGGTGCGGTTGAGAAACTCACCACCGCCGTCGGAATGGAGGCGGCGGATGGGGCGACCAAAGTGGACTCGGCACTGCTCGGCCCAGGTAACGATGACAGCAGGGGCCTCGGCCTTCGTGTGGAGGAGGAACACCGAGGAGTACCTGCTGTGGTCGTCGACTAGGACAAGCATGTACCGGTGCCCTTGGCGGGAAGGGGAAGGGTTAGGGCCCCAGAGGTCCATGTGGACGAGGTCAAGGGGGGCAGCAGCAAAGGAAGGATGACTGAGGTGAGGCTGTTGTTTGAGCTTTCCATGAATGCATGTGGCGCATGGGGGAGCGGAAGAGGACGGGAGGGGAGGAAGAGTGGGGGGAAGACCGTTAAGCAAGCGGGAGGAGACGGCTTTACGAAGTGTGGGAAAGTTCATATGACCAAGGCGGTGGTGGATGAGAACAGCGGGGTGGGACAGTGCGCGACAAGAGCATGGGGAGGAGGTGGAGTTGGAGGAAGGTGGCTCTAGAGGGAGGGGAGGGGGGAGAGTGGAGGTGCCTGCACGAGTGGTCACGTGGCATGAGGAGGGGCGGGATGTGCGGAGGATGTATTGACGAGAGCGAGGGCAAAGTGGGAGGCGATGAAGGAGGCGGCGAGTGGGGCCGTGGAGGAGGTCACAGTAGGTGGCAGAGGCGGGGAAGAGGGTAGTGATGCCAGCCTGTTGGAGTTCACGAATGGAGAGCAGGTTATGACGAAGGGAGGGAATGTGGAGACCAGTGACCACTCCAGAGGGGAAGGGGGGGCAGGGGAGGGTGGAGAGATGAGTGCAAGGGATGGAGAAGCTGGAATCAGCACCATGAACGTTGGTGGGGAAAGGGAGAGAGGTGAGGGTGCCGGCGTCTTTGAGGGCAGTTTCAGTGGCACCACTATCGAGAACAAAGTCAATCGTGAGCGAGGAGGGAGCTGAAGACACGGGGTACTGGAAATCACTGGCATTAAAAACAGAGGGATACATGGAAGTGGAAGCAGGGGAAGAATGCATGAGCTCGCCTAGAAAGCTGGAGTGGGAGGCGGGAGCACTAGGGGAAGGAGAGCCCCAGAGGGGAAAGCCAGGAGGACCTGGTGTGGCTGTGGCAGCCATGGCGGCGGTGCCAAAGCCAAGCTGCTGCTGCTGCCATGCAGATGCTGCGGCTGCGGCTCCTGCAGCTGCGGCTCCTGCAGCTGCGGCTGCAGCCTGACCACCAGAGCCCCACTGCTGCTGCTGCTGCAGCAGCTGCAGCTGCTGGAAGCGGCGAAACTGCTGCAGCTCCTGGGGAGTTATGGGGTCAGCGACAGAGGAGGAGGAGGAGGAGGAGAGCTCAAGATGAGAGGGGAGGAAAGACGGAAGAGTTTTGACATCCTGGAGAGAGGGGCGGGGATCCATGGCAGACCAGCGTGGGGGTGTGCCAGTGTTGCCGCGCTCGAACCAGGTGTCATCATACGCCTTGAAGCAGGTCACGGGGGGATGGTTGGTTTGGGTGCAGCGCTCACCCGCCCTGGGACCAAAACGGCGAAGATAGGAACATGGGGGGAGAGTGCCAGGGCGGCCACCACGGCTACCAGATGAGCCACTACTGCCTCCACCACCACCACTGCTGCCACCCTCGACCCCGCCACCACCGCCGCCGGCTCCGCTGCCCCCACAATCGCCACCTCCACCCCCTCCCTGAGGGTTGGTGCGGCCGCCACGTGGGCGCCCGCCACGACGCGGCTGTGTGACTGCAAGCTGGGGGTTTTGGGACTCGGTGGAGTTCAGGCCGGAGGGGGGGGTTGAGAGAAGGCGGGCCTCAGCGTCAATGATCCATTGGACCACAGTGTCAAGGGAGGCGCGGGGCTGAGCCTCAGTGAAGGCGATGACGCGCACTTCATATTGAGGGGAGAGGCCTTCGAGGAGACGGTAGATCTGAAGGTTGGGGGGGAGAGTAGTCTGGCGAGCCTCAAGGCGGGAGGCAAGGTCCAGGAGACGGCTGGTGTAGTCAACGGCGCCAGCACTATGTTCGATCGTGATGCTGAAGTATTCCTTGAAGAGCGGTCCGACAGCATCGAAGTCGGTGCGTTCGAACATTGCCTCAAGCTCGAGCCAGATCTGGCGGGAGCCGATGCGACGTGCCTGGAAGTTGCGCATGAGCGCAGACGGTATGGCAAGGAGAAGGGCACCAGTAGCACGGCTGTCCGCCTCGAGCCAGGCGCGACGACGCTCAGCAAATCGCGCAGAGTCAGCGGCATAAGCGGCGGCGGTAGCGGCATGCTGGGTGCGGAGGGTTGCCGACCGCTCGTGTTCCTCCAACGCGATCAGGTAATCAGTATGGAGCACGAGGAACTCACGACGCTGAGTAAGGAAGAGCTGCTCAACTTCAGCGGTGGCAGCGCGAGTGCTGGTGCCAACGGGTACTATGGGGGGCGGAGGTTCCTCGCCGGGATGGGGAATGAGAGGGGGGGGATCGCCAGGGTGAGGCGGCGGGTCCCCAAGGTCACCCTCTGGGAGACCAAGCATGATGTCCAGGAGGCGGAACGGCAGGACATAAGCACTGCCGAGGACGCGGTGGAGGCTGCCGACGAAGGAATACCTGTTGGTTGCTGAGTTGTCGGCAGCGCGCACGAGATGATCGAGGGTCGAGACGTCGACGGGAGGGGGAAAGGATGCCATTGGTGACACGGAGTGGGAGGAAGGCGACGGCGGGTGGACCCGCGGTGGCCGGGAGGGAGCGGCGGCGGGTGGACCCGCGGCGGCTCAAAGAGGAGGGGAGGATGGGGATGGCTGTAGATACTGCTGCTGCTGCTGCACCTGCTGCTGCTGCTATTGCTGCTGCTCTGCTGCTGTTGCTGCTGCTGCTGCTGCTGCTCCTTCTGCTGCTGCTGCTGCTGCTGTTGCTGTTGCTGCTGCTGCCGCTGCTGCTGCTGCCACTGCTGCTGCTGCCGCTGTTGCTGCTGCTGCTGCTGCTGCTCCTTCAGCTGCTGCTGCTGCTGCTGTTGCTACTGCTGCTGCTGCTGCTGCTGTTGCTACTGCTGCTGCTGCTGCTGCTGAGTCTGCTGCTCCTTCTGGTGCTGCTGCTGCTTCTGCTGCTGCTGCTACGGCTGCAGCAGTGGTAAGGCGGCGATGAGCAGGTGCAGGTGAGGATGCAAAAGATGGGGAAAGATGGCAGTTAGCTGATGAAAATAGGACTTGGTAGAAATTCAGTAGCACTTCGTGATCACATCCAGGAAAGTGTGCAAACTTCGGAAAGCGATATCTGACAATCCAAGCAATGAAACAGTCCGAAATTTTACGACGTTGTAGCTGACACCAAGAGCGTTTTTTTGCAAGTCGAATCACTCAATTCTGTCAACTATCGAGCGAGCTATGGCGTTTGGCGCATTGGGGGTTTTTGAAAATCCACCCAACAGAAAACTAGTTGAGAGGCGGCGGCTAGGAGTCTAGCAGCGGCGATGGAGGGGACGGCAATGAGGTGCACGTCGGAAGGGGACGGGGCGGAAGCGTGGGGAAGGATCGGGATTTAAAAGTTGGCGTCAGCCATTATTGCTCTATACCATGTTAGAAACAGAAAGGTTCAGTTTATTGATGAAGCAAAGGCATTACATAGGAAGAGAGGGATGAGCTAGGAAGGGAAGGTTGGAAGGGAAAGGGGGGTTAGGACCAATCACAAGGGAGGGAGGATCCTTCCAAATGTGGTTGACCACCAGTTGGAGGTGGTCCAAGTGTGGTGTACCACCAATGGTTTAGCCAACCCACTTGTGGTGCCCCCACAATTGTGGTCCTTGTGTTTGGGGGCTCCAACCACAATTGGGTTGGATTGACACCCCAACACAGGTGTACACCCAACTAGGGATGTAACCACAATATACACAACTAGCATAGCATGGTATATTCTAACAACCTCCTCCTGCTCCGCCTTCCCCACGCGTCGAGCCCGGCTCACCAGTCTCCTATCGGAGGCGCCCAGTCCCTCCGGTCCCACCGCAGCCGCCTTCGTCTCCGGTCTCTACTCGCACTCGTTCCAAGGGACCGGCTCCGCCTCTCGCCTGGGGACCAACCGCCTTCTCCATCCGGTGTTCGGTCACCCCGCCTCCTCCTGCCGGGGGTGATGTCCCCTCCATCCGTATTCCCCCCCGTGCACTTCTGGAGGACAGGCATGAGGAGCTGTTTGGCCTTCACGCGGTCTGCCAATTTCTCTCTCACATCTTCCCGGACATTAGTGACTGCCCTTCCCTCAACTTCACCGAGAACCCGACCATTCCGACACCTCGCACAAAAGAGGAAGCTCTCTCGGGGCCTTATAAGAAGGAGTGGAAGGCAGCAATGAATGTGGAGAACGAGGCGTTCATTCGCAACAACAGCTTTGACGATGTTGTTCCCCCTTCCGGTGTCAACATCGTCAGCGGAAAATGGATCTTCCGAGTCAAACAACTCCCAGGCGAAGCTCCACTGTTCAAGGCACGATACGTGGCGAAGGGTTTCACCCAGAAGGAGTATCTCGACTTCTTCGAAACATTCTCGCACACGGCCAAGCTCCCGACTGTGCGCGCTCTTGTTGATATAGCCGCTCGCGGCAACTTCGAGATCAAGTCCATGGACGCCTCCTCCGCCTTTCTCCAAGGCCAGCTTAAGGAGGATGTTCACATGGAACGCCCACCGGGGTTTCCTGGCACTTACCCTGCCAACACAGTGTGGAAGCTGAAGCGCCCAGTATATGGCCTCAAGCAGATGTTGGTTAGAGAAGGCTATAAGCAGATGATTCAATGGCTCCTTGGAAATTTCTGCAGCACTTCGTTATGACGCCCAGAAAACTTGCGACCTTCGAAAAGCTATATCCAAAACTCCAATTGATGAAACAATCTGAAAATCGCATATTTTGTAGCTTGCAGCGTCAGCTTTTCAATGAAAGTTGAATCACTCGATTCCGTAGCTTAACGAGTGACCTATGGCGTTTGGCGCACTGGGGGGTAATCTGCCCTAGGAGAAATTGACAGTCCTCAGAGTCACTATAATTGAAGCTTACAAGTTCAGAGGCATGATGGAAAAGACATTGAAGCATAGTTGAAAGGTGGGTTAGGAAGGAAAGGATGAAAGGGAAGGACCCTGGAGGCCCTTGGTCAAGAATATGACAAGAGTCAAAGTCTTGACTCCCCATCCTCAGGTTCAACCAGCCTGGCAAGACAAAATTCACACTGTGCCAGGTTGGCCTCCAAACCCCAAATGCTGCAGCTGGAAGGTGAGGACAAAAGTCCCACACATGCTGGTCCCTCCTCGTTATAGGGCTCTCCAACTTTGGTGTAGCAGCTGCCAAGGACTTCCAATGAGTTGTAACAAATCCATCAAACATTTCTTCGTAACTTCTTCATATGTGCTCCGATTCCAACAATTCTTGGCTCGTTGGAATGTGCTCGATGTCATACACAATCCAGGCACATCTGCACAAGAACAAGATGAACATGCAAAGACATGCAAACCCAACAAACCATACAAACAATGTAGCACACAAAACACATGCAACGAAATGATGCGAACAGACGACAGGATGACGTGCAAACGAATATGCACCAACACACTCCCCCTCAGACTGTCGGCTTGTTTCGCCGTCTCTAGTTCAAGGACATTCCCGCCATCCTCACACAGCGCCAGTGTGGCTCTTCAGCTAGCCGCTTGGTAAGGAAGTCGGCTGGCTGTTGCTGAGTTTTCACGTAGATCGGATCCAATGTCCCAAGCTTCACCTCCTTCCGCAGCCAATGCCACTTGATCCTCATGTGCTTGTTCAACCCATGAAGAACTGCATTGCGTGCCATGGCAATGGCTCCCTTGCTGTCACTGAACAGAGATGTCGCACAAGTCTGTTCATGGTCGATCTCCTTCAAGAGCCTCCTTAGCCAAATCATTTCTTTTGCCGCATGAAACATCGCCATGTACTCAGATTCCACTAAAGATAGTGCTGTCTCAGACTGCTTCTTGGACCTCCAACTTACACGCCCACACACCACAGTGCAGATGCTCCAAGCTTTGTCCTGTGCGGTTTAGGGACATGCGCCACTGCCATGCATCCGAACACTCTAAGCATGTCCACAGGAGGCTTCTTTCCAAGCCACCTTTCCAGCGGCACCCACATATCATCAGCCACCTTTGTGAGTACGCGGTTCCTTGCCACTGTAGCATGCCTCACCGCATGAGGCCACATGGAGTTCCCCAGCCCTGATTCGATCAGCAGCGCTCGCGCAGTTTCCAGGATGGTCCTATTAGCCCTCTCAGCAACGCCATTTGACTGAGGGGTATAGGACGTCGTTAGCTGATGCTCAATGCCTTGTTTCTTGAGCCACGCAGTCAGATCTCCTCCTAGAAACTCTCCACCTCGGTCGGTTCTGATGCTCTTGCATGGGTGCCCAGATTGTCGCTCGACGAACGGCAGCCAGTCATCTCGTATTGTTGAGGCAGCATGATCCTTCTGCTTCAACGGGTATGCCCACATCAGCTGACTCCAGTCATCAACTATTGTTAGGAAGTATCTTTCCCCCTTTCTTCCCTGAACTGGAAAAGGTCCTACCAGGTCCATGTGCACCAGTTCCAGTGCTGCCTTGCTTTTCCCAGCTACGCCGTGAAAGGGGAACCGTGTGAACTTGCTCAGCAGACACGTCTCGCACTTGGTATCATTTGGTTGCCCAGAAAGCTTCAGCCCCTTTACTGCTTCTTCCTTATGCAGTTGCTGCAGCAATGGCATAGCCACATGCCCTAGACGCCTGTGTGCGGTTTCCCAATCAGTCTCCCCCAACCTTGCAGAAACCATCACTCCTGCAGCACTACCTGCATTGCACTCCCCCTGGACTCCACATCCCGCCTTTACTACTCCCAGCTCCTTCTTTGTTGATTCCCATATCAGTGCAGGGATGTGCCACATGGATCTGAAGACATCTCTGCTTTCGTGTAAATCCCATAACACACGATCTCCTCGCAGCCCCTTGAATGTTTTGGATCCGTTGGTGGTGGTGCTGACTCCGGCCTGGCCTAGCTTGCGCAGCGATATCAGATTGGCCTTCAGCCCTGGTACAAGTAACACGTCCTTCAGCACAACCAGTCCACCATCAGGTGCTCTGAATGCAGCTCGACCAACTCCAGCGACCTTCACTGCATGTCCGGATGCTGAGCGCACTTCAGAGATTGGAGGCGCTCACACAGCATCCAGCAAGTCCTTGCGTGGTGTCATTGTCAATGCAGCACCAGAGTCCATAACCCACATGTCAAGCGGGTGCAATTCCTCTCCAGCCCTTGCAACAGCTGTGCCACTGTCATCTTTGTCACACACATGTTAGAACTGTCCAGCATTCCTCTCCTCATTTCCCATTCCTCTGTCATCCTTGGAGGTTTCTTCAGCAGGATCAGCTACCATGTTGGCACCTCCATGTGGTTGCTTTCCTCCATTCCCCTTTTGCGATTGGTTCCAAGGGGTCCACCAGTCGGGCTTGGTAGAGCAGCGAAACCAGGGATGCCCTTCTTCCTTGCAATACCAGCACTCTCCCCTCAAGCGTGGTTCACTGTTGTCATTGTTGGAGTGACCACCTCTTCCTCTTGCACCAGAGCCCCCACGCCCCCGCTGGTTCCAAGTCCCGCGACCACCTTGGCTGTAGTGAGAGCGACCGCGATTGCCACGCCCTCGATCCCTCCATGTCCCTTGCATGGCATAGCCGCTGGAGCTGTCATCACCTCCGCGCAGTGTATAGCGACGAAAATCTTCTTCCAGAATCTTGGTGCGAATCCACTCCAATGTCCATTGACTTTGGTTTTGTGGCAAGCTGAGTCCGCTTATAAATTGCAGCCAAGACTCGGGCAGCAGGCTGAGCATCTTGAGACACTTGGTCTGCTCAGGGTACGTGATGCCAGCAATCGCCAATTTCGCGTAGAGTTCCCTCATCTTGTCCAGTACGGGCTGCACAGGTTCATTCTCGCTCAACCTCAGCATGGACAGCTCCCGATCCCGATCCAGCATGCCAGCAATCTCGCGGCAACCGATGTCGGAGCATGCAGGTCCTTGAGCACTGCCCATGCCTTGGGCCTACAATCAGTTTCCGGTAGCAGATGCATGATGTGATGCCTCTGGTTCAGCTCCAAGCTTTGTGACAGTAGATAATACCCAGCAGATGAACGTTCATCCCAGTCCGCTTGCTCTGCCATTTCCTTTGGCCTGGGCTCCGTTCCAATCATGAGCTTCAAGAGGCCAACTTGTCGAAAGTAGAGCTGCATCTTCCATGCCCAATCGTCATAGCCGTCTCGAGAGAACTTCTCAATGGTGAAGTTCTTCAGCACCTCCTTAAGCAGTGACCCCTGGCTTGTACGCACTCCCCTTTGCGCTGCAATGCCAGAATCTTGGGTTGAGCTGCCTCCTTGGACTGAAGTATCACCTCCACCAGAGTCCTCCTTATCTCCCATCGTATATTAGGTCCCAAATGCGTGATAATGGGCTCTGATACCACTTGTTGGTTAGAGAAGACTATAAGCAGATGATTCAATGGCTCCTTGGAAATTTCTGCAGCACTTCGTTATGATGCCCAGAAAACTTGCGACCTTCGAAAAGCTATATCCAAAACTCCAATCGGTGAAACGATCTGAAAATCGCATATGTTGTAGCTTGCAGCGTCAGCTTTTCTCTGAAAGTTGAATCACTCGATTCCGTAGCTTAACGAGTGACCTATGGCGTTTGGCGCACTGGGGGGTAATCTGCCCTAGGAGAAATTGACAGTCCTCAGAATCACTATAATTGAAGCTTACAAGTTCAGAGGTATGATAGAAAAGACATTGAAGAATAGTTGGAAGGTGGCGTAGGAAGGGAAGGATGAAAGGGAAGGACCCTGGAGGCCCTTGGTCAAGAACATGACAAGAGTCAAAGTCTTGACACCCCATCCTCAGGTTCAACCAGCCTGGCAAGACAAAATTCACACTGTGCCAGGTTAGCCTCTAACCCCCAAATGCTGCAGCTGGAAGGTGAGGACAAAAGTCACACACATGCTGGTCCCTCCTCATTATAGGGCTCTCCAACTTTGGTGTAGCAGCTGCCAAGGACTTCCAATGAGTTGTAACAAATCCATCAAACATTTCTTCGTAACTTCTTCATATGTGCTCCGATTCCAACAATTCTTGGCTCGTTGGAATGTGCTCGATGTCATGCACAATCCAAGCACGTCTGCACAAGCACAAGATGAACATGCAAAGACATGCAAACCCAACAAACCATACAAACGACGTAGCACACAAAACACATGCAACGAAATGATGCGAACAGACGACAAGATGACGTGCAAACGAATATGCACCAACAGCAGGCTCCTCGTCAGTGGAACAACAAGGTGAAGGAAGTCCTCCTCGCACTTGACTTCCATCCCTCTGCCTCAGATTCCAGTCTCTTCGTTCGTCACTCCTCCGAGCCCTTCTATATCCTCGTCTACGTCGACGACTTCATTCTAGCCGCCAGAGATCCAGCCGACATGGCAGCTGTCCAGTCTGCTCTCAGCTCCGCCCTTCTCATGAAGGATCTTGGTGACCTCAAGAACTACCTGGGGATGGAGATCACTCGTGACCGCCAGGCTTGCACGATCACTCTCTCTCAGGAGTCCTACATCGACAAACTTCTCAAGCGGTTCGACATGGACTCCAGTAACTCTGTCTCCACTCCACTCCCACTACAGCATCAGCTCACGGCCCCTCCAGTTCCTTCTCCTGACGCCTGCAAGGACCCGTACCCTGAGCTAGTCGGTTCATTCATGTATGCCATGATGTGCACTCGACCAGACTTGGCTTACCAGGTTAGTGTCCTCTCTCGGTACGTCTCCCCCAGACGCTACATTGCCTCGCATTGGTCTGCAGCCAAGAGGGTCCTCCGCTATCTACAAGCCACCAAGTCTCACATCCTCACTCTTGGTGGTACCTCTTCAGTCAAGCTCGAGGGATACACAGACTCCTCATGGGCCGGTGACCAGACTGACAGACGCTCCTCCCAAGGGTACTGCTTCATCCTTGGTAGCGGAGACATCAGCTGGCGCTCCACTCGGTCCTCTGCAGTCTCCCTGTCGTCCTGCGAGGCCGAGCTCTACGCGGGCACAATGGCTGCTCAAGAGGCACGCTGGCTCTCCTTTCTCCTCGCTGAGTTAGGCTACCCCCAGCAGTCGCCCACCCTGTGGTGTGACAACCAGAGTGCCATTCATCTCACCAAGGATCCAGTGTTCCACTCTCGCACCAAGCACATCGAACTTCGTCATTTCTTCATCCGAGATCTTGTTCAGAGTGACCAGCTGACGGTACGGTACATCGCCTCAGATTGCAACCTCGCCGACCTCTTTACCAAGGCTCTTGGCAAGGCTGACCTGGTTCGCCTTCTCCGTTCCATGGGGCTATGTGCTCCTTGACCGGGTTTGCAGTCTATGGGGGTGTGTTAGAAATAGACTGCAAATACCACTTTTGTATTTATACTTTTATTTCCTAGTTTAGGTTGTGAATGTTCTAGTGGGTTGGGGTGTACTCAGAAATCCCAACCTCACCCAATTGTGATCCCCACAATCTCCAATTACCCAATTGGAGATTCCGGAGATCCCAATGGGGATTCCCTCCGATTCCCCTTCATCCATTCTCTCTCACCTTGCCATGTACTTATAGAGCCTTGGGCTCCTTACCTAATCAATCATTTCAACTCTATTTCTTACAAAAGCCCCTCAAGGGAGAAGTCTGAGGGCAGCGGTTGGGAAGGGAAGAGAGAAGTAATGTGCAATACACCACCTTTGAAATGAGAGTTTTAAAAAATGGTATCTCGGATTAATCAGACAAAAACTCTTTCGTTACTCTGATTTTTCATACTTTTTTTAAGGGGCGACTCTTAATGCCATACCAAGAGATAGCAGGCAGGTCTGATGAATCAAACAAGCCCAAAACCAATTTGGGGGTCTTCTTACAAGTTCTAAGACTTCCGCTGTCTTACGAGTCTACCATTCCAGCAAAGATCCTTGCTCAAAGTCTTCAAGTATCGCAAGGCTGTAACACTGATTCTAGTGTTACAACTTGTTAACACTTGTTACGGATAAATCAGAGTAATAACAGATAGTGTAATATAGGAGCCGTGATTCAAGTGTGTCAATACAAATGAGGGCCGTGACATTTATAGGCACGGACAGAGCTAGCGGGGAACCACGCGAACGGGTTGGGTCGGTCCGGTTGGCGAAAGCCACGGAAGCGCTGCACGTCGAGGTTGGGGTTCACGAAATGGTTCGGGACCGAAGAAGTTGGCCGAGCCTGGACTTTCGAGAGTCGATGGCGTACGCGCTGTTGTCAAGCTTAGTTAGGAAAAGGGAATTTCCTTACACCACCCCCCCTTCCGGGATGAGACTACTCACGTCCGGGACACGTCGTCAGTGTAAGTAGTCCCGGACGACTTTGTGTTCGCCGAGCATAGCTGCGAGGACCCAAAGATCGTCGTCAGTCGTGCGATCAACCCATCATACGAGGAAATCAAAGGCTGTTGTATCTCGATGGCCTCGTACGCAATGAGCGAGAATCTTGGATGGTTCGATCATCGCCGCTGCGCGTCGAGGTTTGGGTTCGCGAAATGGTTCGGGATCGAAGAAGTTGGCTGAGCCTGGACTTCCGAGATTCGAGGGCATACGCGCTGTAGTCGAGCCGAGTAAGGAAAAGGGAATTTCCTTACGATACTGACTGTTACTGGAGGTAATTCAAGTATTATTTTCTACTTCAAGTACTTGTGTCTGCAGATTTGTTACATCCCACAGCAGGCACTTCGATAAGCGATAAATGTGAATAATAGTTGAGAAAAAATGAACTCAGGACATGTAATATGTATCATTCAACAAAATTTCATTGATTGCATGCATGAAAACAGAACATCAGAGTGGCCTAGGAGTGTATTCCGTTTTCCCAGCAAAGCAGAATTACGAGATGCTCTTTTGCTTCTTCCTAGCAAGGAACCATGCACGAGCCTTGCTCAGCTTCTCTTATGCTGTCATCACCCAGTTCTTGACACCACCATCCAATGGCTTGCTGCCACCTGGCACAGCGGATCCAGCAGCACCATCCTCCCCACCACCGTCACCAGCCCCGTGCCTCACTTCATCCCTTGCTCCACTTCCTCGTCTCGTCTCATTCTCATCCGCACCTTCTTAGCTACTTCCCCGTGGCAAGTCAGCATCTCTACTCGTACTGGGACCAGCAGGGGCAGGCAAAGCAGCGATAGTCGTGGAAGTAGAGTCAATGCTCCTTGCCACAGCTCTACTCCCTTCACATCTACTACCTTCGACTCTACTCCCTTCAGATCTACTACCTTCGGCTCTACTCCCTTCGACTCTGCATCATTCTTCTTGGCCTCTTGGACTGACGTCCTCCTCTTCTTTCCCCACGCCCGCAGAAGTGGTCACTCCAACAATGACAACAGTGAACCACGCTTGAGGGGAGAGTGCTGGTATTGCAAGGAAGAAGGGCATCCATGGTTTCGCTGCTCTACCAAGCCCGACTGGTGGACCCCTTGGAACCAATCGCAAAAGGGGAATGAAGGAAAGCAACCACGTGGAGGTGCCAACATGATAGCTGATCCTGCAGAAGAAACCTCCAAGGATGACAGAGGAATGGAAAATGAGGAGAGGAATGCTGGACAGTTCTACCATGTGTGTGACAAAGATGACAGTGGCACAGCTGTTGCAAGGGCTGGAGAGGAATTGCACCCGCTTGACATGTGGGTTATGGACTCTGGTGCTGCATGGACAATGACACCACGCAAGGACTTGCTGGATGCTGTGCGAGCGCCTCCAATCTCTGAAGTGCGCTCAGCATCCGGACATGCAGTGAAGGTCGCTGGAGTTGGTCGAGCTGCATTCAGAGCACCTGATGGTGGACTGGATGTGCTGAAGGACGTGTTACTTGTACCAGGGCTGAAGGCCAATCTGATATCGCTGCGCAAGCTAGGCCAGGCCGGAGTCAGCACCACCACCAACGGATCCAAAACATTCAAGGGGCTGCGAGGAGATCGTGTGTTATGGGATTTACACGAAAGCAGAGATATCTTCAGATCCATGTGGCACATCCCTGCACTGATATGGGAATCAACAAAGAAGGAGCTGGGAGTAGTAAAGGCGGGATGTGGAGTCCAGGGGGAGTGCAATGCAGGTAGTGCTGCAGGAGTGATGGTTTCTGCAAGGTTGGGGGAGACTGATTGGGAAACCGCACACAGGCGTCTAGGGCATGTGGCTATGCCATTGCTGCAGCAACTGCATAAGGAAGAAGCAGTAAAGGGGCTGAAGCTTTCTGGGCAACCAAATGATACCAAGTGCGAGACGTGTCTGCTGAGCAAGTTCACACGGTTCCCCTTTCACGGCGTAGCTGGGAAAAGCAAGGCAGCACTGGAACTGGTGCACATGGACCTGGTAGGACCTTTTCCAGTTCAGGGAAGAAAGGGGAAAAGATACTTCCTAACAATAGTTGATGACTGGAGTCGGCTGATGTGGGCATACCCGTTGAAGCAGAAGGATCATGCTGCCTCAACAATACGAGATGACTGGCTGCCGTTCGTCGAACGACAATCTGGGCACCCATGCAAGAGCATCAGAACCGACCGAGGTGGAGAGTTTCTAGGAGGAGATCTGACTGCGTGGCTCAAGAAACAAGGCATTGAGCATCAGCTAACGACGTCCTATACCCCTCAGTCAAATGGCGTTGCTGAGAGGGCTAATAGGACCATCCTGGAAACTGCGCGAGCGCTGCTGATCGAATCAGGGCTGGGGAACTCCATGTGGCCTCATGCGGTGAGGCATGCTACAGTGGCAAGGAACCGCGTACTCACAAAGGTGGCTGATGATATGTGGGTGCCGCTGGAGAGGTGGCTTGGAAAGAAGCCTCCAGTGGACATGCTCAGAGTGTTCGGATGCATGGCAGTGGCGCATGTCCCTAAACCGTACAGGACAAAGCTTGGAGCATCTGCACTGTGGTGTGTGCACCTTGGACTTGCGGCAGAGAGCAAGGGGTGGCTACTCTGGGAGCCCTCGAAGAATGTGCTGTTTGACAGTCGGGATGTCAAATTTGTGGAGAACATCATGTAGGGCAAGTGGGAGAAGCAGCCGGAGGCAAGGGTCACCCAGCAGCTGGAAGAGATCACTATGCACTTCGATTTGTCCGAACCTGAGGAAAGCGAAGTCACTGCGCCAACGGCAAGCGGTACTGATGAAGGAAGCAATGAGGATATTGCAGCTGATGCTGAAGTCAAGGATCCGGAGCAGCAGCAGCAAGAGGCTTCCAAAACACCAAGTCTGCCAAAGCGAAGGAAACAGACTGGTGGGGGGACAAAGGATTGGGTGAAGGTGAAAGAATGGGTAAATCCAACCATCTACCCTGCGCGTACCAGAATGGCAACGAGAAAGCTGCTGAGCTCTACAAGTGGAGGAGCCACAACTGAGCAGTAGGAACAGGCTCAAGGCGAAGATGCAGTGCTGTTCTTGGGTGATGACCAAGAGTCAGATGACGAGGAGCCTGCATACTGCTTTTACGCACCAATACAACCTCCGAGCATGGATCATGCGCTAGCCGGGCCTCAACGGGGGAAGTGGCTCGTTTCAAGAGATGCAGAGTACAACAGCCAGATGGAGAATCACACATGGGACCTGGTGTACTTGCCAAATGGGAAGAAGGCAATACAGTGCAAGTGGCTGGCAAAAATCAAGACGGATGAGAAAGGAGAGCCATCAGTTTACAAGAGCAGGCTGGTGGCAAAGGGGTTTCAGCAGAAAGAGAAGGAAGATTACAAAGAAGTGTTTGCCCCAACTGCTACAAGGCCATCTATGGCTTGAAGCAGGCCCCGAGATGCTGGTACAACAGGCTGGCCAGTGCACTGGAAGGGATTGGATTCCGTGCGAGTGCATGCGACGAGAGCCTATTCCTGATGGGCGAGGGGGAGTCGCTTGTGCTTCTGCTGGTGTACGTGGATGACATCCTGCTCTTCAGCAGCAGTGACAAGGAGATCGATGGGGTGCAGCGGAAGCTCACAGAGCAGTTCAAGTGCAAGTCACTTGGAGAGGCAAGGTACTACCTGGGAATGCACATTGAGCGGGATACTGAACGTGGCTGGCTCAAACTGCATCAGGGACAGTACATCAATACCTTGGCTGAGAAGTACTCTCTGCAGGAAGAACGGGTTGTGGTCACACCTTTGCCTTCCGAGTTCAAACTCATAAAGGCAGCTGAAGGAGAAGGAGTTGAGAGTGAAGACCAGAGGCAATTCCAATCCATGGTCGGGAGCCTACTCTACGCTGCTGTGCATACTCGGCCTGACATCAGCTTTGCTATGGGACAGCTGGCTCGAGTAGTGCAAAATCCAACAGAAGAGCAGTGTGGTGCAGCGGAGAGAGTGGTGCGCTACCTCAAGTCATACCCTACAGTGGGAGTACAGTATTCAGCCTCTGCTCAACTCAGTCAGAAAGGAGTTGAAGTTCTCAAAGAGAAGGGGGAGCAGCTTGGAGAAGGAAATGTGTTCCTTTCCTGTTTTGCTGATGCAACATGGGCTTCTGAGCATGAGGATTCATCATCAGTAGGTGGATACATCTGCATGGTGGGAGGTGGGCCTGTAAGTTGGAGGTCCAGGAAGCAGTCTGAGACGGCACTATCGTCAGTGGAATGTGAAAACATGGCGATGTTTCATGCGGCAAAAGAAATGATTTGGCTAAGGAGGCTCTTGAAGGAGATCGGCCATGAACAGACTTTGTGCGACACCTCTGTTCGGTGACAGCAAGGGAGCCATTGCCGCTGTGCGAGAATCCCGGTAATGTCCTTGAACTAGAGACGGCGAAACAAGCCGACAGTCTGAGGGGGAGTGTGGTGATGCATATTCGTTTGCACGTCATCCTGTCGTCTGTTCGCATCATTTCGTTGCATGTGTTTTGTGTGCTACGTTGTTTGTGTGGTTTGTTGAGTTTGCATGTCTTTGCATATTTATCTTGTGCTTGTGCAGATGTGCTTGGATTGTACATCAGATCGAGCGCATTCCAACGAGCCAAGAATTGTTGGAATCGGAGCACATATGAAGAAGTTACGAAGAAATGTTTGATGGATTTGTTACAACTCATTGGAAGTCCTTGGCAGCTGCTACACCAAAGTTGGAGAGCCCTATAACGAGGAGGGACCAGTATGTGTGGGAATTTTGTCCCCACCTTGCAGCTGCAGCACTTGGGGTTTGGAGGCCAACCTGGCACAGTGTGAATTTTGTCTTGCCAGGCTGGCTGAACCTGAGGATGGGGAGTCAAGACTTTGACTCTTTTCATGTTCTTGACCAAGGGCCTCCAGGGTCCTTCCCTTTCATCCTTCCCTTCCCACCCCACCTTTCAACTATGCTTCAATGCCTTTTCCATCATGCCTCTGCACTTGTAAGCTTCTATCATAGTGACTCTGAGGACTGTCAATTTCTCCTAGGGCAGATTACCCCCTAGTGCGCCAAACGCCATAGCTCACTCGATAAGCTACGGAATGTTGGATATAGCTTTTCGAAGGTCGCGAGTTTTCTGGGCGTCATAACGAAGTGCTGCAGAAATTTCCAAGGAGCCATTGAATCATCTGCTTATAGTCTTCTCTAACCAACATCACCTTGCCATGTGTAAGATATAGAATGCAAATACCACTTTTGTATTTGTACTTTTATATCCTAGTTAGGTTATGAATGTTCTAGTGGGTTGGGGTGTACTCACAAATCCCAACCTCACCCAATTGTGATCCCCCCAATCTCCAATTATCCAATTGGAGATTCCGGAGATCCCAATGGGGATTCCCTCCAATTTCCCCCTTCATCCATTCACTCTCACCTTGCCATGTACGTATAGAGCCTTGGGCTCCTTACCTAATCAATCATTTCAACTCTATTTCTTACATGGTATCAGAGCGACCTATCCGCACATGCGGATCAAGGTTCTAATCTTAACGTGCCCACGCTACGCGCACTTCATCGTCGCGACATTCGTTTCGAGTCATCGGAATTTCGACGTGCTCCACTCTGCAGTCGCGCCTCTCATCGTCGACCGCCTTCGCGCTCGACCTCGTTGAATTTCTCATCTCGGTTCTCCTTTCACGAATCTCAATTTCGACCATCTCTTAAAACTTGTTCTCGAGATTCCCCTCAGACCCCGCCAGAATAGGCGAACTCCCCTCGCGAAATCGCCTCCACGAACGTCTCGCGTCAAGCAAGAGCAGGTACACAGGTTGAAGCGGAGCGGAGCTGGTTGGGGAGCTGGTTGCGGAGCTGGTTGCGGAGCTGGTTGCGGAGCTGGTTGCGGAGCTGGTTGCGGAGCTGGTTGCGGAGCTGGTTCCGGAGTTGTGTAGCTGCGGGAAAGGGCCTGGGGGTGTGTGGGTCCGGGGTTAGACATAGGCTCAGATTCAGTTTCAAGTCGGCGTTTTAACGAATTTTCGCCGACGCCATTTCCTACTTAGCGGCATTTTGATACAGCCGTTAGAGTGATTTTCAGCAATTCTTGTCGACCAATTTCCAGAAGTGCCGCGCTGCACACCGACAATGGCTTACTCAACCACTTCACTCGCCAACCCGATCCCGCTCCTTCGTCTCGAGCCGGACGGTACATGCTCCAACTACAAGGCTTGGCGCTATGGTGTCGACAAGCACCTCCTCAGTCGCGAGGTGAAGGGGCTCGAGCTCACCGACGTCCTTCTCAACATCGGTGACAGCAAAGAGCCTCCTAAACCCGAGAGGTCCGCCGATCCAGCTAATGCCGCCGCCGAAGCAGTTTATGCTGCTGCACTGCTCAAGTACAAGAATTGGGAGAAGGCCGATGGTGCGGTCATTAGTGTCTTCATGGGCACCACTCCTCCTGAACTTGTCGAAACCTACCACAACTACCCGTCTGCCAACGCAAGATGCTCTTGGGCCTTGCTTCTGCGGACCTCACATTTGCCAAGGTCTCATCCGCGCTCCTTTCTGCCGAAAAGGACAACAGCGCTCGAGCCAAGGCCAATGCAATCCGCGCTCCCGTGCCTCAAGCCTATGCCGCTTCGGCGCCATTCCAGCGCAACCGCTTCCCCCCGTGTCCCTACGTCATCAAGCGCGGCCCTCGTGCTGTCCAGGTGTGTGGGGACACCAACCACGCCCTTGCCTCC
>BQMB01001013.1:0-7500 GCA_027943415.1 Closterium sp. NIES-67
TCATTTGACCCAAGGGCGGATTTGAACCGGCCCATGGTTTCATCCACCCAGAGGCCCATCCCCCCTCGTATTTGACCCCCCCGCCGGTTCATTGACCCCAAGGGCGGATTTGAACCGGCCCATGGGTTTCATCCAATCAAGCCCCATTCCCCCTGATTCGACCCCCCCAGCCGGTTCATTTGACCCCAAGGGCGGATTTGAACCGGCCCATGGGTTTCATCCAATTGGCCCATCCCCTCGGTTTGACCCCCACCGGTTCATTGACCCCAGGGCGGATTTGAACGGCCCATGGGCTCATCCAACCAAGATCCCATCCCCCCTCGGTTATTTACCCCCCAGCCCGGTCCATTGGACCCCAGGGCGGATTTGAACCGGCCCATGGGTCATCCAACCAGGAGGATCCCATCCCCCCTCGGTTATTTGACCCCCACCCGGTCCATTGGACCCCAGGGCGGATTTGAACCGGCCCATGGGTTCATCCAACAGAGGCCCATCCCCCTCGGTTATTTTACCCCCCAGCCCGGTTCATTTGACCCCAAGGGCGGATTTGAACCGGCCCATGGGTTCATCCAATCCCTGGGACCCATCCCCCTCGGTTTCTTTTACCCCCGCCGGTTCATTGGACCCCAGGGCGGTTTGAACCGGCCCATGGGTTCATCCACCCAGGATCCCCCCCCTCGGTTTTTTTACCCCCCGCCGGTTCCATTTGACCCCAAGGGCGGATTTGAACCGGCCCATGGTTTCATCCGACCAGAGCCCATCCCCCTCGGTATTTGACCCCCCCGCCGGTTTCATTGACCCCAAGGGCGGATTTGAACCGGCCCATGGTTCATCCAATTCAAGAGCCCATCCCCGCTCGGCCATTTGACCCCCCAGCCGGTTCATTTGACCCCAAGGGCGATTTGAACCGGCCCATGGGTCATCCAACCCTGGCCCATCCCCCCTCGGTTTTTTACCCCCCACCGGTTCATTGACCCCAAGGCGGATTGAACCGGCCCATGGGCTCATCCAACCCAAGATCCCATCCCCCTCGGTTATTTGACCCCCCAGCCGGTTCCATTGACCCAGGGCGGATTTGAACCGGCCCATGGGCTCATCCAACCCAAGGATTCCCATCCCCCCTCGGTTATTTGACCCCCACCCGGTCCATTGGACCCCAGGGCGGATTTGAACCGGCCCATGGTTCATCCAACAAGAGCCCATCCCCCCTCGGTTATTTTTACCCCCCGCCGGTTCATTGACCCCAAGGGCGGATTTGAACCGGCCCATGGGTTCATCCAATCCTTGGGACCACCCCCCTCGGTTTTTTTTTACCCCGCCCGGTCTTGGACCCCAGGGCGGGTTTGAACCGGCCCATGGGTTCATCCAACCCAGGATCCCATCCCCCCTCGGTTATTTTGACCCCCCGCCGGTTCATTTGACCCCAAGGGGGGATTTGAACCGGCCCATGGTTTCATCCACCCAAGAGCCCATTCCCCCCTCTGTAATTCGACCCCCCAGCCGGTTCATTGACCCCAAGGGCGGATTTGAACCGGCCCATGGGTTCATCCAATTCAAGAGCCCATCCCCTCGGCCATTCTGACCCCCCAGCCGGTTCATTGACCCCAAGGGCGGATTTGAACCGGCCCATGGGCTCATCAACCCTTGGCCCATCCCCCTCGTTTTTACCCCCCACCGGTCATTGACCCCAGGGCGGATTTGAACCGGCCCATGGGCTCATCCAACCCAAGATTCCCATCCCCCCTCGGTTATTTGACCCCCAGCCGGTCCATTGGACCCCAGGGCGGATTTGAACCGGCCCATGGGTTCATCCAACCAGGAGGATCCCATCCCCCCTCGGTTATTTGACCCCACCCGGTTCATTCGACCCCAAGGGCGGATTTGAACCGGCCCATGGGTTCATCCAATTCAAGAGCCCATCCCCCCTCGGTTTCTTTTACCCCCCAGCCGGTTCATTTGACCCCAAGGGCGGATTAGAACGGCCCATGGGTTCATCCATCCCTGGGACCCACCCCCTCGGTTTTTTTTTTACCCCCGCCCGGTCCATTGGACCCCAGGGCGGATTTGAACCGGCCCATGGGTTCATCCAACCCAGGATCCCATCCCCTCGGTTATTTGCCCCCCCGCCGGTTCATTTGACCCCAAGGGCGGATTTGAACCGGCCCATGGTTTCATCCGACCCAAGAGCCCATTCCCCTCGTAATTCGACCCCCGCCGGTTCATTGACCCCAAGGGCGGATTTGAACCGGCCCATGGGTTCATCCACAAGAGCCCATCCCCGCTCGGCCATTTGACCCCCAGCCGGTTCATTTGACCCAAGGGCGGATTTGAACCGGCCCATGGGCTCATCCAACCTTGGCCCATCCCCCCTCGGTTTTTTACCCCCACCGGTCATTGACCCCTAAGGGCGGATTTGAACCGGCCCATGGGCTCATCCAACCCAAGATCCCATCCCCCTCGGTTATTTGACCCCCCAGCCGGTCCATTGGACCCCAGGGGCGGATTTGAAACCGGCCCATGGGTTCATCCACCCAGGAGATCCCATCCCCCTCGGTTATTTGACCCCCCACCCGGTCATTCGACCCCAAGGGCGGATTTGAACCGGCCCATGGGTTCATCCAATTCAAGAGCCCATCCCCCTCGGTTTCTTTACCCCCAGCCCGGTTCATTTGACCCCAAGGGCGGATTTGAACCGGCCCATGGTTCATCATCCCTTGGGACCACCCCCCTCGGTTTTTTTTTACCCCCCGCCCGGTCATTTGGACCCCAGGGCGGATTTGAACCGGCCCATGGGTTCATCCAACCCAGGATCCCATCCCCCCTCGGTTATTTGACCCCCGCCGGTTCATTTGACCCCAGGGGCGGATTTGAACCGGCCCATGGTTTCATCCGACCCAAGAGCCCATTCCCCTCCGTAATTGCCCCGGTCACCCCAAAGGCCGCCCATCCAATCGACCCGCCCCATTCTACCCCAGCCGGTTCATTCGACCCCAAGGGCGGATTTGAACCGGCCCATGGGTCATCCAATTCAAGAGCCCATCCCCCGCCATTCTGACCCCCCAGCCGGTTCATTCGACCCCAAGGGCGGATTTGAACCGGCCCATGGGTCATCCAATTGAGCCCATCCCCCTCGGTTTGACCCCCCAGCCGGTCATTTGACCCCAGGGCGGATTTGAACCGGCCCATGGGCTCATCCAACCCAAGATCCCATCCCCCCTCGGTTTTTGACCCCCCACCCGGTCCATTGGACCCCAGGGCGGATTTGAACCGGCCCATGGGTCATCCAACCCAAGATCCCATCCCCCCTCGGTTATTTGACCCCCCAGCCGGTCCATTGGACCCCAGGGCGGATTTGAACCGGCCCATGGGTTCATCCAACAAGATCCCATCCCCCCTCGGTTTTTTTACCCCCCACCGGTTCATTCGACCCCAAGGGCGGATTTGAACCGGCCCATGGGTTCATCCAATGGCCATCCCCCCTCGGTTTTTTTACCCCCCGGGTCATTTGACCCCAAGGGCGGATTTGAACCGGCCCATGGGTTCATCCATCCCAGGACCCATCCCCCTCGGTTTTTGACCCCCCGCCGGTTCATTGACCCCAAGGGCGGATTTGAACCGGCCCATGGTTCATCCAACCCAAGACCCATCCCCCTCGTTATTTGACCCCCCAGCCGGTTCATTTGACCCCAAGGGCGGATTTGAACCGGCCCATGGTTTCATCCACAAGAGCCCATCCCCCTCGTATTCGACCCCCCAGCCGGTTCATTCGACCCCAAGGGCGGATTTGAACCGGCCCATGGGCTCATCCAATTGGCCCATCCCCCTCGGTTTTACCCCCCAGCCGGTCCATTGGACCCCAGGGCGGATTTGAACCGGCCCATGGGCTCATCCAACCCAAGATCCCATCCCCCCTCGGTTATTTGACCCCCCACCGGTCCATTGGACCCCAGGGCGGATTTGAACCGGCCCATGGGTTCATCCAACCCAAGATCCCATCCCCCTCGGTTATTTGACCCCCCAGCCGGTTCATTGACCCCAAGGGCGGATTTGAACCGGCCCATGGGTTCATCCAACAAGGAGCCCATCCCCCCTCGGTTTTTTTACCCCCCAGCCGGTTCATTCGACCCCAAGGGCGGATTTGAACCGGCCCATGGGTTCATCATCCGGCCCATCCCCCCTCGGTTTTTTTACCCCCCGCCGGTTCATTTGACCCCAAGGGCGGATTTGAACCGGCCCATGGGTTCATCCATCCCAGGACCCATCCCCCCTCGGTTTTTGACCCCCCGCCGGTTCATTGACCCCAAGGGCGGATTTGAACCGGCCCATGGGTTCATCCAACCCAGAGCCCATCCCCCTCGTATTCGACCCCCCAGCCGGTTCATTTGACCCCAAGGGCGGATTTGAACCGGCCCATGGTTTCATCCACAAGAGCCCATCCCCTCGTAATTCGACCCCCCAGCCGGTTCATTCGACCCCAAGGGCGGATTTGAACCGGCCCATGGGCTCATCCAATTGGCCCATCCCCGGTTTTTACCCCCCACCCGGTCCATTGACCCCAGGGCGGATTTGAACCGGCCCATGGGCTCATCCAACCCAAGATCCCATCCCCCCTCGGTTATTTGACCCCCCACCGGTCCATTGGACCCCAGGGCGGATTTGAACCGGCCCATGGGTTCATCCAACCCAAGATCCCATCCCCCCTCGGTTATTTGACCCCCCAGCCGGTCATTGACCCCAGGGCGGATTTGAACCGGCCCATGGGTTCATCCAACAGGAGCCCATCCCCCCTCGGTTTTTTTACCCCCCAGCCGGTTCATTCGACCCCAAGGGCGGATTTGAACCGGCCCATGGGTTCATCCATCCCTTGGACCATCCCCCCTCGGTTTTTTTTACCCCCCGCCGGTTCATTTGACCCCAAGGGCGGATTTGAACCGGCCCATGGGTTCATCCATCCCAGGACCCATCCCCCTCGGTTTTTGACCCCCCGCCGGTTCATTGACCCCAGGGCGGATTTGAACCGGCCCATGGGTTCATCCAACCCAAGAGCCCATCCCCCTCGTATTCGACCCCCCAGCCGGTTCATTTGACCCCAAGGGCGGATTTGAACCGCCCATGGTTCACCAATCAAGCCATCCCCGCTTTGACCCCCAGCCGGTTCATTTGACCCAAGGGCGGATTGAACCGGCCCATGGGCTCCAACCCTTGGCCCATCCCCCTCGGTTTTTTACCCCCCACCGGTCATTGGACCCCAAGGGCGGATTTGAACCGGCCCATGGTTTCATCCGACCCTTGGGCCCATCCCCCTTGGTTTCTTTGCCCCTAGGGCGGATCGGAACCGGCCCATGGGTTCATCCAACCCTAGTGCCCACAGGCTTCCCGTGTAATCGAATTCCAACCGGGCAAAAAGGGCTCCAGGGCGGGTGTGATCCCTTTCAAGGCACGACAACACCCTAGAGCCGACAAGCCCTTCCGGTGTAGTCGATTTCCAACCGGGAAAAAAAGGGCTCCAGGGCGGGTGTGAGCCCTTTCGAGGCACGACACCGCCCTAGAGCCCACAAGCCCTTCCGGTGCAGTCGATTTCCAACCGGGCAAAAAGGGCTCTAGGGCGGGTGTGAGCCCTTTCGAGGCACGACACCGCCCTAGAGCCCACAAGCCCTTCCGGTGCAGTCGATTTCCAACCGGGCAAAAAGGGCTCTAGGGCGGGTGTGAGCCCTTTCGAGGCACGACACCGCCCTAGAGCCCACAAGCCCTTCCGGTGTAGTCGATTTCCAACCGGGCAAAAAGGGCTCCAGGGCGGGTGGGAGCCCTTTCGAGGCACGACACCGCCCTAGAGCCCACAAGCCCTTCCGGTGTAGTCGATTTCCAACCGGGCAAAAAGGGCTCCAGGGCGGGTGTGAGCCCTTTCGAGGCACGACACCGCCCTAGAGCCCACAAGCCCTTCCGGTGTAGTCGATTTCCAACCGGGCAAAAAGGGCTCTAGGGCGGGTGCGAGCCCTTTCGAGGCACGGCACCGCCCTAGAGCCCACAAGCCCTTCCGGTGTAGTCGATTTCCAACCGGGCAAAAAGGGCTCTAGGGCGGGTGCGAGCCCTTTCGAGGCACCACACCACCCTAGAGCCAACGAGCATCCGGATATGACCGGATGGATCGGATGCCTTTTTTTCCCCCAGGGCACCGCACAACCCAGTACAAGGCAAGGCGAGCACCCAAGGGGCAAGCCCATCGGGTTCGCCCGATCGAACCCATCCGGATCCATCGATCGAACCCGTCCGGATCCGACCATCGAACCCATCCGGGTCGACTGACCGAACCCATCCGGATCCATCGATCCAACCCATCCGGATCGAACCAACGAAACCATCCGGATCCATCGATCGACCCCATCCGGATCGATGGGTCGAACCCATCCGAATCCAGCCCCATCCGGAACCGAATCGATCGACCGGACCCCATCCGGACCCGGGCCGATCGTCCGGACCCATCCGAATCCAGCCCCATCCGGATCCGGGTCGATCGACCGGGCCCCATTCGGACCCGAATCGATCGACCGGACCCATCCGAATCCAGCCCCATCCGGATCCGATTTCGATCGACCGGGCCCCATCCGGATCCGAATCGATCGACCGGACCCCATCCGGACCCAAATCGATCGACCGGACCCATCCGAATCCAGCCCCATTCGGATCCGAATCGATGGACCGGGCCCCATCCGGACCCCAATCGATCGACCGGACCCATGCGGGTCGATCGATCGAACCCATCCGAATCCGACCGCATCCGGATCCGAATCGATCGATCGGACCCCATCCGGACCCGGGCCGATCGTCCGGACCCATCCAAATCCAGCCCCATCCGGATCCGGATGGATCGACCGGGCCCCATTCGGACCCAAATCGACCGACCGGACCCATCCGAATCCAGCCCCATCCGGATCCGATTTCGATCGACCGGGCCCCATCCGGACCCCCATCGATCGACCGGACCCCATCCGGACCCGAATCGATCGACCGGACCCATCCGAATCCAGCCCCATCCGGATCCGATTTCGATCGACCGGGCCCCATCCGGATCCGAATCGATCGACCGGACCCCATCCGGACCCAAATCGATCGACCGGACCCATCCGAATCCAGCCCCATTCGGATCCGAATCGATGGACCGGGCCCCATCCGGACCCCAATCGATCGACCGGACCCATGCGGGTCGATCGATCGAACCCATCCGAATCCGACCGCATCCGGATCCGAATCGATCGATCGGACCCCATCCGGACCCGGGCCGATCGTCCGGACCCATCCAAATCCAGCCCCATCCGGATCCGGATGGATCGACCGGGCCCCATTCGGACCCAAATCGACCGACCGGACCCATCCGAATCCAGCCCCATCCGGATCCGATTTCGATCGACCGGGCCCCATCCGGACCCCCATCGATCGACCGGACCCCATCCGGACCCGAATCGATCGACCGGACCCATCCGAATCCAGCCCCATCCGGATCCG
>BQMB01001013.1:17500-23695 GCA_027943415.1 Closterium sp. NIES-67
CCCCCCGGATCACAGAGTGCCGCCCTCCGTGGCCCGGGCCGGTGCCTCATAGGACCTCATGACAAGCTCGACTTCATACCTAGGTAATCCGCCTTGCTTGTGGTTTGAGGGCCAGTTCTCCTCTCCCCGAATTATTACTACGGAAAGGCCTCGGATTACCTTGGCTTACCGACTTTTCAAGCAACCGTCCTACCCAAAGATTAGTGAGAAGAGGTGAAAAGCCACTTCCCCCAAACCTTCTTAGGCTAACCACCTGGATTACGTTGGCTTACCGTCGTTTGGCGCAACCGAGTGACCCTTGCAAAGGTTCGGGGAGAGGTGGAGCACCCCTTCCCCCGGATTTTCTTAGGCCAACCACCCGGATTACGCTGGCTTACCGTCGTTTGGAGCAATCGATTCCCAGATGCCAGGGGTTGGGGAGAGGTGGAGCACCCCTCCCGCCCAGTATTCTTAGGCCAATGACCTGGATTACGTTGGCTTACCGTCGTTTGGGGCAATCGATTTCCCCGTGGCAAGGGTTGGGGAGAGGTAGAGCACTCCTCCCCTCCGTTGTTCTTAGGCCAGTGACCCGGATTACGTTGGCTTACCGTCGTTTGGGGCAATCTATGCCCACATGCCAAGGGTTGGGGAAAGATAGAGCACCCCTCCCCTCCGGTGTTCTTAGGCCAATGACCCGGATTACGTTGGGTTACCGTCATTTGAGGCAACCGTATGACCCATGCCAGGGGTCGGGGAGAGGTAGAGCACCCCTCCCCTGCAGTATTCTTAGGAAAACCACCTCGATTACGTTGGCTTACCGTCGTTTGGGGCAATCGGTTCCACCATGCCAGGGGTTGGGGAGAGGTAAGGAGCCCCTCCCCTCCGGCATTCTTAGGCCAATGACCTGGATTACGTTGGCTTACCGTCGTTTGGGGCAACCGGATGCCCCGAGCCAAGGGTTGGGGAGAGGTGGAGCACCCCTCCCCTCCTGTATTCTTAGGCCAATGACCCCGATTACGTTGGGTTACCATCGTTTGGGGCAATCGGATGGCCCATGCCAAGGGTTGGGGAGAGGTGGAGCACCCCTCCCCCCCCCCGTATTCTTAGGCCAATGACCTGGATTACGTTGGCTTACCGTCGTTTGGGGCAACCGGATGCCCCGAGCCAAGGGTTGGGGAGAGGTGGAGCACCCCTCCCCTCCTGTATTCTTAGGCCAATGACCCCGATTACGTTGGGTTACCATCGTTTGGGGCAATCGGATGGCCCATGCCAAGGGTTGGGGAGAGGTGGAGCACCCCTCCCCCCCCCCCGTATTCTTAGGCCAATGACCTGGATTACGTTGGGTTACCGTCGTTTGGGGCAATCGGATGGCCCATGCCAAGGGTTGGGGAGAGGTGGAGCACCCCTCCCCCCCCCGTATTCTTAGGCCAATGACCTGGATTACGTTGGGTTACCGTCGTTTGGGGCAATCCGATGGCCCGTGCCAAGGGTTGGGGAGAGGTGGAGCACCCCTCCCCCCCCCGTATTCTTAGGCCAATGACCTGGATTACGTTGGGTTACCGTCGTTTGGGGCAATCGGATGGCTTGTGCCAAGGGTTGGGGAGAGGTAGAGCACCCCTTCCCCCCCGTATTCTTAGGCCAATGACCTGGATTACGTTGGGTTACCGTCGTTTGGGGCAATCCGATGGCCCGTGCCAAGGGTTGGGGAGAGGTAGAGCACCCCTTCCCTCCTGTATTCCTAGGCCAATGACCTGGATTACGTTGGGTTACCGTCGTTTGGGGCAATCAAGTCCCCGGAACCCAAGTGATGGAATCCATCCGGATCGGACCCCGGATGGGTTTGATCGAACCCATTCGGATGGAACCCATCCGGATCCGGATCTGGATCGATCGAACCCATTCGGATCCGAGTCGATCGAACCCATCCTTATCGAGCCGATCCGGATCCGGATCGATCGAACCCGTGTGGATCAAACCCATCCGGATCCGGATCAATTGAACCCATCCGGATCCGGATCGATCGAACCCATCCGGATCCGAGTCGATCGAACCCATTCGGATAGAACCCATCCCTATCGAGCCCATCCGGATCCGAGTCGATCGAACCCATTCGGATCGAACCCACCCGGGTCCGGATCGATCGAATCCGTCCGGATCCGGATCAAATGAACCCTTTCGGACCCAAGCCCATCCGGATCCGGATCGATCGAACCCATCCGGATCCGAGCCGATCGAACCCATCCGGATCCGAGTCGATCGAACCCATCCGGATCCGGATCGATCGAACCCATCCGGATCCGGTTCGATCGAACCCATTCGGATGGAATCGATCCGGATCCGAGTCGATCGAACCAATCCGGATCCGAGTCGATCGAACCCATTCGGATCGAACCCATCCGGATCCGAGTCGATCGAACCCATTCGGATCGAACCCATCCTTATCGAACCCATCCGGATCCGGATCGAACCCATCCGGATCCGGTTCGATCGAACCGATTCGGATGGAATCGATCCGGATCCGAGTCGGTCGAACCCATTTGGATCGAACCCACCCGGGTGCGGATCGATCGAACCCATCCGGATCCGGTTCGATCGAACCCATTCGGATGGAATCGATCCGGATCCGAGTCGATCGAACCAATCCGGATCCGAGTCGATCGAACCCATTCGTATCGAACCCATCCGGATCCGAGTCGATCGAACCCATCCTTATCGAACCCATCCGGATCCGGATCGATCGAACCCATCCGGATCCGGTTCGATCGAACCGATTCGGATGGAATCGATCCGGATCCGAGTCGATCGAACCCATTTGGATCGAACCCATCCGGATCCGGATTCACCGGCCCCATTCGTATCGAACCCATTCGGGTCCGGATCGATCGAACCATCAAGGTCAAAGCCTAGGCAGGGTATTCCTATGCCAATGGCCTGCATTGCGTTGGGTTACGATTGTTTGGGGCAATCAAGAACCGAAACCCAAGTGATGGGGAGTGGTAGAATGCCCCATCCCTAGAGTATTCCTAGGCCTATGACCTGGATTACGTTGGGTTACCGTCGTTTGGGGCAATCCGAAAACACATGGCCGAATGATGGGGAGAGGAAAAATACCACTTCCCTAGGGTATTCCTAGGCCTATGACCTGGATTACGTTGGGTTACCGTCGTTTGGGGCAATCCGAAAACACATGGCCGAATGATGGGGAGAGGAAAAATACCACTTCCCTAGGGTATTCCTAGGCCTATGACCTGGATTACGTTGGGTTACCGTCGTTTGGGGCAATCCGAAAAAATATGGCCGAATGATGGGGAGAGGAAAAATGCCACTTCCCTAGGGTATTCCTAGGCCTATGACCTGGATTACGTTGGGTTACCGTCGTTTGGGGCAATCGGATGGCCCATGCCAAGGGTTGGGGAGAGGTGGAGCACCCCTCCCCCCCCCGTATTCTTAGGCCAATGACCTGGATTACGTTGGGTTACCGTCGTTTGGGGCAATCCGATGGCCCGTGCCAAGGGTTGGGGAGAGGTGGAGCACCCCTCCCCCCCCCGTATTCTTAGGCCAATGACCTGGATTACGTTGGGTTACCGTCGTTTGGGGCAATCGGATGGCTTGTGCCAAGGGTTGGGGAGAGGTAGAGCACCCCTTCCCCCCGTATTCTTAGGCCAATGACCTGGATTACGTTGGGTTACCGTCGTTTGGGGCAATCCGATGGCCCGTGCCAAGGGTTGGGGAGAGGTAGAGCACCCCTTCCCTCCTGTATTCCTAGGCCAATGACCTGGATTACGTTGGGTTACCGTCGTTTGGGGCAATCAAGTCCCCGGAACCCAAGTGATGGAATCCATCCGGATCGGACCCCGGATGGGTTTGATCGAACCCATTCGGATGGAACCCATCCGGATCCGGATCTGGATCGATCGAACCCATTCGGATCCGAGTCGATCGAACCCATCCTTATCGAGCCGATCCGGATCCGGATCGATCGAACCCGTGTGGATCAAACCCATCCGGATCCGGATCAATTGAACCCATCCGGATCCGGATCGATCGAACCCATCCGGATCCGAGTCGATCGAACCCATTCGGATAGAACCCATCCCTATCGAGCCCATCCGGATCCGAGTCGATCGAACCCATTCGGATCGAACCCACCCGGGTCCGGATCGATCGAATCCGTCCGGATCCGGATCAAATGAACCCTTTCGGACCCAAGCCCATCCGGATCCGGATCGATCGAACCCATCCGGATCCGAGCCGATCGAACCCATCCGGATCCGAGTCGATCGAACCCATCCGGATCCGGATCGATCGAACCCATCCGGATCCGGTTCGATCGAACCCATTCGGATGGAATCGATCCGGATCCGAGTCGATCGAACCAATCCGGATCCGAGTCGATCGAACCCATTCGGATCGAACCCATCCGGATCCGAGTCGATCGAACCCATTCGGATCGAACCCATCCTTATCGAACCCATCCGGATCCGGATCGAACCCATCCGGATCCGGTTCGATCGAACCGATTCGGATGGAATCGATCCGGATCCGAGTCGGTCGAACCCATTTGGATCGAACCCACCCGGGTGCGGATCGATCGAACCCATCCGGATCCGGTTCGATCGAACCCATTCGGATGGAATCGATCCGGATCCGAGTCGATCGAACCAATCCGGATCCGAGTCGATCGAACCCATTCGTATCGAACCCATCCGGATCCGAGTCGATCGAACCCATCCTTATCGAACCCATCCGGATCCGGATCGATCGAACCCATCCGGATCCGGTTCGATCGAACCGATTCGGATGGAATCGATCCGGATCCGAGTCGATCGAACCCATTTGGATCGAACCCATCCGGATCCGGATTCACCGGCCCCATTCGTATCGAACCCATTCGGGTCCGGATCGATCGAACCATCAAGGTCAAAGCCTAGGCAGGGTATTCCTATGCCAATGGCCTGCATTGCGTTGGGTTACGATTGTTTGGGGCAATCAAGAACCGAAACCCAAGTGATGGGGAGTGGTAGAATGCCCCATCCCTAGAGTATTCCTAGGCCTATGACCTGGATTACGTTGGGTTACCGTCGTTTGGGGCAATCCGAAAACACATGGCCGAATGATGGGGAGAGGAAAAATACCACTTCCCTAGGGTATTCCTAGGCCTATGACCTGGATTACGTTGGGTTACCGTCGTTTGGGGCAATCCGAAAACACATGGCCGAATGATGGGGAGAGGAAAAATACCACTTCCCTAGGGTATTCCTAGGCCTATGACCTGGATTACGTTGGGTTACCGTCGTTTGGGGCAATCCGAAAAAATATGGCCGAATGATGGGGAGAGGAAAAATGCCACTTCCCTAGGGTATTCCTAGGCCTATGACCTGGATTACGTTGGGTTACCGTCGTTTGGGGCAATCCGAAAACACATGGCCGAATGATGGGGAGAGGAAAAATACCACTTCCCTAGGGTATTCCTAGGCCTATGGCCTGGATTACGTTGGGTTACCGTCGTTTGGGGCAATCCGAAAACATATGGCCAAATGATGGGGAGAGGAAAAATACCACTTCCCTAGGGTATTCCTAGGCCTATGACCTGGATTATGTTGGGTTACCGTCGTTTGGGGCAATCCGAAAACACATGGCCGAATGATGGGGAGAGGAAAAATACCCCTTTGCTGGGGTATTAATAGGCCTATGGCATGGATTACGTTGGGTTGCCATCGTTTGGGGCAACCTGTTTATGCGTTCATGGGATGCCAAGATTGACCCTTGGGACCCCCCAGCCGGGTCATTTGATCCCAAGGGCGGATTTGAACCGGCCCATGGGTTCATCCAATTCAAGAGCCCATCCCCGCTCGGCCATTCTGACCCCCCAGCCGGTTCATTTGACCCCAAGGGCGGATTTGAACCGGCCCATGGGCTCATCCAACCCTTGGGCCCATCCCCCCTCGGTTTTTTTACCCCCCACCCGGTCCATTGGACCCCTAGGGCGGATCTGAACCGGCCCATGGGCTCATCCAACCCAAGATCCCATCCCCCCTCGGTTATTTGACCCCCCAGCCGGTCCATTGGACCCAGGGGCGGATTTGAACCGGCCCATGGGTTCATCCAACCCAGGAGGATCCCATCCCCCCTCGGTTATTTGACCCCCCACCGGTTCATTCGACCCCAAGGGCGGATTTGAACCGGCCCATGGGTTCATCCAATTCAAGAGCCCAA
>BQMB01001014.1:0-14713 GCA_027943415.1 Closterium sp. NIES-67
CGTACCACGGGGACCCTCACCCCGGTGTGCTTCCCACTCCTCCCCTGAGGCAGCTCCCCCTTTATAGTCACATCCGCGGTCATGCCCGCGAGAGGGAGGCTCGCCATCTCGCTGGGCCGCACGCCTGTCTGTAGTCACGCTGCGGGGCGTCCTATGCAGGGAGCGGCCCTTCCCGCAGCCGCACGACATCGCCGCCCGGGCGGTTCGGGGAAGAATCCTCCTTTCTTTTTCCCACTGCCGCCTCCCGGGCACGGGAGCAGGCAGAAATGGGTACGACACGAGGACTTCCCGGGAGGTCACCTGCCCAGTACTATTCTCGCCCACTGGCGCTTAGCTGCGGAGTTCTGATGGGATCCGGCGTAGTAGCCAAGGTTTGATCGTACCACGGGGACCCTCACCCCGGTGCGCTTCCCACTCCTCCCCTGAGGCAGCTCCCCCCTTTATAGTCACATCCGCGGTCATGCCCGCGAGAGGGAGGCTCGCCATCTCGCTGGGCCGCACGCCTGTCTGTAGTCACGCTGCGGGGCGTCCTATGCAGGGAGCGGCCCTTCCCGCAGCCGCACGACATCGCCGCCCGGGCGGTTCGGGGAAGAATCCTCCTTTCTTTTTCCCACTGCCGCCTCCCGGGCACGGGAGCAGGCAGAAATGGGTACGACACGAGGACTTCCCGGGAGGTCACCTGCCCAGTACTATTCTCGCCCACTGGCGCTTAGCTGCGGAGTTCTGATGGGATCCGGCGTAGTAGCCAAGGTTTGATCGTACCACGGGGACCCTCACCCCGGTGCGCTTCCCACTCCTCCCCTGAGGCAGCTCCCCCTTTATAGTCACATCCGCGGTCATGCCCGCGAGAGGGAGGCTCGCCATCTCGCTGGGCCGCACGCCTGTCTGTAGTCACGCTGCGGGGCGTCCTATGCAGGGAGCGGCCCTTCCCGCAGCCGCACGACATCGCCCCCGGGCGGTTCGGGGAAGAATCCTCCTTTCTTTTTCCCACTGCCGCCTCCCGGGCACGGGAGCAGGCAGAAATGGGTACGACACGAGGACTTCCCGGGAGGTCACCCTGCCCAGTACTATTCTCGCCCACTGGCGCTTAGCTGCGGAGTTCTGATGGGATCCGGCGTAGTAGCCAAGGTTTGATCGTACCACGGGGACCCTCACCCCGGTGCGCTTCCCACTCCTCCCCTGAGGCAGCTCCCCCCTTTATAGTCACATCCGCGGTCATGCCCGCGAGAGGGAGGCTCGCCATCTCGCTGGGCCGCACGCCTGTCTGTAGTCACGCTGCGGGGCGTCCTATGCAGGGAGCGGCCCTTCCCGCAGCCGCACGACATCGCCGCCCGGGCGGTTCGGGGAAGAATCCTCCTTTCTTTTTCCCACTGCCGCCTCCCGGGCACGGGAGCAGGCAGAAATGGGTACGACACGAGGACTTCCCGGGAGGTCACCTGCCCAGTACTATTCTCGCCCACTGGCGCTTAGCTGCGGAGTTCTGATGGGATCCGGCGTAGTAGCCAAGGTTTGATCGTACCACGGGGACCCTCACCCCGGTGCTTCCCACTCCTCCCCTGAGGCAGCTCCCCCTTTATAGTCACATCCGCGGTCATGCCCGCGAGAGGGAGGCTCGCCATCTCGCTGGGCCGCACGCCTGTCTGTAGTCACGCTGCGGGGCGTCCTATGCAGGGAGCGGCCCTTCCCGCAGCCGCACGACATCGCCGCCGGGCGGTTCGGGGAAGAATCCTCCTTTCTTTTTCCCACTGCCGCCTCCCGGGCACGGGAGCAGGCAGAAATGGGTACGACACGAGGACTTCCCGGGAGGTCACCTGCCCAGTACTATTCTCGCCCACTGGCGCTTAGCTGCGGAGTTCTGATGGGATCCGGCGTAGTAGCCAAGGTTTGATCGTACCACGGGACCCTCACCCCGGTGCGCTTCCCACTCCTCCCCTGAGGCAGCTCCCCCCTTTATAGTCACATCCGCGGTCATGCCCGCGAGAGGGAGGCTCGCCATCTCGCTGGGCGCACGCCTGTCTGTAGTCACGCTGCGGGGCGTCCTATGCAGGGAGCGGCCCTTCCGCAGCCGCACGATACATCGCCGCCCGGGCGGTTCGGGGAAGAATCCTCCTTTCTTTTTCCCACTGCCGCCTCCCGGGCGGGAGCAGGCAGAAATGGGTACGACACGAGGACTTCCCGGGAGGTCACCCTGCCCAGTACTATTCTCGCCCACTGGCGCTTAGCTGCGGAGTTCTGATGGGATCCGGCGTAGTAGCCAAGGTTTGATCGTACCACGGGGACCCTCACCCCGGTGCGCTTCCCACTCCTCCCCTGAGGCAGCTCCCCCCTTTATAGTCACATCCGCGGTCATGCCCGCGAGAGGGAGGCTCGCCATCTCGCTGGGCCGCACGCCTGTCTGTAGTCACGCTGCGGGCGTCCTATGCAGGAGCGGCCCTTCCCGCAGCCGCACGACATCGCCGCCCGGGCGGTTCGGGAAGAATCCTCCTTTCTTTTTCCCACTGCCGCCTCCCGGGCACGGGAGCAGGCAGAAATGGGTACGACACGAGGACTTCCCGGGAGGTCACCTGCCCAGTACTATTCTCGCCCACTGGCGCTTAGCTGCGGAGTTCTGATGGGATCCGGCGTAGTAGCCAAGGTTTGATCGTACCACGGGGACCCTCACCCCGGTGCGCTTCCCACTCCTCCCCTGAGGCAGCTCCCCCCTTTATAGTCACATCCGCGGTCATGCCCGCGAGAGGGAGGCTCGCCATCTCGCTGGGCCGCACGCCTGTCTGTAGTCACGCTGCGGGGCGTCCTATGCAGGAGCGGCCCTTCCCGCAGCCGCACGACATCGCCGCCCGGGCGGTTCGGGGAAGAATCCTCCTTTCTTTTTCCCACTGCCGCCTCCCGGGCACGGGAGCAGGCAGAAATGGGTACGACACGAGGACTTCCCGGGAGGTCACCTGCCCAGTACTATTCTCGCCCACTGGCGCTTAGCTGCGGAGTTCTGATGGGATCCGGCGTAGTAGCCAAGGTTTGATCGTACCACGGGGACCCTCACCCCGGTGCGCTTCCCACTCCTCCCCTGAGGCAGCTCCCCCTTTATAGTCACATCCGCGGTCATGCCCGCGAGAGGGAGGCTCGCCATCTCGCTGGGCCGCACGCCTGTCTGTAGTCACGCTGCGGGGCGTCCTATGCAGGGAGCGGCCCTTCCCGCAGCCGCACGACATCGCCGCCCGGGCGGTTCGGGGAAGAATCCTCCTTTCTTTTTCCCACTGCCGCCTCCCGGGCACGGGAGCAGGCAGAAATGGGTACGACACGAGGACTTCCCGGGAGGTCACCTGCCCAGTACTATTCTCGCCCACTGGCGCTTAGCTGCGGAGTTCTGATGGGATCCGGCGTAGTAGCCAAGGTTTGATCGTACCACGGGGACCCTCACCCCGGTGCGCTTCCCACTCCTCCCCTGAGGCAGCTCCCCCTTTATAGTCACATCCGCGGTCATGCCCGCGAGAGGGAGGCTCGCCATCTCGCTGGGCCGCACGCCTGTCTGTAGTCACGCTGCGGGGCGTCCTATGCAGGGAGCGGCCCTTCCCGCAGCCGCACGATATCGCCGCCCGGGCGGTTCGGGGAAGAATCCTCCTTTCTTTTTCCCACTGCCGCCTCCCGGGCACGGGAGCAGGCAGAAATGGGTACGACACGAGGACTTCCCGGGAGGTCACCTGCCCAGTACTATTCTCGCCCACTGGCGCTTAGCTGCGGAGTTCTGATGGGATCCGGCGTAGTAGCCAAGGTTTGATCGTACCACGGGGACCCTCACCCCGGTGCGCTTCCCACTCCTCCCCTGAGGCAGCTCCCCCCTTTATAGTCACATCCGCGGTCATGCCCGCGAGAGGGAGGCTCGCCATCTCGCTGGGCCGCACGCCTGTCTGTAGTCACGCTGCGGGGCGTCCTATGCAGGGAGCGGCCCTTCCCGCAGCCGCACGACATCGCCGCCCGGGCGGTTCGGGGAAGAATCCTCCTTTCTTTTTCCACTGCCGCCTCCCGGGCACGGGAGCAGGCAGAAATGGGTACGACACGAGGACTTCCCGGGAGGTCACCTGCCCAGTACTATTCTCGCCCACTGGCGCTTAGCTGCGGAGTTCTGATGGGATCCGGCGTAGTAGCCAAGGTTTGATCGTACCACGGGGACCCTCACCCCGGTGCGCTTCCCACTCCTCCCCTGAGGCAGCTCCCCCCTTTATAGTCACATCCGCGGTCATGCCCGCGAGAGGGAGGCTCGCCATCTCGCTGGGCCGCACGCCTGTCTGTAGTCACGCTGCGGGGCGTCCTATGCAGGGAGCGGCCCTTCCCGCAGCCGCACGACATCGCCGCCCGGGCGGTTCGGGGAAGAATCCTCCTTTCTTTTTCCCACTGCCGCCTCCCGGGCACGGGAGCAGGCAGAAATGGGTACGACACGAGGACTTCCCGGGAGGTCACCTGCCCAGTACTATTCTCGCCCACTGGCGCTTAGCTGCGGAGTTCTGATGGGATCCGGCGTAGTAGCCAAGGTTTGATCGTACCACGGGGACCCTCACCCCGGTGCGCTTCCCACTCCTCCCCTGAGGCAGCTCCCCCTTTATAGTCACATCCGCGGTCATGCCCGCGAGAGGGAGGCTCGCCATCTCGCTGGGCCGCACGCCTGTCTGTAGTCACGCTGCGGGGCGTCCTATGCAGGGAGCGGCCCTTCCCGCAGCCGCACGATATCGCCGCCCGGGCGGTTCGGGGAAGAATCCTCCTTTCTTTTTCCCACTGCCGCCTCCCGGGCACGGGAGCAGGCAGAAATGGGTACGACACGAGGACTTCCCGGGAGGTCACCCTGCCCAGTACTATTCTCGCCCACTGGCGCTTAGCTGCGGAGTTCTGATGGGATCCGGCGTAGTAGCCAAGGTTTGATCGTACCACGGGGACCCTCACCCCGGTGCGCTTCCCACTCTCCCCTGAGGCAGCTCCCCCCTTTATAGTCACATCCGCGGTCATGCCCGCGAGAGGGAGGCTCGCCATCTCGCTGGGCCGCACGCCTGTCTGTAGTCACGCTGCGGGGCGTCCTATGCAGGGAGCGGCCCTTCCCGCAGCCGCACGACATCGCCGCCCGGGCGGTTCGGGGAAGAATCCTCCTTTCTTTTTCCCACTGCCGCCTCCCGGGCACGGGAGCAGGCAGAAATGGGTACGACACGAGGACTTCCCGGGAGGTCACCTGCCCAGTACTATTCTCGCCCACTGGCGCTTAGCTGCGGAGTTCTGATGGGATCCGGCGTAGTAGCCAAGGTTTGATCGTACCACGGGGACCCTCACCCGGTGCGCTTCCCACTCCTCCCCTGAGGCAGCTCCCCCTTTATAGTCACATCCGCGGTCATGCCCGCGAGAGGGAGGCTCGCCATCTCGCTGGGCCGCACGCCTGTCTGTAGTCACGCTGCGGGGCGTCCTATGCAGGGAGCGGCCCTTCCCGCAGCCGCACGACATCGCCGCCCGGGCGGTTCGGGGAAGAATCCTCCTTTCTTTTTCCCACTGCCGCCTCCCGGGCACGGGAGCAGGCAGAAATGGGTACGACACGAGGACTTCCCGGGAGGTCACCCTGCCCAGTACTATTCTCGCCCACTGGCGCTTAGCTGCGGAGTTCTGATGGGATCCGGCGTAGTAGCCAAGGTTTGATCGTACCACGGGGACCCTCACCCCGGTGTGCTTCCCACTCCTCCCCTGAGGCAGCTCCCCCTTTATAGTCACATCCGCGGTCATGCCCGCGAGAGGGAGGCTCGCCATCTCGCTGGGCCGCACGCCTGTCTGTAGTCACGCTGCGGGGCGTCCTATGCAGGGAGCGGCCCTTCCCGCAGCCGCACGACATCGCCGCCCGGGCGGTTCGGGAAGAATCCTCCTTTCTTTTTCCCACTGCCGCCTCCCGGGCACGGGAGCAGGCAGAAATGGGTACGACACGAGGACTTCCCGGGAGGTCACCTTGCCCAGTACTATTCTCGCCCACTGGCGCTTAGCTGCGGAGTTCTGATGGGATCCGGCGTAGTAGCCAAGGTTTGATCGTACCACGGGGACCCTCACCCCGGTGTGCTTCCCACTCCTCCCCTGAGGCAGCTCCCCCCTTTATAGTCACATCCGCGGTCATGCCCGCGAGAGGGAGGCTCGCCATCTCGCTGGGCCGCACGCCTGTCTGTAGTCACGCTGCGGGGCGTCCTATGCAGGAGCGGCCCTTCCCGCAGCCGCACGACATCGCCGCCCGGGCGGTTCGGGGAAGAATCCTCCTTTCTTTTTCCCACTGCCGCCTCCCGGGCACGGGAGCAGGCAGAAATGGGTACGACACGAGGACTTCCCGGGAGGTCACCTGCCCAGTACTATTCTCGCCCACTGGCGCTTAGCTGCGGAGTTCTGATGGGATCCGGCGTAGTAGCCAAGGTTTGATCGTACCAGGGACCCTCACCCCGGTGCGCTTCCCACTCCTCCCCTGAGGCAGCTCCCCCCTTTATAGTCACATCCGCGGTCATGCCCGCGAGAGGGAGGCTCGCCATCTCGCTGGGCCGCACGCCTGTCTGTAGTCACGCTGCGGGGCGTCCTATGCAGGGAGCGGCCCTTCCCGCAGCCGCACGACATCGCCGCCCGGGCGGTTCGGGGAAGAATCCTCCTTTCTTTTTCCCACTGCCGCCTCCCGGGCGGGAGCAGGCAGAAATGGGTACGACACGAGGACTTCCCGGGAGGTCACCCTGCCCAGTACTATTCTCGCCCACTGGCGCTTAGCTGCGGAGTTCTGATGGGATCCGGCGTAGTAGCCAAGGTTTGATCGTACCACGGGGACCTCACCCGGTGTGCTTCCCACTCCTCCCCTGAGGCAGCTCCCCCTTTATAGTCACATCCGCGGTCATGCCCGCGAGAGGGAGGCTCGCCATCTCGCTGGGCCGCACGCCTGTCTGTAGTCACGCTGCGGGGCGTCCTATGCAGGGAGCGGCCCTTCCCGCAGCCGCACGACATCGCCGCCCGGGCGGTTCGGGGAAGAATCCTCCTTTCTTTTTCCCACTGCCGCCTCCCGGGCACGGGAGCAGGCAGAAATGGGTACGACACGAGGACTTCCCGGGAGGTCACCCTGCCCAGTACTATTCTCGCCCACTGGCGCTTAGCTGCGGAGTTCTGATGGGATCCGGCGTAGTAGCCAAGGTTTGATCGTACCAGGGGACCCTCACCCCGGTGCGCTTCCCACTCCTCCCCTGAGGCAGCTCCCCCTTTATAGTCACATCCGCGGTCATGCCCGCGAGAGGGAGGCTCGCCATCTCGCTGGGCCGCACGCCTGTCTGTAGTCACGCTGCGGGGCGTCCTATGCAGGGAGCGGCCCTTCCCGCAGCCGCACGACATCGCCGCCCGGGCGGTTCGGGGAAGAATCCTCCTTTCTTTTTCCCACTGCCGCCTCCCGGGCACGGGAGCAGGCAGAAATGGGTACGACACGAGGACTTCCCGGGAGGTCACCTGCCCAGTACTATTCTCGCCCACTGGCGCTTAGCTGCGGAGTTCTGATGGGATCCGGCGTAGTAGCCAAGGTTTGATCGTACCACGGGGACCCTCACCCCGGTGCGCTTCCCACTCCTCCCCTGAGGCAGCTCCCCCTTTATAGTCACATCCGCGGTCATGCCCGCGAGAGGGAGGCTCGCCATCTCGCTGGGCCGCACGCCTGTCTGTAGTCACGCTGCGGGGCGTCCTATGCAGGGAGCGGCCCTTCCCGCAGCCGCACGACATCGCCGCCCGGGCGGTTCGGGGAAGAATCCTCCTTTCTTTTTCCCACTGCCGCCTCCCGGGCACGGGAGCAGGCAGAAATGGGTACGACACGAGGACTTCCCGGGAGGTCACCTGCCCAGTACTATTCTCGCCCACTGGCGCTTAGCTGCGGAGTTCTGATGGGATCCGGCGTAGTAGCCAAGGTTGATCGTACCACGGGGACCCTCACCCCGGTGCGCTTCCCACTCCTCCCCTGAGGCAGCTCCCCCTTTATAGTCACATCCGCGGTCATGCCCGCGAGAGGAGGCTCGCCATCTCGCTGGGCCGCACGCCTGTCTGTAGTCACGCTGCGGGCGTCCTATGCAGGGAGCGGCCCTTCCCGCAGCCGCACGACATCGCCGCCCGGGCGGTTCGGGGAAGAATCCTCCTTTCTTTTTCCCACTGCCGCCTCCCGGGCACGGGAGCAGGCAGAAATGGGTACGACACGAGGACTTCCCGGGAGGTCACCTGCCCAGTACTATTCTCGCCCACTGGCGCTTAGCTGCGGAGTTCTGATGGGATCCGGCGTAGTAGCCAAGGTTTGATCGTACCACGGGGACCCTCACCCCGGTGCGCTTCCCACTCCTCCCCTGAGGCAGCTCCCCCTTTATAGTCACATCCGCGGTCATGCCCGCGAGAGGGAGGCTCGCCATCTCGCTGGGCCGCACGCCTGTCTGTAGTCACGCTGCGGGGCGTCCTATGCAGGGAGCGGCCCTTCCCGCAGCCGCACGACATCGCCGCCCGGGCGGTTCGGGGAAGAATCCTCCTTTCTTTTTCCCACTGCCGCCTCCCGGGCACGGGAGCAGGCAGAAATGGGTACGACACGAGGACTTCCCGGGAGGTCACCCTGCCCAGTACTATTCTCGCCCACTGGCGCTTAGCTGCGGAGTTCTGATGGGATCCGGCGTAGTAGCCAAGGTTTGATCGTACCACGGGGACCCTCACCCCGGTGCGCTTCCCACTCCTCCCCTGAGGCAGCTCCCCCTTTATAGTCACATCCGCGGTCATGCCCGCGAGAGGGAGGCTCGCCATCTCGCTGGGCCGCACGCCTGTCTGTAGTCACGCTGCGGGCGTCCTATGCAGGGAGCGGCCCTTCCGCAGCCGCACGACATCGCCGCCGGGCGGTTCGGGGAAGAATCCTCCTTTCTTTTTCCCACTGCCGCCTCCCGGGCACGGGAGCAGGCAGAAATGGGTACGACACGAGGACTTCCCGGGAGGTCACCTGCCCAGTACTATTCTCGCCCACTGGCGCTTAGCTGCGGAGTTCTGATGGGATCCGGCGTAGTAGCCAAGGTTTGATCGTACCAGGGGACCCTCACCCCGGTGCTTCCCACTCCTCCCCTGAGGCAGCTCCCCCTTTATAGTCACATCCGCGGTCATGCCCGCGAGAGGGAGGCTCGCCATCTCGCTGGGCCGCACGCCTGTCTGTAGTCACGCTGCGGGGCGTCCTATGCAGGGAGCGGCCCTTCCCGCAGCCGCACGACATCGCCGCCCGGGCGGTTCGGGGAAGAATCCTCCTTTCTTTTTCCCACTGCCGCCTCCCGGGCACGGGAGCAGGCAGAAATGGGTACGACACGAGGACTTCCCGGGAGGTCACCTGCCCAGTACTATTCTCGCCCACTGGCGCTTAGCTGCGGAGTTCTGATGGGATCCGGCGTAGTAGCCAAGGTTTGATCGTACCAGGGACCCTCACCCCGGTGCGCTTCCCACTCCTCCCCTGAGGCAGCTCCCCCTTTATAGTCACATCCGCGGTCATGCCCGCGAGAGGGAGGCTCGCCATCTCGCTGGGCCGCACGCCTGTCTGTAGTCACGCTGCGGGGCGTCCTATGCAGGAGCGGCCCTTCCCGCAGCCGCACGACATCGCCGCCCGGGCGGTTCGGGGAAGAATCCTCCTTTCTTTTTCCCACTGCCGCCTCCCGGGCACGGGAGCAGGCAGAAATGGGTACGACACGAGGACTTCCCGGGAGGTCACCTGCCCAGTACTATTCTCGCCCACTGGCGCTTAGCTGCGGAGTTCTGATGGGATCCGGCGTAGTAGCCAAGGTTTGATCGTACCACGGGGACCCTCACCCCGGTGCGCTTCCCACTCCTCCCCTGAGGCAGCTCCCCCTTTATAGTCACATCCGCGGTCATGCCCGCGAGAGGGAGGCTCGCCATCTCGCTGGGCCGCACGCCTGTCTGTAGTCACGCTGCGGGGCGTCCTATGCAGGGAGCGGCCCTTCCCGCAGCCGCACGACATCGCCGCCCGGGCGGTTCGGGGAAGAATCCTCCTTTCTTTTTCCCACTGCCGCCTCCCGGGCACGGGAGCAGGCAGAAATGGGTACGACACGAGGACTTCCCGGGAGGTCACCTGCCCAGTACTATTCTCGCCCACTGGCGCTTAGCTGCGGAGTTCTGATGGGATCCGGCGTAGTAGCCAAGGTTTGATCGTACCACGGGGACCCTCACCCCGGTGCGCTTCCCACTCCTCCCCTGAGGCAGCTCCCCCTTTATAGTCACATCCGCGGTCATGCCCGCGAGAGGGAGGCTCGCCATCTCGCTGGGGCACGCCTGTCTGTAGTCACGCTGCGGGCGTCCTATGCAGGAGCGGCCCTTCCGCAGCCGCACGACATCGCCGCCCGGGCGGTTCGGGGAAGAATCCTCCTTTCTTTTTCCCACTGCCTCCCGGGCACGGGAGCAGGCAGAAATGGGTACGACACGAGGACTTCCCGGGAGGTCACCTGCCCAGTACTATTCTCGCCCACTGGCGCTTAGCTGCGGAGTTCTGATGGGATCCGGCGTAGTAGCCAAGGTTTGATCGTACCACGGGACCCTCACCCCGGTGCGCTTCCCACTCCTCCCCTGAGGCAGCTCCCCCTTTATAGTCACATCCGCGGTCATGCCCGCGAGAGGGAGGCTCGCCATCTCGCTGGGCCGCACGCCTGTCTGTAGTCACGCTGCGGGGCGTCCTATGCAGGGAGCGGCCCTTCCCGCAGCCGCACGACATCGCCGCCCGGGCGGTTCGGGGAAGAATCCTCCTTTCTTTTTCCCACTGCCGCCTCCCGGGCACGGGAGCAGGCAGAAATGGGTACGACACGAGGACTTCCCGGGAGGTCACCTGCCCAGTACTATTCTCGCCCACTGGCGCTTAGCTGCGGAGTTCTGATGGGATCCGGCGTAGTAGCCAAGGTTTGATCGTACCACGGGGACCCTCACCCCGGTGCGCTTCCCACTCCTCCCCTGAGGCAGCTCCCCCCTTTATAGTCACATCCGCGGTCATGCCCGCGAGAGGGAGGCTCGCCATCTCGCTGGGCCGCACGCCTGTCTGTAGTCACGCTGCGGGGCGTCCTATGCAGGGAGCGGCCCTTCCCGCAGCCGCACGACATCGCCGCCCGGGCGGTTCGGGGAAGAATCCTCCTTTCTTTTTCCCACTGCCGCCTCCCGGGCACGGGAGCAGGCAGAAATGGGTACGACACGAGGACTTCCCGGGAGGTCACCCTGCCCAGTACTATTCTCGCCCACTGGCGCTTAGCTGCGGAGTTCTGATGGGATCCGGCGTAGTAGCCAAGGTTTGATCGTACCACGGGGACCCTCACCCGGGCGCTTCCCACTCCTCCCCTGAGGCAGCTCCCCCTTTATAGTCACATCCGCGGTCATGCCCGCGAGAGGGAGGCTCGCCATCTCGCTGGGCCGCACGCCTGTCTGTAGTCACGCTGCGGGGCGTCCTATGCAGGGAGCGGCCCTTCCGCAGCCGCACGACATCGCCGCCCGGGCGGTTCGGGGAAGAATCCTCCTTTCTTTTTCCCACTGCCGCCTCCCGGGCACGGGAGCAGGCAGAAATGGGTACGACACGAGGACTTCCCGGGAGGTCACCTGCCCAGTACTATTCTCGCCCACTGGCGCTTAGCTGCGGAGTTCTGATGGGATCCGGCGTAGTAGCCAAGGTTTGATCGTACCACGGGGACCCTCACCCCGGTGCGCTTCCCACTCCTCCCCTGAGGCAGCTCCCCCCTTTATAGTCACATCCGCGGTCATGCCCGCGAGAGGGAGGCTCGCCATCTCGCTGGGCCGCACGCCTGTCTGTAGTCACGCTGCGGGGCGTCCTATGCAGGGAGCGGCCCTTCCCGCAGCCGCACGACATCGCCGCCCGGGCGGTTCGGGGAAGAATCCTCCTTTCTTTTTCCCACTGCCGCCTCCCGGGCACGGGAGCAGGCAGAAATGGGTACGACACGAGGACTTCCCGGGAGGTCACCTGCCCAGTACTATTCTCGCCCACTGGCGCTTAGCTGCGGAGTTCTGATGGGATCCGGCGTAGTAGCCAAGGTTTGATCGTACCACGGGGACCCTCACCCCGGTGCTTCCCACTCCTCCCCTGAGGCAGCTCCCCCTTTATAGTCACATCCGCGGTCATGCCCGCGAGAGGGAGGCTCGCCATCTCGCTGGGCCGCACGCCTGTCTGTAGTCACGCTGCGGGGCGTCCTATGCAGGGAGCGGCCCTTCCCGCAGCCGCACGACATCGCCGCCCGGGCGGTTCGGGGAAGAATCCTCCTTTCTTTTTCCCACTGCCGCCTCCCGGGCACGGGAGCAGGCAGAAATGGGTACGACACGAGGACTTCCCGGGAGGTCACCTGCCCAGTACTATTCTCGCCCACTGGCGCTTAGCTGCGGAGTTCTGATGGGATCCGGCGTAGTAGCCAAGGTTTGATCGTACCACGGGGACCCTCACCCCGGTGCGCTTCCCACTCCTCCCCTGAGGCAGCTCCCCCTTTATAGTCACATCCGCGGTCATGCCCGCGAGAGGGAGGCTCGCCATCTCGCTGGGCCGCACGCCTGTCTGTAGTCACGCTGCGGGGCGTCCTATGCAGGGAGCGGCCCTTCCCGCAGCCGCACGACATCGCCGCCCGGGCGGTTCGGGAAGAATCCTCCTTTCTTTTTCCCACTGCCGCCTCCCGGGCACGGGAGCAGGCAGAAATGGGTACGACACGAGGACTTCCCGGGAGGTCACCTGCCCAGTACTATTCTCGCCCACTGGCGCTTAGCTGCGGAGTTCTGATGGGATCCGGCGTAGTAGCCAAGGTTTGATCGTACCACGGGGACCCTCACCCCGGTGTGCTTCCCACTCCTCCCCTGAGGCAGCTCCCCCTTTATAGTCACATCCGCGGTCATGCCCGCGAGAGGGAGGCTCGCCATCTCGCTGGGCCGCACGCCTGTCTGTAGTCACGCTGCGGGGCGTCCTATGCAGGAGCGGCCCTTCCCGCAGCCGCACGACATCGCCGCCCGGGCGGTTCGGGGAAGAATCCTCCTTTCTTTTTCCCACTGCCGCCTCCCGGGCACGGGAGCAGGCAGAAATGGGTACGACACGAGGACTTCCCGGGAGGTCACCCTGCCCAGTACTATTCTCGCCCACTGGCGCTTAGCTGCGGAGTTCTGATGGGATCCGGCGTAGTAGCCAAGGTTGATCGTACCACGGGGACCCTCACCCCGGTGCGCTTCCCACTCCTCCCCTGAGGCAGCTCCCCCCTTTATAGTCACATCCGCGGTCATGCCCGCGAGAGGGAGGCTCGCCATCTCGCTGGGCCGCACGCCTGTCTGTAGTCACGCTGCGGGGCGTCCTATGCAGGGAGCGGCCCTTCCGCAGCCGCACGACATCGCCGCCCGGGCGGTTCGGGGAAGAATCCTCCTTTCTTTTTCCCACTGCCGCCTCCCGGGCACGGGAGCAGGCAGAAATGGGTACGACACGAGGACTTCCCGGGAGGTCACCTTGCCCAGTACTATTCTCGCCCACTGGCGCTTAGCTGCGGAGTTCTGATGGGATCCGGCGTAGTAGCCAAGGTTTGATCGTACCACGGGGACCCTCACCCCGGTGCGCTTCCCACTCCTCCCCTGAGGCAGCTCCCCCCTTTATAGTCACATCCGCGGTCATGCCCGCGAGAGGGAGGCTCGCCATCTCGCTGGGCGCACGCCTGTCTGTAGTCACGCTGCGGGGCGTCCTATGCAGGGAGCGGCCCTTCCCGCAGCCGCACGACATCGCCGCCCGGGCGGTTCGGGGAAGAATCCTCCTTTCTTTTTCCCACTGCCGCCTCCCGGGCACGGGAGCAGGCAGAAATGGGTACGACACGAGGACTTCCCGGGAGGTCACCCTGCCCAGTACTATTCTCGCCCACTGGCGCTTAGCTGCGGAGTTCTGATGGGATCCGGCGTAGTAGCCAAGGTTTGATCGTACCACGGGGACCCTCACCCCGGTGCGCTTCCCACTCCTCCCCTGAGGCAGCTCCCCCTTTATAGTCACATCCGCGGTCATGCCGCGAGAGGGAGGCTCGCCATCTCGCTGGGCCGCACGCCTGTCTGTAGTCACGCTGCGGGGCGTCCTATGCAGGAGCGGCCCTTCCCGCAGCCGCACGACATCGCCGCCCGGGCGGTTCGGGGAAGAATCCTCCTTTCTTTTTCCCACTGCCGCCTCCCGGGCACGGGAGCAGGCAGAAATGGGTACGACACGAGGACTTCCCGGGAGGTCACCTGCCCAGTACTATTCTCGCCCACTGGCGCTTAGCTGCGGAGTTCTGATGGGATCCGGCGTAGTAGCCAAGGTTTGATCGTACCACGGGGACCCTCACCCCGGTGCGCTTCCCACTCCTCCCCTGAGGCAGCTCCCCCCTTTATAGTCACATCCGCGGTCATGCCCGCGAGAGGGAGGCTCGCCATCTCGCTGGGCCGCACGCCTGTCTGTAGTCACGCTGCGGGCGTCCTATGCAGGGAGCGGCCCTTCCCGCAGCCGCACGACATCGCCGCCCGGGCGGTTCGGGGAAGAATCCTCCTTTCTTTTTCCCACTGCCGCCTCCCGGGCACGGGAGCAGGCAGAAATGGGTACGACACGAGGACTTCCCGGGAGGTCACCTTGCCCAGTACTATTCTCGCCCACTGGCGCTTAGCTGCGGAGTTCTGATGGGATCCGGCGTAGTAGCCAAGGTTTGAT
>BQMB01001015.1:0-12500 GCA_027943415.1 Closterium sp. NIES-67
ACGTTGGCTTACCGTCGTTTGGGGCAATCGATTTCCCCGTGGCAAGGGTTGGGGAGAGGTAGAGCACTCCTCCCCTCCGTTGTTCTTAGGCCAATGACCGGATTACGTTGGCTTACCGTCGTTTGGGGCAATCGATTTCCCCATGGCAAGGGTTGGGGAAGGTAGAGCACCCTCCCCTCCGTGTTCTTAGGCCAATGACCCGGATTACGTTGGGTTACCGTCGTTTGGGCAATCTATGCCCATGCCAGGGTTGGGGAGATAGAGCACCCCTCCCCTCCGTGTTCTTAGGCCACCCGGATTACGTTGGCTTACCGTCATTTGAGGCAACGTTCCATGCCAGGGGTCGGGGAGAGGTAGAGCCCCTCCCCTGGCATTTTAGGAAACCTCGATTACGTTGGCTTACCGTCGTTTGGGGCAACGCGGATTCCCCGAGCCAGGGTTGGGGAGAGGTGGAGCCCCTCCCCTCCGTATTCTTAGGCCAATGACCTGGATTACGTTGGCTTACCATCGTTTGGGGCAACGGATGCCCAGCCAAGGGTTGGGGAGAGGTGGAGCACCCCTCCCCCCTGTATTCTTAGGCCAATGACCTGGATTACGTTGGCTTACCGTCGTTTGGGGCAACGGATGGCCCATGCCAAGGGTTGGGGAGAGGTGGAGCACCCCTCCCCCCTGTATTCTTAGGCCAATGACCTGATTACGTTGGGTTACCATCGTTTGGGGCAATCGGATGGCCCCGAGCCAAGGGTTGGGGAGAGGTGGAGCACCCCTCCCCCCCCGTATTCTTAGGCCAATGACTGGATTACGTTGGGTTACCGTCGTTTGGGGCAATCGGATGGCCCATGCCAAGGGTTGGGGAGAGGTGGAGCACCCCTCCCCCCCCCGTATTCTTAGGCCAATGACCTGGATTACGTTGGGTTACCGTCGTTTGGGCAATCCGATGGCCCGTGCCAAGGGTTGGGGAGAGGTGGAGCACCCCTCCCCCCCCCCGTATTCTTAGGCCAATGACCTGGATTACGTTGGGTTACCGTCGTTTGGGGCAATCGGATGGCTTGTGCCAAGGGTTGGGGAGAGGTAGAGCACCCCTTCCCCCCGTATTCTTAGGCCAATGACCTGGATTACGTTGGGTTACCGTCGTTTGGGGCAATCCGATGGCCCGTGCCAAGGGTTGGGGAGAGGTAGAGCACCCCTTCCCTCCTGTATTCCTAGGCCAATGACCTGGATTACGTTGGGTTACCGTCGTTTGGGGCAATCAAGTCCCCGGAACCCAAGTGATGGAATCCATCCGGATCGGACCCCGGATGGGTTTGATCGAACCCATTCGGATGGAACCCATCCGGATCCGGATCTGGATCGATCGAACCCATTCGGATCCGAGTCGATCGAACCCATCCTTATCGAGCCGATCCGGATCCGGATCGATCGAACCCGTGTGGATCAAACCCATCCGGATCCGGATCAATTGAACCCATCCGGATCCGGATCGATCGAACCCATCCGGATCCGAGTCGATCGAACCCATTCGGATAGAACCCATCCCTATCGAGCCCATCCGGATCCGAGTCGATCGAACCCATTCGGATCGAACCCACCCGGGTCCGGATCGATCGAATCCGTCCGGATCCGGATCAAATGAACCCTTTCGGACCCAAGCCCATCCGGATCCGGATCGATCGAACCCATCCGGATCCGAGCCGATCGAACCCATCCGGATCCGAGTCGATCGAACCCATCCGGATCCGGATCGATCGAACCCATCCGGATCCGGTTCGATCGAACCCATTCGGATGGAATCGATCCGGATCCGAGTCGATCGAACCAATCCGGATCCGAGTCGATCGAACCCATTCGGATCGAACCCATCCGGATCCGAGTCGATCGAACCCATTCGGATCGAACCCATCCTTATCGAACCCATCCGGATCCGGATCGAACCCATCCGGATCCGGTTCGATCGAACCGATTCGGATGGAATCGATCCGGATCCGAGTCGGTCGAACCCATTTGGATCGAACCCACCCGGGTGCGGATCGATCGAACCCATCCGGATCCGGTTCGATCGAACCCATTCGGATGGAATCGATCCGGATCCGAGTCGATCGAACCAATCCGGATCCGAGTCGATCGAACCCATTCGTATCGAACCCATCCGGATCCGAGTCGATCGAACCCATCCTTATCGAACCCATCCGGATCCGGATCGATCGAACCCATCCGGATCCGGTTCGATCGAACCGATTCGGATGGAATCGATCCGGATCCGAGTCGATCGAACCCATTTGGATCGAACCCATCCGGATCCGGATTCACCGGCCCCATTCGTATCGAACCCATTCGGGTCCGGATCGATCGAACCATCAAGGTCAAAGCCTAGGCAGGGTATTCCTATGCCAATGGCCTGCATTGCGTTGGGTTACGATTGTTTGGGGCAATCAAGAACCGAAACCCAAGTGATGGGGAGTGGTAGAATGCCCCATCCCTAGAGTATTCCTAGGCCTATGACCTGGATTACGTTGGGTTACCGTCGTTTGGGGCAATCCGAAAACACATGGCCGAATGATGGGGAGAGGAAAAATACCACTTCCCTAGGGTATTCCTAGGCCTATGACCTGGATTACGTTGGGTTACCGTCGTTTGGGGCAATCCGAAAACACATGGCCGAATGATGGGGAGAGGAAAAATACCACTTCCCTAGGGTATTCCTAGGCCTATGACCTGGATTACGTTGGGTTACCGTCGTTTGGGGCAATCCGAAAAAATATGGCCGAATGATGGGGAGAGGAAAAATGCCACTTCCCTAGGGTATTCCTAGGCCTATGACCTGGATTACGTTGGGTTACCGTCGTTTGGGGCAATCCGAAAACACATGGCCGAATGATGGGGAGAGGAAAAATACCACTTCCCTAGGGTATTCCTAGGCCTATGGCCTGGATTACGTTGGGTTACCGTCGTTTGGGGCAATCCGAAAACATATGGCCAAATGATGGGGAGAGGAAAAATACCACTTCCCTAGGGTATTCCTAGGCCTATGACCTGGATTATGTTGGGTTACCGTCGTTTGGGGCAATCCGAAAACACATGGCCGAATGATGGGGAGAGGAAAAATACCCCTTTGCTGGGGTATTAATAGGCCTATGGCATGGATTACGTTGGGTTGCCATCGTTTGGGGCAACCTGTTTATGCGTTCATGGGATGCCAAGATTGACCCTTGGGACCCCCCAGCCGGGTCATTTGATCCCAAGGGCGGATTTGAACCGGCCCATGGGTTCATCCAATTCAAGAGCCCATCCCCGCTCGGCCATTCTGACCCCCCCAGCCGGTTCATTTGACCCCAAGGGCGGATTTGAACCGGCCCATGGGCTCATCCAACCCTTGGGCCCATCCCCCCTCGGTTTTTTTACCCCCCACCCGGTCCATTGGACCCCTAGGGCGGATCTGAACCGGCCCATGGGCTCATCCAACCCAAGATCCCATCCCCCCTCGGTTATTTGACCCCCCAGCCGGTCCATTGGACCCCAGGGGCGGATTTGAACCGGCCCATGGGTTCATCCAACCCAGGAGGATCCCATCCCCCCTCGGTTATTTGACCCCCCACCCGGTTCATTCGACCCCAAGGGCGGATTTGAACCGGCCCATGGGTTCATCCAATTCAAGAGCCCATCCCCCCTCGGTTTCTTTTACCCCCCAGCCGGTTCATTTGACCCCAAGGGCGGATTAGAACCGGCCCATGGGTTCATCCATCCCTTGGGACCACCCCCCCTCGGTTTTTTTTTACCCCCCGCCCGGTCCATTGGACCCCAGGGGCGGGTTTGAACCGGCCCATGGGTTCATCCAACCCAGGATCCCATCCCCCCTCGGTTATTTGACCCCCCCGCCGGTTCATTTGACCCCAAGGGCGGATTTGAACCGGCCCATGGTTTCATCCGACCCAAGAGCCCATTCCCCCTCTGTAATTCGACCCCCCAGCCGGTTCATTCGACCCCAAGGGCGGATTTGAACCGGCCCATGGGTTCATCCAATTCAAGAGCCCATCCCCGCTCGGCCATTCTGACCCCCCCAGCCGGTTCATTTGACCCCAAGGGCGGATTTGAACCGGCCCATGGGCTCATCCAACCCTTGGGCCCATCCCCCCTCGGTTTTTTTACCCCCCACCCGGTCCATTGGACCCCTAGGGCGGATTTGAACCGGCCCATGGGCTCATCCAACCCAAGATCCCATCCCCCCTCGGTTATTTGACCCCCCAGCCGGTCCATTGGACCCCAGGGGCGGATTTGAACCGGCCCATGGGTTCATCCAACCCAGGAGGATCCCATCCCCCCTCGGTTATTTGACCCCCCACCCGGTTCATTCGACCCCAAGGGCGGATTTGAACCGGCCCATGGGTTCATCCAATTCAAGAGCCCATCCCCCCTCGGTTTCTTTTACCCCCCAGCCGGTTCATTTGACCCCAAGGGCGGATTAGAACCGGCCCATGGGTTCATCCATCCCTTGGGACCACCCCCCCTCGGTTTTTTTTTACCCCCCGCCCGGTCCATTGGACCCCAGGGGCGGGTTTGAACCGGCCCATGGGTTCATCCAACCCAGGATCCCATCCCCCCTCGGTTATTTGACCCCCCCGCCGGTTCATTTGACCCCAAGGGCGGATTTGAACCGGCCCATGGTTTCATCCGACCCAAGAGCCCATTCCCCCTCTGTAATTCGACCCCCCAGCCGGTTCATTCGACCCCAAGGGCGGATTTGAACCGGCCCATGGGTTCATCCAATTCAAGAGCCCATCCCCGCTCGGCCATTCTGACCCCCCCAGCCGGTTCATTTGACCCCAAGGGCGGATTTGAACCGGCCCATGGGCTCATCCAACCCTTGGGCCCATCCCCCCTCGGTTTTTTTACCCCCCACCCGGTCCATTGGACACCTAGGGCGGATCTGAACCGGCCCATGGGCTCATCCAACCCAAGATCCCATCCCCCCTCGGTTATTTGACCCCCCAGCCGGTCCATTGGACCCCAGGGGCGGATTTGAACCGGCCCATGGGTTCATCCAACCCAGGAGGATCCCATCCCCCCTCGGTTATTTGACCCCCCACCCGGTTCATTCGACCCCAAGGGCGGATTTGAACCGGCCCATGGGTTCATCCAATTCAAGAGCCCATCCCCCCTCGGTTTCTTTTACCCCCCAGCCGGTTCATTTGACCCCAAGGGCGGATTAGAACCGGCCCATGGGTTCATCCATCCCTTGGGACCACCCCCCCTCGGTTTTTTTTTACCCCCCGCCCGGTCCATTGGACCCCAGGGGCGGGTTTGAACCGGCCCATGGGTTCATCCAACCCAGGATCCCATCCCCCCTCGGTTATTTGACCCCCCCGCCGGTTCATTTGACCCCAAGGGCGGATTTGAACCGGCCCATGGTTTCATCCGACCCAAGAGCCCATTCCCCCTCTGTAATTCGACCCCCCAGCCGGTTCATTCGACCCCAAGGGCGGATTTGAACCGGCCCATGGGTTCATCCAATTCAAGAGCCCATCCCCGCTCGGCCATTCTGACCCCCCCAGCCGGTTCATTTGACCCCAAGGGCGGATTTGAACCGGCCCATGGGCTCATCCAACCCTTGGGCCCATCCCCCCTCGGTTTTTTTACCCCCCACCCGGTCCATTGGACCCCTAGGGCGGATTTGAACCGGCCCATGGGCTCATCCAACCCAAGATCCCATCCCCCCTCGGTTATTTGACCCCCCAGCCGGTCCATTGGACCCCAGGGGCGGATTTGAACCGGCCCATGGGTTCATCCAACCCAGGAGGATCCCATCCCCCCTCGGTTATTTGACCCCCCACCCGGTTCATTCGACCCCAAGGGCGGATTTGAACCGGCCCATGGGTTCATCCAATTCAAGAGCCCATCCCCCCTCGGTTTCTTTTACCCCCCAGCCGGTTCATTTGACCCCAAGGGCGGATTAGAACCGGCCCATGGGTTCATCCATCCCTTGGGACCACCCCCCCTCGGTTTTTTTTTACCCCCCGCCCGGTCCATTGGACCCCAGGGGCGGGTTTGAACCGGCCCATGGGTTCATCCAACCCAGGATCCCATCCCCCCTCGGTTATTTGACCCCCCCGCCGGTTCATTTGACCCCAAGGGCGGATTTGAACCGGCCCATGGTTTCATCCGACCCAAGAGCCCATTCCCCCTCCGTAATTCGACCCCCCAGCCGGTTCATTCGACCCCAAGGGCGGATTTGAACCGGCCCATGGGTTCATCCAATTCAAGAGCCCATCCCCGCTCGGCCATTCTGACCCCCCCAGCCGGTTCATTTGACCCCAAGGGCGGATTTGAACCGGCCCATGGGCTCATCCAACCCTTGGGCCCATCCCCCCTCGGTTTTTTTACCCCCCACCCGGTCCATTGGACCCCTAGGGCGGATTTGAACCGGCCCATGGGCTCATCCAACCCAAGATCCCATCCCCCCTCGGTTATTTGACCCCCCAGCCGGTCCATTGGACCCCAGGGGCGGATTTGAACCGGCCCATGGGTTCATCCAACCCAGGAGGATCCCATCCCCCCTCGGTTATTTGACCCCCCACCCGGTTCATTCGACCCCAAGGGCGGATTTGAACCGGCCCATGGGTTCATCCAATTCAAGAGCCCATCCCCCCTCGGTTTCTTTTACCCCCCAGCCGGTTCATTTGACCCCAAGGGCGGATTTGAACCGGCCCATGGGTTCATCCATCCCTTGGGACCACCCCCCCTCGGTTTTTTTTTACCCCCCGCCCGGTCCATTGGACCCCAGGGGCGGGTTTGAACCGGCCCATGGGTTCATCCAACCCAGGATCCCATCCCCCCTCGGTTATTTGACCCCCCCGCCGGTTCATTTGACCCCAAGGGCGGATTTGAACCGGCCCATGGTTTCATCCGACCCAAGAGCCCATTCCCCCTCCGTAATTCGACCCCCCAGCCGGTTCATTCGACCCCAAGGGCGGATTTGAACCGGCCCATGGGTTCATCCAATTCAAGAGCCCATCCCCGCTCGGCCATTCTGACCCCCCCAGCCGGTTCATTTGACCCCAAGGGCGGATTTGAACCGGCCCATGGGCTCATCCAACCCTTGGGCCCATCCCCCCTCGGTTTTTTTACCCCCCACCCGGTCCATTGGACCCCTAGGGCGGATTTGAACCGGCCCATGGGCTCATCCAACCCAAGATCCCATCCCCCCTCGGTTATTTGACCCCCCAGCCGGTCCATTGGACCCCAGGGGCGGATTTGAACCGGCCCATGGGTTCATCCAACCCAGGAGGATCCCATCCCCCCTCGGTTATTTGACCCCCCACCCGGTTCATTCGACCCCAAGGGCGGATTTGAACCGGCCCATGGGTTCATCCAATTCAAGAGCCCATCCCCCCTCGGTTTCTTTTACCCCCCAGCCGGTTCATTTGACCCCAAGGGCGGATTTGAACCGGCCCATGGGTTCATCCATCCCTTGGGACCACCCCCCCTCGGTTTTTTTTTACCCCCCGCCCGGTCCATTGGACCCCAGGGGCGGGTTTGAACCGGCCCATGGGTTCATCCAACCCAGGATCCCATCCCCCCTCGGTTATTTGACCCCCCCGCCGGTTCATTTGACCCCAAGGGCGGATTTGAACCGGCCCATGGTTTCATCCGACCCAAGAGCCCATTCCCCCTCCGTAATTCGACCCCCCAGCCGGTTCATTCGACCCCAAGGGCGGATTTGAACCGGCCCATGGGTTCATCCAATTCAAGAGCCCATCCCCGCTCGGCCATTCTGACCCCCCCAGCCGGTTCATTTGACCCCAAGGGCGGATTTGAACCGGCCCATGGGCTCATCCAACCCTTGGGCCCATCCCCCCTCGGTTTTTTTACCCCCCACCCGGTCCATTGGACCCCTAGGGCGGATTTGAACCGGCCCATGGGCTCATCCAACCCAAGATCCCATCCCCCCTCGGTTATTTGACCCCCCAGCCGGTCCATTGGACCCCAGGGGCGGATTTGAACCGGCCCATGGGTTCATCCAACCCAGGAGGATCCCATCCCCCCTCGGTTATTTGACCCCCCACCCGGTTCATTCGACCCCAAGGGCGGATTTGAACCGGCCCATGGGTTCATCCAATTCAAGAGCCCATCCCCCCTCGGTTTCTTTTACCCCCCAGCCGGTTCATTTGACCCCAAGGGCGGATTAGAACCGGCCCATGGGTTCATCCATCCCTTGGGACCACCCCCCCTCGGTTTTTTTTTACCCCCCGCCCGGTCCATTGGACCCCAGGGGCGGGTTTGAACCGGCCCATGGGTTCATCCAACCCAGGATCCCATCCCCCCTCGGTTATTTGACCCCCCCGCCGGTTCATTTGACCCCAAGGGCGGATTTGAACCGGCCCATGGTTTCATCCGACCCAAGAGCCCATTCCCCCTCCGTAATTCGACCCCCCAGCCGGTTCATTCGACCCCAAGGGCGGATTTGAACCGGCCCATGGGTTCATCCAATTCAAGAGCCCATCCCCGCTCGGCCATTCTGACCCCCCCAGCCGGTTCATTTGACCCCAAGGGCGGATTTGAACCGGCCCATGGGCTCATCCAACCCTTGGGCCCATCCCCCCTCGGTTTTTTTACCCCCCACCCGGTCCATTGGACCCCTAGGGCGGATTTGAACCGGCCCATGGGCTCATCCAACCCAAGATCCCATCCCCCCTCGGTTATTTGACCCCCCAGCCGGTCCATTGGACCCCAGGGGCGGATTTGAACCGGCCCATGGGTTCATCCAACCCAGGAGGATCCCATCCCCCCTCGGTTATTTGACCCCCCACCCGGTTCATTCGACCCCAAGGGCGGATTTGAACCGGCCCATGGGTTCATCCAATTCAAGAGCCCATCCCCCCTCGGTTTCTTTTACCCCCCAGCCGGTTCATTTGACCCCAAGGGCGGATTAGAACCGGCCCATGGGTTCATCCATCCCTTGGGACCACCCCCCCTCGGTTTTTTTTTACCCCCCGCCCGGTCCATTGGACCCCAGGGGCGGGTTTGAACCGGCCCATGGGTTCATCCAACCCAGGATCCCATCCCCCCTCGGTTATTTGACCCCCCCGCCGGTTCATTTGACCCCAAGGGCGGATTTGAACCGGCCCATGGTTTCATCCGACCCAAGAGCCCATTCCCCCTCTGTAATTCGACCCCCCAGCCGGTTCATTCGACCCCAAGGGCGGATTTGAACCGGCCCATGGGTTCATCCAATTCAAGAGCCCATCCCCGCTCGGCCATTCTGACCCCCCCAGCCGGTTCATTTGACCCCAAGGGCGGATTTGAACCGGCCCATGGGCTCATCCAACCCTTGGGCCCATCCCCCCTCGGTTTTTTTACCCCCCACCCGGTCCATTGGACCCCAAGGGCGGATTTGAACCGGCCCATGGTTTCATCCGACCCTTGGGCCCATCCCCCCTTGGTTTCTTTGCCCCTAGGGCGGATCGGAACCGGCCCATGGGTTCATCCAACCCTAGTGCCCACAGGCTTCCCGTGTAATCGAATTCCAACCGGGCAAAAAGGGCTCCAGGGCGGGTGTGATCCCTTTCAAGGCACGACAACACCCTAGAGCCGACAAGCCCTTCCGGTGTAGTCGATTTCCAACCGGGAAAAAAAGGGCTCCAGGGCGGGTGTGAGCCCTTTCGAGGCACGACACCGCCCTAGAGCCCACAAGCCCTTCCGGTGCAGTCGATTTCCAACCGGGCAAAAAGGGCTCTAGGGCGGGTGTGAGCCCTTTCGAGGCACGACACCGCCCTAGAGCCCACAAGCCCTTCCGGTGCAGTCGATTTCCAACCGGGCAAAAAGGGCTCTAGGGCGGGTGTGAGCCCTTTCGAGGCACGACACCGCCCTAGAGCCCACAAGCCCTTCCGGTGTAGTCGATTTCCAACCGGGCAAAAAGGGCTCCAGGGCGGGTGGGAGCCCTTTCGAGGCACGACACCGCCCTAGAGCCCACAAGCCCTTCCGGTGTAGTCGATTTCCAACCGGGCAAAAAGGGCTCCAGGGCGGGTGTGAGCCCTTTCGAGGCACGACACCGCCCTAGAGCCCACAAGCCCTTCCGGTGTAGTCGATTTCCAACCGGGCAAAAAGGGCTCTAGGGCGGGTGCGAGCCCTTTCGAGGCACGGCACCGCCCTAGAGCCCACAAGCCCTTCCGGTGTAGTCGATTTCCAACCGGGCAAAAAGGGCTCTAGGGCGGGTGCGAGCCCTTTCGAGGCACCACACCACCCTAGAGCCAACGAGCATCCGGATATGACCGGATGGATCGGATGCCTTTTTTTCCCCCAGGGCACCGCACAACCCAGTACAAGGCAAGGCGAGCACCCAAGGGGCAAGCCCATCGGGTTCGCCCGATCGAACCCATCCGGATCCATCGATCGAACCCGTCCGGATCCGACCATCGAACCCATCCGGGTCGACTGACCGAACCCATCCGGATCCATCGATCCAACCCATCCGGATCGAACCAACGAAACCATCCGGATCCATCGATCGACCCCATCCGGATCGATGGGTCGAACCCATCCGAATCCAGCCCCATCCGGAACCGAATCGATCGACCGGACCCCATCCGGACCCGGGCCGATCGTCCGGACCCATCCGAATCCAGCCCCATCCGGATCCGGGTCGATCGACCGGGCCCCATTCGGACCCGAATCGATCGACCGGACCCATCCGAATCCAGCCCCATCCGGATCCGATTTCGATCGACCGGGCCCCATCCGGATCCGAATCGATCGACCGGACCCCATCCGGACCCAAATCGATCGACCGGACCCATCCGAATCCAGCCCCATTCGGATCCGAATCGATGGACCGGGCCCCATCCGGACCCCAATCGATCGACCGGACCCATGCGGGTCGATCGATCGAACCCATCCGAATCCGACCGCATCCGGATCCGAATCGATCGATCGGACCCCATCCGGACCCGGGCCGATCGTCCGGACCCATCCAAATCCAGCCCCATCCGGATCCGGATGGATCGACCGGGCCCCATTCGGACCCAAATCGACCGACCGGACCCATCCGAATCCAGCCCCATCCGGATCCGATTTCGATCGACCGGGCCCCATCCGGACCCCCATCGATCGACCGGACCCCATCCGGACCCGAATCGATCGACCGGACCCATCCGAATCCAGCCCCATCCGGATCCGATTTCGATCGACCGGGCCCCATCCGGATCCGAATCGATCGACCGGACCCCATCCGGACCCAAATCGATCGACCGGACCCATCCGAATCCAGCCCCATTCGGATCCGAATCGATGGACCGGGCCCCATCCGGACCCCAATCGATCGACCGGACCCATGCGGGTCGATCGATCGAACCCATCCGAATCCGACCGCATCCGGATCCGAATCGATCGATCGGACCCCATCCGGACCCGGGCCGATCGTCCGGACCCATCCAAATCCAGCCCCATCCGGATCCGGATGGATCGACCGGGCCCCATTCGGACCCAAATCGACCGACCGGACCCATCCGAATCCAGCCCCATCCGGATCCGATTTCGATCGACCGGGCCCCATCCGGACCCCCATCGATCGACCGGACCCCATCCGGACCCGAATCGATCGACCGGACCCATCCGAATCCAGCCCCATCCGGATCCGATTTCGATCGACCGGGCCCCATCCGGTTCCGAATCGATCGACCGGATCCCATCCGGACCCAAATCGATCGACCGGACCCATCCGAATCCAGCCCCATTCGGATCCGAATCGATGGACCGGGCCCCATCCGGACCCCAATCGATCGACCGGACCCATGCGGGTCGATCGATCGAACCCATCCGAATCCGACCGCATCCGGATCCGAATCGATCGATCGGACCCCATCCGGACCCGGGCCGATCGTCCGGACCCATCCAAATCCAGCCCCATCCGGATCCGGATGGATCGACCGGGCCCCATTCGGACCCGAATCGATCGACCGGACCCATCCGAATCCAGCCCCATCCGGATCCGAATCGATCGACCGGGCACCATCCGGACCGGAATCGATCGACCGGACCCATCCGGATCGGATCGATCGAACCCATCCGGATCCGAATCGATCGAGCGGACCCCATCCGGACCCGGGCCGATCGTCCGGACCCATCCAGGATCCGAATCGATCGACCGGACCCCATCCGGATCCGGGCCGATCGCCCGGACCCATCCGAATCCAGCCCCATCCGGATCCGAATCGATCGACCGGGCCCCATCCGGACCCCAATCGATCGACCGGACCCATCCGGATCAATCGATCGAGCCCGTCCGAATCCGACCCCATCCGGATCCGAATCGATCGACCGGACCCCATCCGGACCCGGGCCGATCGTCCGGACCCATCCAAATCCAGCCCCATCCGGATCCGGATCGATCGACCGGGCCCCGTTCGGACCCAAATCGACCGACCGGACCCATCCGAATCCAGCCCCATCCGGATCCGATTTCGATCGACCGGACCCCATCCGGACCCCAATCGATCGACCGGACCCATCCG
>BQMB01001015.1:15000-17500 GCA_027943415.1 Closterium sp. NIES-67
GCCGGGTGCGGCCGGGTATAGGTCACGCGCTTGAGCGCCATCCATTTTCGGGGCTAATTGATTCGGCAGGTGAGTTGTTACACACTCCTTAGCGGATTTCGACTTCCATGACCACCGTCCTGCTGTCTTAATCAATCAACACCCTTTGTGGGATCTAGGTTAGCGCGTAGTTAGGCACCGTAACCCGGCTTTCGGTTCATCCCGCCTCGCCAGTTCTGCTTACCAAAAATGGCCCACTTGGCACTCATGTTGGTGGGGTCAGCCAGCACCCCTGAAAGCCAGCCACAATTAAGATGGCGGCCCTCCTCGCCCGTTTAAAGTTTGAGAGTCGGTCGAGGGAGCTTCTCCCCCGAGCCCGCCAATCATTCGCTTTACCAGACGTAACCACGTATCGAGCACCAGCTATCCTGAGGGAAACTTCGGAGGGAACCAGCTACCAGATGGTTCGATTAGTCTTTCGCCCCTATACCCAAGTCTGACGAACGATTTGCACGTCAGTAGCGCTGCGGGCCTCCACCAGAGTTTCCTCTGGCTTCGCCCTGCTCAGGCATAGTTCACCATCTTTCGGGTCCCAACGCGACTACTCAACGCACCCCGGGCGCCGAGGCCCCCGGGGCGGTCCGTGGTGCGGGCAGCACGAGGCCGCCTTCTCACGGGTCGCTTTCACTGTCGCCATTGTGGTTTCCAACCCATTGGCTCGCAGCCGCGTTGGCCTCCTTGGTCCGTGTTTCAAGACGGGTCGCATCAGCCCGTTTCGCCAGCGCCGACCCGTGAGGGTCATCCTCGGTCTCCGCCGCGGTGGGAGCGAGCTCCTTTTCCCGCGGCATCGACCGGCGCTGCGTACCTCCGGGCCCCGCGCGAACGGGGCCCGCAGGTTTGCTTGGGCTCATGCGCTTATCCTCCTGACGATTTCAAGCACTTTTTACTCTCTTTCCAAAGTTCTTTTCATCTTTCCCTCGCGGTACTTGTTCGCTATCGGAAACCTGGCCGTATTTAGCCTTGGATGGAGCTTACCACCCATGTTGGGGCTGCACTCCCAAGCAACCCGACTCTTCGGATGCGTCTCGTGGAGTGACGGGTCGTCGCCCGACGGGGGTGTCACCCTCTCTGCCGCCACTTTCCAGTGGACTTAAGGCGGCGCCCGTCACAGAGAACGCTTCCTTTTCAGACTACAATTCGGAGGGCCGGGGGCCCTCGGATTTCAAGCCTGGGCTTTTCCTTGGTCGCTCGCCGCTACCAAAGGAATCACGGTTGTTTTCTTTTCCTCCGCTTAGTAATATGCTTAAATTCAGCGGGTGGTCTCGCCTGACTTGAAGCCATCGTTTGGGGTTTGCCCGGTTCCTCCCCGTCCGACCATTTTTGTACGAGCCCCGTCCGCCTCTCGCCCGTTCTTGTGCGCTACTTTGGAGGGGGAGACCGGGGGTTGCCACGCCCCCGGCTCCCGAACCTTTTCGCGACCGTCTCGGGAGAGAAAAGAGGGACCGAGTGACCGGCCCCCCCACCTGCTGGGAGGTCCGGACGGAGTCCGTTGGCCGGCTGGGTTCGCCGAGCCCAGCGGGGTCGCCGCCCGCCTCATCTCGCTCGTCCCACTCGCGTCCTCCCGGGTGGCGCCCGGGGATCTGCACTGGGGTCGAGAGGAGCGGAGACGGGCTAATGCGGCCCTGCGATTTCAACCGACTGCCCCCCATTTGTGCCCCGGAGCGCACGGGTTGCGACGGCCATCTCGTTTTCCCAGGTACGAGCGATTGTCTCGGAGAAAGGGGGGGGCCGGAGCCCACACCAACCCGAGCGCCCCTTGTCTGCCCCGCATTGCTTTCCCGTCCCGTTTCCCCTGCCGCACTTAGCTGCGTGCGGAGGGGTGGGTTCGGATGCGAGGTTCCACCTGGATGTGTGTGGCGTTCAAGCAGACGTGCCCTCGGCCGAGGCCTCGGGCGCAACATGCGTTCAAAGTTTCGATGATTCACGGAGTTTTGCAATTCGCATTACGTATCGCATTTCGCTGCGTTCTTCATCGAGCCAGGTTCCAAGATATCCATCGTCAGGAGTGGGGTCCCAGTTTTTATTAGGTGCCGGGGCCCGTGGGCGCCCCGCTCAAGGGAGGGTTTTTTGCGACCGGACGGCCAGTTCCGGTTGCGGAGAGGTTTGTATTCCGCCTCTGCCCGCAGCTCCTTGATGCACTGCGAGCGGGACGGTTGGGGGTAGCAAAAGGGTCCCTTTGCCATCACCGCGGGCGCCCCTTCCCGAGCCTTCCTAGAGGAATTCAGAAGGCCGGGCGAGCAAGACCCCGCAGTCACACCGCCGATGCCAAGAGAGACCGAGCACCGGTGGCGGGGGACGCTGGATTGGGAGGAGGAGCGTCGGAAGGAAAGGTGTTCAGAGGATACTCGAGGTCAGGCCCCGGGCTTCCCTCGCTTGCGCTTGGTAGGCCCGAGCTGTTTCCATCAGGGCTGGGGAGTTTTTTTTTTTGTCCGCATGGACGCCCGGTGCCGCCGGGTTGCTG
>BQMB01001016.1:0-66587 GCA_027943415.1 Closterium sp. NIES-67
GGAGGGAGAGTGGGACGGGAGCGGGGGGAAAAAAGGGTCAGGGTCAAATATGTCACCAGAGGAGGGGGAGCACTAGGGACCGAGGCGGCGGGGAATGGAGGAGGTGGAGCGGGAGGGAGGATGGGAGGGGGAGGGAGAAGAGGGGGTGGGATAGTGTCGGACCAGTTGAGGGGCCTGGGAGCAGGGGCGAGAGGGTCAGTGGGGGGAGGAGTGGAATAGTAGGGTGTGGACTCATCAAAGACTACATCCCGACTGCGGAGGAAACGACCTGAGGGGGGGTGAAGGAAGAGGTAGTCCGGGGAGGAGGGATTATGACCAAGGAAGATGCAGGGGAGAGTACGGGAGGCGAGCTTTCCCATGGTGCGGGGCGGTCCGCAGGGTGAATGAGGACATACGCCCTGGAGCCCCACACACGGAGGGAGGAGACGTCAGGCTTGGCCGACGTCCAGAGCTCGGTGGGAGTGGTGGAGGGAAGGATAGGGTGGGGGTACAGGTTAGTAAGGAGGGTGGCGTGAAGGAGGGCATAGCCCCACAGAGAAGGGGGGCAAGAGGCATGGACGAGGAGGCACCGAGCAATCTTGGTGATCTCCCGAACACGGCTCTCGGCCACACCATTCTGCTGGGGGGAGTGGGGGAGGGTGTGAGTCTGGCGAATGCCATGAAGCTCACAGTAGGAGGCTACCTGACGATTAAGGAATTCACCACCGCCATCAGAGTGAAGGCGGCGCACAGGGCGGCCAAAGTGGGTGCTCGCCTGCTTGAGCCAGGCGATGATCGCAGCCGAAGCATCACCCTTCGAGCGAAGAAGGGAGACGGACGAATATCGGCTGTGATCATCGACTAGAACAAGCATGTAGCGATGGCCCTGGCGGGAAGGGGAGGGGTTGGGGCCCCAGAGGTCCATGTGAACAAGATCAAGCGGCTGAGCAGCAGCGGAGGGGAACTCCGATGCGGCAGCTGCTTGAGCTTGCTCTGGACACAGACGGAGCAGGGTGGGGCAAGGGAGGGAGGGAGGGGAGGGAGGGTGAGGGGAAGACCTCGAAGGAGACCTGAGGAGACGGTCGAGCGGAGGGTGGCAAAGTTGGGGTGACCAAGCCTGTGGTGGAGGAGGACGGTGGGATGGGAGAGGGATCGACAGGAGCAGGTTGGGTCAGGGGGAGGGGGGAATGGTTGGGTTAGAAGGAGGGAGAGGAGGGGGAGGGATGTGAGGTGGGGGGAGGGAGCGGGAGACTGCCTGGGCAGAGGGAAGACGAGGAAACTCGAAGGGTATATAGGCGGGAGAGAGGACAAAAGGGAATACGGGAGAGGAGGCGACCTGTGGGATGGTATAGGAGGCAGTGATTAGCGCGACCTGGGAAGACGGTGGTGATACCGGCCTGCTGCAGGGATCGCTGGGAGAGGAGGTTAGTACGGAGGGAGGGGATGTGTAAACCAGTGACGGTACCTGAGGGGAAGAGGGGACAGGGGAGGGTAGAGGTGTGGCGACAGGGAATAGAGAAGCTGGAATCGGCACCAAGGAGGGAGGTGGGGGCTGGGAGAGGGTGAAGGGTACCAGCATCACGAAGGACGGACTCAGTGGCTCCACTGTCAAGGACAAAGTCCAGCGTGGTGGAGGGGGAGGATGTGGGGGAGGAGGTGGGACGGAGTACTGAATCACATTCTCATTAATAGCAGCCGAATACATAGAAGGGGCGGGGGTTCCAGCCTGGCTAACCATGCCAACAAAACCAGAGGAGGGGAAAGGAGTCACACTGCCTGTGGCTGAGGGCGCGGGAGACGCGCCCGAGAGGTGAGCTGCGGAAGCGGCGGTGCCGGCGGTCCAAGCGGGGTAGGGCTGCTGGGGGGAGCCATAGGAGGAGGTGCAAGGGGGAGCTGTGACTGGAGGTCAAGCTGCTGCTGGAGCTGCTGGAGCTGCTGCTGCAACTGGGAGAAGAGGTGCTGCTGCCCCTGCTGCTGCTGCTGCTGGAACTGCTGCTGCTGCTGCTGAAACGGCTGCGGCAGGATCTGCTGCGGAGTCTGCTGCTGCTGCTGATGCTGAGAGACGGCCTGGTGGGCCAAGGGGGAGGAGACGGGCTGAAAAAGAGGGGAGGTACGAACTTCCTGAGGAGTGGGGCGAGGAGAGAGGGAGGACCAGCGGGGGGGGGTGCCGGTGTTGCCGCGGGCAAACCACTCATCACTGAGCGCTTTGAAGCAAGAATCAGTGGCATGAGTGGTCTGGCCGCAGCGCTGACCCCGCGTCGGGCCATAGCGAGGGAGATACTGGCAAGGAGGAAAGGCGGCTGCTGCACCACGTCCTGCGCCATTGCTACCACGACCCGCGCCACCACCACGACCAGCGCCACGCCCACCCCCACGCCCTCCCCTGGTGTTGCGCTGCTGAGCAACAGCGGCAATGGAGGAGGAATGGCGCAAGAGGTCGGCCTCAGTTGTGATAATCCACTGGGCGACTTCAGCCGGGGTGATGCGCTTGTCGATCAGCTGCATGTAGGCGATCTTATGGGTGTCGAAGGCAGGAGTCAAGCCTTCAAGGAGGTGGCAGCAGAGCACTGGGTCCGGGTACGGCACGCCAAGAGCCGCCAAGCGCCGAGCGAGGTCGAGGACGCGACGCGTGAAGGCAGCTGCGCCGGTGGTAGAGTCCATGGTGAGGCTCTGGAACTCCTTGATGAGGGAGTAGAGGGTGGCGACGTCCTGCCGATCATAGAGATCAGTGAGGAGCCGCCAGAGGTGAGAGGAGGAGGTGGGAGCAAGCTCGCGCTTGAGGGTGGGAGGAATGGTGGCGAGGAGGATGGTGAGCGCGCGCCGGTCAGCGACACGCCAGGCAGCGAGGTCGGTGATGTATGCGCGCTCGCGCCTGATGTACTCCGCGAGCGCCGCCTGATACGTGTTGTAGGCGGCAGTGGCGGCGTCATGCTCGGCGCGGGAAGCCTCGAAGAGCAGCTGCTGGCGGACGTGGTCGGTGAGGCCGGCACGGTAGGTGCGGATGGCGGTCTCGGAGCTCTGAGGGTCGTTGACGTCAGGGGCGAAGGTTGGAGGATCGCCGGGGCTGACGGGAGCATCGCCAGGAGGAGGAGGTGCAGGGCCCGCGGGAGCATCCGGCTGGGCAGGCTGAAGACCGCGGTTCTCGAGATGGACAACGGCTTTCAGGTTGTAGCCGTTGACCGTCACTGAGGAGAGAAGCACCGTGACGGTTTGGGCATAGGAATGCCAATTGACCGCGGTGTTGTCGGGAAGCAGCTCAAGAGCGTCGACGGAGGTAAGGTCCACCGAGGAATCGGACGCCATTGAGGAGGAGGGGAAGGAGGGGGGGGGAGGAGGAAAAGGAAAGGAGGAGGAAAAGGAAAGGAGGAGGAGAAGGGGGGAGGGAGGAGAAGGATAGGTGCGCGGAGCGCAGCTCTTAAGTCGCCGAAGGCTGCGCGACGCGCTCCAAGGAAGATGCGGCGGCCGGCTGCACGCCAAAATGGCGCGACGAACGGGTGCACGCGACGGCAGAATCGACGACGGGCGGGCGCACGCGGCGGAGAAATCGACCAACGGCCGTGCGCGCGCGGCGACCGAAAGGCGACGGGCGCGGTGGGAGAATTTGTCGACGGGCGTGCGCGGGAGCCGTGATGGTCAGGCGCGCGGAGAGCGCGACGGACGGGTGCGCGCAAACGCGGAAGGCGCGCGACGGGAGGGCGCGACGGGAGGGTGCGACGACGGGCCGCGCGACGGAGGAGCGCACCAACGGGCGCAGTAGAAGGATGCGACGGCTAGAAGCGCGTCGTCAAGCGCGACGGGAGGCGCACGACGGAAGGGAGAGCGGGCGCGGCAAAAAGGCGCGGGACAGGAGGAAGAGCGGGCGCGATGGAATAGCGCGGCGGGAGAGGGCGCACGGGGGGCGCGGGAAGGAGCCTTAAGGAAGGGCTAGGCTTCGAAGACGAGGAGGGACGGCATACGGCCGTGCTAGTTAGGATCGACTAGAGGTGGCGTGAGCCATTGTAGCTCTGAATACCATGAAGGAATTAGCTTGGAAGAGAAAAGATTGAATTGAGTAGGGAGCCAAGAGGCTCTTTTGTACAAAACAAGGAGCAAGAAAGAGTTGGAAGGGATGCTCTCCTATTGGCCATAAAGTGGACCAATGGGAGAGGTTGCTTGTAGGGCAAGCAACCACAAAGTGTGGTGCTCTCCGATTGGCCACAATGTGGACCAATGAGAGAGATTGCTTGGAAGGCAAGCAACCACAAAGTGTGGTGCTTGGTGATTGGTTGGTTCCTAGGACCAAGGACCATTTGGTTGGAATAGTGCCAACCAAATGTCTAGGACCAAATCCAATCTTGACCAACCCAAATGTGGGGTTGGTCAACCCAACCAACAACCCCCAATAATTAGAATGACTACACCTCCTAATCTAGGCATGCATGTTGTATAGATATATATTTTACAACACAGCCTGCAAGACCTCTGCCTCCCAGCCCTCTGACTGCCAGCCCTCTGCCTCCCAGCCCTCTGCCTGCCAGCCCTCTGCCTGCCAGCCCTCTGCCTGCCAGCCCTCTGCCTGCCAGCCCTCTGCCTGCCAGCCCTCTGCCTCCCAGCCCTCTGCCTGCCAGCCCTCTGCCTGCCAGCCCTCTGCCTGCCAGCCCTCTGCCTCCCAGCCCTCTACCTCCCAGCCCTCTGCCTCCCAGTCTTCTGCCTCCCAGCCCTCTGCCTCCCAACCCTCTGCCTCCCAGCCCTCCGCCTCCCAGCCCCCTGCCGCCCAGCTCTCTCCCTCCCAGCCCTCTTCCTCCCAGCCCTCTGCCTGACAGCCCTCTGCCTGACAACCCTCTGCCTGCCAGCGCTCTGCCTGCCAGCCGTCTGCCTGCCAGCCCTCTGCCTCCCAGCCCTCTGCCTGCCAGCCCTCTGCCTCTCAGCCCTCTGCCTCCCAGCCCTCTGCCTCCCAGCCCTCTGCCTCCCAGCCCACTGCCTCCCAGCCCTCTGCCTGCCAGCCATCAGCCTTCCAGCCCTCTGCCTCCCAGCCCTCTGCCTTCCAACCCTATGCATCCCAGCCCCCTGCCTCCCAGCCCTCTGCCTCCCAGCCATCTGCCTCCCAGCCCTCTGCCACCCAGCCCTCTTCCTCCCAGACCTCTGCCTCCCAGCCCTCTGCCTCCCAGCCCTCTGCCTTACAGCCCTCTGCCTGCCAGCGCTCTACCTCCCAGCCCTCTGCCTGCCATCCCTCTGACTGCCAGCCTTCTGCCTGCCAGCACTCTGCCTGCCAGCCCTCTGGCTGCCAGCCCTCTGCCACCCAGCCCTCTGACTGCCAGCCCTCTGCCTCCCAGCCCTCTGCCTGCCAGCCCTCTGCCTGCCAGCCCTCTGCCTGCCAGCCCTCTGCCTCCCAGCCCTCTACCTCCCAGCCCTCTGCCTCCCAGTCTTCTGCCTCCCAGCCCTCTGCCTCCCAACCCTCTGCCTCCCAGCCCTCCGCCTCCCAGCCCCCTGCCGCCTAGCTCTCTCCCTCCCAGCCCTCTTCCTCCCAGCCCTCTGCCTGACAGCCCTCTGCCTGACAACCCTCTGCCTGCCAGCGCTCTGCCTGCCAGCCCTCTGCCTGCCAGCGCTCTGCCTGCCAGCCCTCTGCCTGCCAGCCCTCTGCCTCCCAGCCCTCTGCCTCCCAGCCCTCTGCCTCCCAGCCCTCTGCCTCCCAGCCCTCTGCCTCCCAGCCCTCTGCCTCCCAGCCCTCTTCCTCCCAGCCCTCTGCCTGCCAGCCCTCTGCCTGCCAGCCCTCTGCCTGCCAGCCCTCTGCCTGCCAGCCCTCTGCCTCCCAGCCCTCTGCCTGCGAACCCTCTGCCTCCCAGCCCTCTCCCTGCCAGCCCTCTGCCTGCCAGCCCTCTGCCTCCCAGCCCTCTGCCTGCCAGCCCTCTGTCTCCCAGCCCTCTGGCTGCCAGCCCTCTGCCTGCCAGCGCTCTGCCTCCCAGCCCTCTGCCTCCCAGCCCTCTGATTGTCAGCCTTCTGCCTCCCAGCCCTCTGCCTCCCAGCCCTCTGCCTGCCAGCCCTCTGCGTGCCAGCCCTCTGCGTGCCAGCCCTCTGCCTCAAGCCCTCTGCCTCCCAGCCCTCTGCCTCCCAGCCCTCTGCCTCTCAGCCCTCTGACTGTCAGACCTCTGCCTCCCAGCCCTCTGCCTTACAGCCTTCTACCTCCCAGCCCTCTGCCTGCCAGCCCTCTGCGTGCCAGCCCTCTGCCTGCCAGCCCTCTGCCTGCCAGCCCTCTGCCTCCCAGCCCTCTGCCTGCGAACCCTCTGCCTCCCAGCCCTCTCCCTGCCAGCCCTCTGCCTGCCAGCCCTCTGCCTGCCAGCCCTCTGCCTGCCAGCCCTCTGCCTGCCAGCCCTCTGCCTGCCAGCCCTCTGCCTGCTAGCCCTCTGCCTCCCAGCCCTCTGACTGCCAGCCCTCTGCCTCCCAGCCCTCTGCCTCCCAGCTCTCTGCCTGCCAGCCCTCTGCCTCCCAGCCCTCTTCCTGTCAGCGCTCTGCCTCCCAGCCCTCTGCCTGCCACCCCTCTGCCTCCCAGCCCTCTGCCTCCCAGCCCTCTGCCTCCCAGCCCTCTGCCTCCCAGCCCTCTGCCTCCCAGCCCTCTTCCTCCCAGCTCTCTGCCTGCCAGCCCTCTACCTGCCAGCCCTCTGCCTGCCAGCCCTCTGCCTGCCAGCCCTCTGCCTGCCAGCCCCCTGCCTGCCAGCCCACTGCCTGCCAGCCCTCTGCCTGCCAGCCCCCTGCCTGCCAGCCCTCTGCCTGCCAGCCCTCTGCCTCCCAGCCCTCTGCCTCCCAGCCCTCTGATTGTCAGCCTTCTGCCTCCCAGCCCTCTGCCTCCCAGCCCTCTGCCTGCCAGCCGTCTGCATGCCAGCCCACTGCCTGCTAGCCCTCTGCCTGCCAGCCCTCTGCCTCCCAGCCCTCTGCCTGCGAACCCTCTGCCTCCCAGCCCTCTCCCTGCCAGCCCTCTGCCTGCCAGCCCTCTGCCTCCCAGCCCTCTGCATGCCAGCCCTCTGCCTCTCAGCCCTCTGCCTCCCAGCCCTCTGCCTCCCAGCCCTCTGCCTCCCAGCCCTCTGCCTGCCAGACCTCTGCCTGCCAGCCATCAGCCTGCCAGCCCTCTGCCTCCCAGCCCTCTGCCTGCCAGCCCTCTGCCTCGCAGCCCTCTTACTCCCAGCCCTCTTCCTCCCAGCCCTCTGCCTTCCAACCCTATGCATCCCAGCCCCCTGCCTCCCAGCCCTCTGCCTCCCAGCCATCTGCCTCCCAGCCCTCTGCCGCCCAGCCCTCTTCCTCCCAGACCTCTGCCTCCCAGCCCTCTGCCTCCCAGCCCTCTGCCTGCGAACCCTCTGCCTCCCAGCCCTCTCCCTGCCAGCCCTCTGCCTGCCAGCGCTCTGCCTGCCAGCCCTCTGCCTGCCTGCCCTCTGCCTCCCAGCCCTCTGCCTCCCAGCCCTCTGCCTCCCAGCCCTCTGCGTGCCAGCCCTCTGCCTGCCAGCCCTCTGCCTCGCAGCCCTCTTACTCCCAGCCCTCTTCCTCCCAGCCCTCTTCCTCCCAGACCTCTGCCTCCCAGCCCTCTGCCTCCCAACCCTCTGCCTGACAGCCCTCTGCCTCAAGCCCTCTGCCTCCCAGCCCTCTGCCTCCCAGCCCTCTGCCTCTCAGCCCTCTGACTGTCAGACCTCTGCCTCCCAGCCCTCTGCCTTACAGCCCTCTACCTCCCAGCCCTCTGCCTGCCAGCCCTCTGCGTGCCAGCCCTCTGCCTGCCAGCCCTCTGCCTGCCAGCCCTCTGCCTCCCAGCCCTCTGCCTGCGAACCCTCTGCCTCCCAGCCCTCTCCCTGCCAGCCCTCTGCCTGCCAGCGCTCTGCCTGCCAGCCCTCTGCCTGCCTGCCCTCTGCCTCTCAGCCCTCTGCCTCCCAGCCCTCTGCCTCCCAGCCCTCTGCGTGCCAGCCCTCTGCCTGCCAGCCCTCTGCCTGCCAGCCATCAGCCTGCCAGCCCTCTGCCTCCCAGCCCTCTGCCTGCCAGCCCTCTGCCTCGCAGCCCTCTTACTCCCAGCCCTCTTCCTCCCAGCCCTCTGCCTTCCAACCCTATGCATCCCAGCCCCCTGCCTCCCAGCCCTCTGCCTCCCAGCCATCTGCCTCCCAGCCCTCTGCCGCCCTTCCCTCTTCCTCCCAGACCTCTGCCTCCCAGCCCTCTGCCTCCCAGCCCTCTGCCTCCCAGCCCTCTGCCTGCCAGCGCTCTACCTCCCAGCCCTCTGCCTGCCATCCCTCTGACTGCCAGCCTTCTGCCTGCCAGCACTCTGCCTGCCAGCCCTCTGCCTGCCAGCCCTCTGCCTCCCAGCCATCTGACTGCCAGCCCTCTGCCTCCCAGCCCTCTGCCTGCCAGCCCTCTGCCTGCCAGCCCTCTGCCTGCCAGCCCTCTGCCTCCCAGCCCTCTACCTCCCAGCCCTCTGGCTCCCAGTCTTCTGCCTCCCACCCCTCTGCCTCCCAACCCTCTGCCTCCCAGCCCTCCGCCTCCCAGCCCCCTGCCGCCTAGCTCTCTCCCTCCCAGCCCTCTTCCTCCCAGCCCTCTGCCTGACAGCCCTCTGCCTGACAACCCTCTGCCTGCCAGCGCTCTGCCTGCCAGCCCTCTGCCTGCCAGCGCTCTGCCTGCCAGCCCTCTGCCTGCCAGCCCTCTGCCTGCCAGCCCTCTGCCTCCCAGCCCTCTGCCTCCCAGCCCTCTGCCTCCCAGCCCTCTGCCTCCCAGCCCTCTGCCTCCCAGCCCTCTTCCTCCCAGCCCTCTGCCTGCCAGCCCTCTGCCTGCCAGCCCTCTGCCTGCCAGCCCTCTGCCTGCCAGCCCTCTGCCTGCCAGCCCTCTGCCTGCCAGCCCTCTGCCTGCCAGCCCGCTGCTGGCCTCCCTGCTCGCTTCCCTCCTCCTCTCGCTTCCCCTCTCTTCCATCGCCAGCCCCATCCGGGTAGGATGCGAGGCTTGGTGCTGAAGTTGGGTTTGCTCACGTAGTGGATGGCACTGCCGCGTGGTTCAGTGGGTGTGCTGCCCACAGTCACACTCTCAGATGTGCGGCATGATAGGGCACCGCCATCTCATAATTACCAGAGTTTAACACTTGGTTGAGACAGACAGGCACTGATTGGTACGCGAGGTGAGAACAAAACTACGAAAACGAAAATCACGTGGCGAGGCCATTTTGTTTCGACAAAAAACTCCAAACCAAGAAACGGGTATGGGGAAGTTTGGGACGCGTCAGGTTTAGCACATCGGACGGTGCAAACTCCAATTTTTCGCGCAACAACTTTTCTACTTCGTTTTTAGCCATCGATTCAAACGCCCAGTCACTAAACCGTCAGATCAAAGGCCCTCGATGATCTAACGATGCAGCAGGACCGTTCTTCCATAAACTTGCAGATTCTCATATTGCTGAACTGGTTTTATGGTTGGTATCCCCCCCCTAGCAGAGCACACTGCCCGAGGCATTTCCATGCCTGTCGCTTCAAATTCGCCAGCGTAACTGGGTACCAAACATTTAACGCTTGCTCACTTCCTAGAATTATGAGAGTGGGGCTTTAAGTCGTGGTGCAGAGTTGTGGGGGGCGCGGCCAAGTGGTTGGTTTGGATTTTCGTCACTGCGAAAGGTTTCGCTGCTCAGTAACAGCTTCGAAACTGCAAATTGGCAATTTGGGGTGGTCCCAATTGCTTTGCTTCGTGACCTGGCCAAATTTTACTGAAACACCCCACGGTCAGAACGAACTGACGAACGGACGAACGGAGTGAACGAACGGAGCCGCCGTCCAACTTTCTACGCGCCCTGTACGTATAGCCATAAAAACAAATGAACAATCAGATTTAGTTCAATTCCATTGAAGTTTGTGAATGCTATATAACATGTGTTTCCTTTGCACACAGAGAAGCTTTTGTAAGAGCGTAACCTACTAGCCTCTTCCCAGGCTACCCTTTTCCCAAAATCGGTCCTCGCCGAGAAAAACGCGTGCTCCGCCCAATCCTCGACTTGGCTAAATTGCGCCACCCCTATCAAAGTTAACTAATGATTAGAAACAAGTGTCAGAAGGCTAGCTTAGCTAGGAAGCTAGGAAAGGCATGAGGTTTAGCTAGGAGGAGCCATGGAGTGGCATGAGGTTTAGGAAGGAGAAAAGTTGAGGAGAGAAAAGAGGGTTGGAATAGAATGAGACAAGCATACAAGGAGGGGATTGTACCCTCTACAGTTAAGTTCGGTAACCTACCAAGCCTAACAATTATATAACTCAATATGTAATTTAGCACACCCCCTAGGCTTGGTAGTCACATGCCCACACACACCCACATCCCTTAACCTAGCACCCCCTTTCCAGCCACAGTGACAGCGACACTAGCTCGGTCGACCCCTCGGCGCGTGAGGCGGTGACGTCAACCGCAGGGGCTGCGGCGGCGACGGCGGCAGCGGCGGCAGTGTCAACAGCGGCGGCGGCGGCGGCGTGTGGCTGCGTGGCCCCGACGCAAGCGGCAACAGCGGCGGCGGCGGTGGCTTCGACAACAGCGGCAGCGGCGGCGGCGCCCGCACCTCTCGGTGATGTGGCCAGGCCCCGTGACGGTGGGACAGCCGGCGGGAGTCAGCCGTCGTCGGCGGAAAGGAAGAGGACACAGGGGAATGAGGGGGGCGCCACAGGCTGGCATTCCGGCGGCGGGTCTAGCAGCGCCACAGGCGTCGCGCGGCCGGCTGCAACCCGACGACACCGTCACAGAGCGGTGTCGACGCCGCGGCGGGACATAGACGCTGCGACGGAAGCATGACGGCCTGAAACCACAGCAGCGCGTCGAGACGGCAGCGACACGACGCGGCCAGCGGCATCACGACGCGGCCAGCGGCATCACGACGCGGCCAGCGGCATCACGACGCCGCCACTGCAGCACAACGCGGCTACCATGGCCGCGCGAGCGAACGAGGGCGAGGAGTACGCGGCGGAAGCGTGAGGAGGCGGTCCAGCAGGGAGGACCTCGTGCTCTGATACCATGTCAGAAGGCTAGCTTAGAAAAGAAGCTAGGAAAGGCATGAGGTTTAGCTAGGAGGAGCCATGGAGTGGCGTGAGGTTTAGGAATGAGAAAGGTTGAGGAGAGAAAAGAGGGTTGGAATAGAAAGAGAGGCATACAAGGAGGGGATTGTACCCTCTACAGTAAAGTTCGGTAACCTACCAAGCCTAACAATTATATAACTCAATATATAATTTAACAACAAGGCATACAAGAGAATATAACAGGGAAAGTATATCAGCGCTCAGTATTAGGGGCCTCGATAACATGTACGGTCAGTAACACGATATAAACAATCAGAATTACCGAGTTCGCAATGTGTTTCATCAGTCGGATTCCACCGTTAATCAGAAAATGCAGGAAAAAAGTTCCACGAATGGTCAGTACTGAGAATTTGAAGGGTGGTGCAGGAGACTAAGTATAGAATCTGCAGACACAAGTACTTCAAGTAGAAAGTAATACTGGAATTACCTCCAGTAACAGCTAGTATTAACAAGTTGTAACACCAGATTCAGTATTATAGCCTTGCGATACTTCAAGACCTAACCAAGAATCTTTGCTGGAATGGTAGACTAATATGACAGCGGAAGTCTTAGAACTTGTAAAGTATTGATCAGACTTACTCAAGAACAAATTACAAATTAAAGTTGTACAAGCTTTTTTAATATCTACTAGAAGTACCTATGCGCTACCTGATGTGTGTGGGCATGTGACTACCAAGCCTAGGGGGTGTGTTAAATTATATATTGAGTTATATAATTGTTAGGCTTGGTAGGTTACCGAACTTAACTGTAGAGGGTACAATCCCCTCCTTGTATGCCTCGCTCATTCTATTCCAACCCTCTTTTCTCTCCTCAACTTTTCTCCTTCCTAAACCTCATGCCACTCCATGGCTCCTCCTAGCTAAACCTCATGCCTTTCCTAGCTTCCTAGCTAAGCTAGCCTTCTGACACTTGTTTCTAATCATTAGTTAACTTTGATAGGGATGGCACAATTCAGCCAAGTCGAGGATTGGGCGGAGCATGCGTTTTTCTCGGCGAGGACCGATTTTGGGAAAAGGGTAGCCTGGGAAGAGGCTAGTAGGTTACGCTCTTACAAAAGCTTCTCTGTGTGCAAAGGAAACACATGTTATATAGCATTCACAAACTTCTATGGAATTGAACTAAATCTGATTGTTCATTTGTTTTTATGGCTATACGTATAGGGCGCGTAGAAAGTTGGACGGCGGCTCCGTTCGTTCACTCCGTTCGTCCGTTCGTCAGTTCGTTCTGACCGTGGGGTGTTTCAGTAAAATTTGGCCAGGTCACGAAGCGAAGCAATTGGGACCACCCCAAATTGCCAATTTGCAGTTTCGAAGCTGTTACTGAGCAGCGAAACCTTTCGCAGTGACGAAAATCCAAACCAACCACTTGGCCGCGCCCCCCACAACTCTGCACCACGACTTAAAGCCCCACTCTCATAATTCTAGGAAGTGAGCAAGCGTTAAATGTTTGGTACCCAGTTACGCTGGCGAATTTGAAGCGACAGGCATGGAAATGCCTCGGGCAGTGTGCTCTGCTAGGGGGGGGATACCAACCATAAAACCAGTTCAGCAATATGAGAATCTGCAAGTTTACGGAAGAGAATCTGCAATATGTGCCTATTCGCTGATGTACCTGTTCGAGCTACTTGCGCTATGCGCTCTGAACGCCTCTGTAAGAAGCGCGATTGTTCGCGTGACTGAAACGGCTTGTTCACGTAACCATCCAGACGAGCGCTATTTGCTGACGTCATTCTACGGATGCTATGTACAGTGTAACTCGTCATTATCTATCGGAACTACTTACAGAAATGCTTAAGTTACGACTTTATCACTGTAATAATTTGACAGGTGGTGCAGGCGTCTAAGTATAGAACCTGCAAACACGAACACTTGGAAAACCTCAAGTGTTAGCCTAGGATCTGTACTGGAATGGTAGACTAGTAAGATAGCGAAAATCTTAGAACTTGTAAGAGTTTGACCAGAATTTACTGAAGAACAAGTTAAGAACAAGTTAACTAAACAATGAAGACAGGCTATTTTTATACCTAACAGAAGTACTTGTTCGCTAATGTACCTGTTTGACGATATCGCGCTATGCGCCCTAAAGGACACTAAAGAGACGTGACTGTTCGCGTTACAGAAACGACTGTCCTCATGACGAGCGCTATTTGCTGACGTCATCCTACGGACTTCTCTTCTACAGTAGGATTCGACACCATCTACCGATAATCGACTTACAGAAATGCTAAGTATGACTCATATCACAACACTCCCCTTCATTTCTGGAAGTCCGATAGTGTCACTTCTTGAAGATCCCGCAAAGCTCGTTATAGTACTGAAACTTCTGTCGTGTCAGTTTCTTTGTAATGAAATCTGCAGCCATTTCCTTGGTCGAACAGTAGACCAATCGCATCCTCCCCTTCTAAAATTCATCCTTGAGGAAAAAGTAACGCAGTGAAATGTGTTTCGTCCTGTTGACGAAGCCGGGTTGGTGCGCGATGCGAATTGCACTTTGATTATCACACTGCAAAGTAAACTGCGTACTCGTCAATTTCGCTTCTTCCAAGAGCTCCTTCAGGTAAAGTCCTTCGCGTGTTGCTGTGCAGACAACGATACATTCAAGAGTTGGACATGGAAGGCATTGTGAATCTTCCAGGTAGCTGGCAGGCGTAAGCGGAAGGTAACAGGAGTGACCTGTGCTTCAACGAGAAAAGGTCCGCAGAAGCGAGGTCGCAATTTGGATGGGAGATGGTTGATGTCAAGATTGCGTGTATCGAGTAGTACTTGGTCTTCCACAGTGATGGTGTGGTCTAAGCGGTGGCAATCGGCCTGGCGCTTCTGTTGTTGCTGAATGTCGAGAAGGCGCTTGTGGGTCCGATCCCAAAGTTTGTGCATGGTCGTGATGAAATCATGAGCGGGTTGGACTGTGGCTGGTATGTTTGGCTGTAGAGGTGTGAGTGGGTGGCGTCTGTAACAGAGGAAGAACGGCGTCTGTCCAGTAGCGGCGTGAGTAGCATTGTTGTAGGCAAACTCCAGGCGGGCAGATGCAAGTCCCATTTGGAGATGTCGTCCTTGCAGGCTGTGCAGAGAAGCTGCTCCACAATTTGGTTGAGGCGCTCGGTCTGTCCATCTGTCTGCGAATGGTATGCGGATGACATGGCGAGTTTGGTCCCGAGCAGAGACATCAGTTCTTTCCAGAATTTACTGGTGAACTTAGGGTCTCGGTCAGAGATGAGTGTGGTTGGAATGCCATTTTGTGAGATGATATAGCGAACAAAGAGTTGTGCCGTCTCCTCGGTGCGTGCTGTGGTGTGTGTCGGGATGAAGTGTACCATTTTGGAGAACTTGTCAATGACAATGAGCATCGCGTCATGTCCGTTCGTGGTAGTTGGTAGCCCGGTGATGAAGTCTAGGCTGACCACTTGCCATGGCTGTTCTGGGAGAGGAAGTGGCTGTAGCAGACCCGCCTTTTTCTGCTTGCTGGTTTTCATCCGCTGACATGTAGTGCACGAGGTGACGAATTTCTGTACGTCATCTACCATGTGGGGTCAGTAGTAGTGTTTGGCAATACCGGTGAGCGTCTTGTTGCTACCGAAGTGCCCCGCGTAAAGGATGTTGTGGTATTCTTCGAGTAGTAACTAGCGCGATGGAGGGTAATTAGGTACCCAGATCTTCATTGATCCTTTGTATGAAGAGTCCCTTGAGGAGTGGATTGATCCCTTCAACTTGGATAGCGGCAACGTGTGCAGGCCGGCTAAGCGCGTCTGCTTTGTTTTTGTGCCGGGCTTGTACACGATGTCGTAGTGGAAGTGTGTCTCGAGGAAGTCAATCCACCGGACCTGCCCCCTAGAGAGGCTTGGTTGTGTCTTCAAATATTTTAGGCTGCAATGGTTAGTGTAGACTGTCGTGTTGCGTCCTTTGAGATAACATCTCCACGTTTTGAAGGCGATGATGATAGCAAGGGCCTCCTTGTCGTGTATCGGGTAGTTGAGTTCTGCTCCATGTAATTTTTTGCTGAGGTAGGCAATTGGTTGCACGCCTTTCCCCGGTCTTGCATCAAGACTGCTCCCATTGCCTGGTTGCTCGCGTCATCTTCGAAAACGTAGTCGCGTTCGGGGACTGGCAAGATGAGTACAGGTGCGGACGTGAGTGCTTGTTTCAGCTGCTCCACGGCTTCCTGGTATTGTAGCTCCCATTTATATGGAGTGTTCTTCTTTAGCAGATTCGTGAGTGGCGTGGCGATCTTCGCGTATTGTGGCATGAACCTGTTGTAGTAGTTAGCTAAGCCAAGGAAATACTGTAACTCCTTGACGTTCTCGGGTATCTTCCACGTACGCACGGCTTCGATTTTCTTGGGGTGGACGTGAACTCCTTGAGCGCTTACGATATGTCCGAGGAATTGGACCTTCTCGAGGGCGAAGTCGCTCTTGGATTGTTTGACGTAGAAGCATTCTCGTCGAAGAAATTCGAAGACTCGTCTTAGGTGCTCGACGTGTTGTTGCATGTCGCGCGAGTAGAGGAGGATGTCGTCCAGGTACACCACCACGCATTCGTCCAAGAGTGGGCGTAGGATATGATTCATCTCTGCTTGGAATATTGCAGGTGCGTTGGTGAGTCTGAACGGCATGACCAAATACTCGTATGATCCGTACCGAGTTCGGAAAGCAGTTTTGTGAACGGAATCGTCCGCCATCCTTATCTGCAGTATCCGGACCGCAGATCTAGTTTTGAAAATACCGTAGCTCCTCGAAGCTGATCAAGCAGGTCATCGATTCGTGGTATCGGATATTTGTTCTTGATGGTCTGCTTGTTGAGAGCTCGATAGTCGATGCACATGCGCAGGCTTCCGTCCGGTTTCAGTGTGAAGAGCACTGGGGCACCATATGGCGAAATGGATGGCCAGATGAGTCATTTGGTGAGGAGATGCTCGATCTGCATCTTCATGTCGGCTAGTTCTTTGGGGCTTAGCCAATATGGTGCTCGGAAGGTCGTTTTCGAACCTGGTTCCTCCACGATCTCGTGTTGGTGCGTTCGGTATGGTGGTAGTTCGTCCGGGAGGTCGTCGGGAAGAATGTCTTGGAACTCCTTCAGTAAGTCCTTGATTTTTTCTGGAGGTTCCGCGACTTTCTCTCCGTCATTCTCCACCTATGTTGCTGTTGGTTCGCTTCACGTCCTTCTCGAATCTGGCGAGTGTCTCCACTAGGATATCTCCTGTATCGTCCCAGTTGGGTAGCTGGACTCTCATTCCTTTGCTGTAGATGCTTGCGGTGCGGTTCACCCAGTTGATCTCGGGGTTGAATTTCTTGAGGAAGTCTCGCCCGAAGATCAAGTCAAGCCCTTTTATGTTGGTGATGGGGAGAGCAGGTTTCCAGCGCAGTGGACCGATTTGTAGGTATAGCACTGCTTCGCCGTATACTGTTAACTTGCTGCCGTCCACCATCGTTGCAGAAAACGCTGATGGCTTGTACTCTTCTCGAAGTCGGTCGATGGTTGCCTTGTCGCATACAGTGTACAATGCTCCGCTGTCCACGAGTGCTTGGAGGCGTCTTTCTTTGCAGATGACCTCGAGCACGAGGGGCAGGCGTTGCTCAAAGTACCCAAAGATAGTTTCATTGATTGGGTCATATGGTACATCCCAATATTCGTTGCTTCCTACTCCTGAGCTGGCAGCTGGCCGAGGCTGCTTGGAGAAAGGTTCTTCTCCAGGGCCTGGAGATTTCTTGACGACTGTTCGTGTCGTTGACGAAGTTGCCGAGTGGGATGCATCAGAAGAAGAAGGAGTTCGGGGTTTTTGCAGCTTCTTGTAGACCCCCAGCTTCCTTTTGAGCTGCTTCAGCTCCACCGACGTCTTCCCTGGGGAACGGGTAGTCGCTGTGGGCTGGTGTCGGGAGAGGACGTTGACTCCGTGGAAAGGTCGACTTCTTTTCACACTCCTTAATTTTTCCCCAAGTTCTCTGGTACCGGTACGATCTCCACAATATTCTGCTTCTTCAGGAGTCCCTTCCGAAATTTCTCCAAGGCTCTAGCCCCTCGAGAATTACAAGTTTTCATTAAAGCATCTTTGTAAGATAACTTTAAGGAATCCTTATAATTTCTTGGGTCTTCAAGGAGTTTCCCCGTCTTGGCAGAGTCCTTTTTCACGGAGTTCGATTTTTCCTCGGCGATTTGCTCTGGCAAATACTTGTCGTGGGGTGGAGATTTTTCCCCATCATTTTTTCGTGTTCGCGTCGAATCAGCTGCGTCGAAGTTGATTTTTCCGGAAGTCCACGGCCGCTTTCGGATCTTTTCATTTTCACCAGTTAGATCCGCAATCACTGGCGAGTCCCGTTTTTTTGCTTCTGAGTGGCCGAAGGATTTCCGCCACTGTTGTGTGCCCGATACTGTGCGCGTGCGGCTTTCATTTTGTTGCAGTCGAAGATTCGATGACCCGGCACCCCGCAAAAATCACACGTGTAGTTGGTGTTTTTCGGACGTGGCCGCCCTTCGAACCTGTCGACTTCCATCGGGTCGGCGAACTAGGTGTGAGCCGAGCGGTCGCCCTGTCGTGTACTGCCAACGTGCGTCCGTTGTGTCCCGGCGTTGACCATGTCGAAGCGTTCCGCAGCCGATCCGACATACTGTATCTCGCGTAATTTGTCGCTGCCACTTGTCGTTTGACTTCGGTCTTTAGCTCGGCGAGGTACGATTGTACTTTTTCCCCTTCGATCAGTTAAGGAATGCGGTTTTAAAATTCCTCCATCTGCTGCGTGTACTACGCTACACTCCCGAACTGTGGATGGCGATGATTTTTTTCCCGGGCAAGGAAACCTGAATTTATCGGCTCGAAATGTTTCAGCAGGTTTGTGCGGAACTGCTGCCACGTGGCTTCGCCGTGGATGAACGTGCTGTTACCGCCGATCCACTCGAGTGCCGGCCCTCGCATCAGTGTCGCCGCAAGCCGTACGCGTTGACCGTCCCAGCCTGGCGAGCTCCATGCGACGGCTGCGAAGTAGATCTCCATGCCGGTTATCCATCTGCGGACGTCGGAATTTCGATGGCTCGAATCGAACGGCTCAGGTGGGCGCGGTTACGGAGCCTCGAGAAACTGCTGTGACTGCTGCGTCGTCGCCGTTGTCGTTTCGTGTTGCGCTCCAGCGAGTCGAGTTACTCGCTCGAACTCGTTTCGCCAAGTTTCGCGGTCAGCTCGCATCTCCTCCTGTAGGGCTGCGATGCGCGCGAAGAGCTGTTTGGTAACTTTGGCGTTGTTGAAGTTCGCCATCTTGTTCAAAACACGCGCGGAGGGGGTAATTCTAAAAAACGCGGAGTTGGTGCTTACTAGAATCGACGTCAAATTGGTCGCCCCCGGCGGTTTTTCAAGGCAGGATCCCCGTTGCTGCTGCTTAGCTGAGCGCGGTCGAGTGAGAAAAGCTCTGATTACCAAGTGTCACAGGATCGAATGTGTCGAGGAAAGGATGCACTATCGATCAGTACAAGGCGCTTACATACTTCTAAAGTATATCAGGTAACCAGCTTTATCTTATTCTAAGGGAATAGACCCTTTTAGAAAATAGAATCACCCTACGTATAGCCACGCAAGGCTATTGGCTTGAAGGGATTGCAGCAGGATTACGCTAGATATAGCGCATCAGTACATCCGAGAAGAAGCTTTCTCCAAGCAGCCTCGGCCACCTGCCAACTCTGGAGTAGGAAGCAACGACTATTGGGATGTACCCTACGACCCAATTAATGAAACTATCTTTGGGTACTCCGAGCAACGTCTGCCCCTCGTGCTCGAGGTCATCTGCAAAGGACGATGCCTCCAAGCACTCGTGGACAGCGGAGCATCACACACCGTCTGCAAGAAGGCACTGATCGTCCGAGTTCGGGAAGAGTACAAGCCTTCAGGATTCTCTGCAACGATGGTGGATGGCAGTAAGTTACCAGTACACGGCGAAGCAGTGCTACACCTACAAATCGGTCCACTGCGCTGGAGACCTACACTCCCCATCACCAACATCAAAGGGCTTGACTTTATCTTCGGGCGAGACTTCCTGAAAAGATTCAACCCCGAGATCAACTGGGTGAACCGCACCGCAAGTATCTACACCAAAGGACGGAGAGTCCAACTACCCAACTGGGACGATACAGGAGATATCCCTGTGGAGACACTCGCCAGATTCGAGAAGGACGTGAAGCAAACCGACACCGAGTTCCTGGCGATAGCAACAGAGGTGGAGAATGACGGAGAGAAAGCCTCGGAACCTCTGGAAATAATCAAGGACTTACTGAGGGAGTTCAAAGACATTCTTCCCGACGACCCTCCGAACGAGCTACCGCCATACCGAACGCATCAAGACGAGATCGTGGAGGAACCGGGTTCGAAGCCGACCTTCCGAGCACCATACCGGCTCAGCCCTACGGAGCTGACCGACATGAAAAAACAGATCGAGTATCTCCTAGCCAAAGGACTCATCCGGCCATCCACTTCGCCATACGGTGCCCCAGTACTCTTCACACCGAAACCGGACGGAAGCCTGCGCAGGTGCATCGACTACCGAGCTCTTAACAAGCAGACAATCAAGAATAAATATCCGATACCGCGAATTGATGACCTGCTTGACCAGCTTCGAGGAGCTACGGTATTTTTGAAACTGGATCTGCGGCCCGGATACTGGCAGATACGGATGGCGGACAACTCTATCCACAAAACTGCTTTCCGAACTCGGTATGGATCGTACGACTATCTGGTAATGCCGTTCGGACTCACCAACGCACCGGCAACGTTCCAAGCCGAAATGAACCACATTTTACGACCACTTTTGGACGAATGCGTGGTGGTGTACCTGGACGACATCCTCATCTACTCGCGCGACATGAGGCAGCACGTCGAACACCTACGACGCGTCTTCGAGATTCTTCGACGAGAACGGTTCTACGTCAAACTGTCCAAGAGCGAATTTGCCCTTGAGAAGGTCCAGTTCCTAGGACACATAGTGAGCACTCAAGGAGTTCACGTCGACCCCAAGAAAATCGAAGCCGTGTGTACGTGGAAGACACCCGAGAACGTGAAGGAGTTGCAGCAGTTCCTAGGCTTTGCTAATTACTACAACAGGTTCGTTCCGCAGTATGCGAAACTCGCAGCACCACTCTCGAATCTACTTAAATAGAACACGCCCAACAAATGGGAGCCAAAGCACCAAGAAGCCGTGGAGCAGCTGAAGCAAGCACTCACGTCCGCACCGGTACTCATCTTGCCAGATCCCGAACGCGACTATGTCATCGAAGCTGACGCCAGTGACCAGGCAGTGGGAGCAGTCTTAATGCAAGACCAAGGGAATGGACTGCAACCAATCGCCTACCTCAGCAAGAAACTGCATGGGGCAGAACTAAACTACCCGATACACGACAAAGAGGCCCTTGCCATCGTCATCGCCTTCAAAGCATGGAGATGTTATCTCGAAGGACGAAGAACAACAGTCTACACCGACCACTGCAGCCTGAAATACTTGAAGACACAACCCAACCTTTCCAGGCGGCAGGTCCGGTGGATCGACTTCCTCGAGACACACTTCCACTACGACATCGTGTACAAGCCCGGCCACAAAAACAAAGCAGACACCCTCAGCCGGCTTGCACACATTGCCGCTATTCAGATTGAAGGGATAAATCCACTCCTCAAAGGACTCTTCACACACGGGTACGCCATCGACCCTGAAATTCCCTTGGCTGAAAAACGACATTTGCTACAGTGGGACAATGACATCGCGTACCGAAAAGGATCAACAATAATCTGGGTACCCAATTACCCTCCTTTGCGCCAGTTACTACTCGAAGAATACCACGACGTCCTATACGCCGGACACTTCGGTAGCAACAAGACGCTGACCGGTATCGCAAAACACTACTACTGGCCCCACATGGCAGAGGATGTTCAGAATTTTGTCACCTCGTGTGATAAATGTCAGCGGATGAAGAGCAGCAAGCAGAAAAAGGCGGGACTACTGCAGCCTCTTCCTGTCCCAGAACAACCATGGCAAGTGGTTAGCCTGGACTTCATCACCGGATTACCACCTAGCACCAGTGGTCATGACGCAATCCTTGTCGTCATCGACAAGTTCTCCAAAATGGGACACTTCTTCCCGATACACACGACGACACGCACCGAGGAGACAGCACAACTCTTCGTTCGTTACATCATCTCACAGCATGGCATCCCAACCACACTCATCTCCGACCGAGACCCCAAGTTCACCAGCAAGTTCTGGAAGGAACTTATGTCTCTTTCTCGGGACCAAACTCGCCATATCATCCGCTTACCACCCGCAGACAGACGGACAGACCGAGCGCCTCAACCAAATTGTGGAGCAACTCCTCCGAGCAGCCTGCAAGGACGAGATCTCCAAATGGGACCTGCACCTGCCCGTTCTGGAGTTTGCCTACAACAACGCTACACATGCCGCTACTGGACAGACGCCGTTCTTCCTCTGCTACAGATGCCACCCACTCACACTACAGAAACTGACCACATCCGCTACAGTCCAATCTGCGCATGATTTCATCACAACCATGCATCAGCTTTGGGATCGGACCCACAAGCGCCTCCTCGACATTCAGCAGCAACAAAAGCGCCAGGCCGATCGCCATCGCAACGACCACACCATCACAGTGGGAGACCAGGTGCTTCTTGACACCCGCAACCTGGACATCCGCCACCTCCCAACTAAACTACGACCTCGCTTCTGCGGGCCTTTTCTCGTTGAAGCACAGGTTACTCCTGTTACCTTCCGCTTACGCCTGCCAGCTACCTAGAAGATTCACAACGCCTTCCATGTCCAACTTCTGAAGCCCTCTCGGGATCCCAACACGATCTTCGTCGGACGCCAACCGCCGCCGCCACCTCCCGTCCTTGTCCAGAATGAACCCGAGTACGAGGTCGAATCCGTGCTTGCACACCACCGACGTCGGAATGGCACCGTGGAGCTTCTCATCCGTTGGAAGGGTTATGATCCTTCTGAGGACAGCTGGGTACCTGAGTCCGACATGGGTAACGCCCGTCGTCCTCTGCATGACTACCTTGTCAAGCAGGGTGTTACTTCTACCACCCAGCTTTGAGGGGGGGAAGTGTGAGAGTACGACCATGTTACACCACTTGTCCCTTTTCTGATTTCCTTCCTCTTTCATTTCTCTTCTTCTCCCACCTCATTTACTTTCCTATTCTCCATTTTCCATTAACCTTTGGTTTATCCTGCTATTCTAATTATATCACCAACCAGGCTTAGGATGTACTGGTGCGCTATCTGGCGTAATCCTGCCGTAATCCCTTAAAGCCAATAGCCTCGCGTGGCTATACGCAGGGTGATTCTATCTTCTAGAAGGGTCTATTCCCTTAGGATAAGATAAACCTGGTTACCTGATGTACTCTGGAAGTATAAAAGCGCCTTGTACTGATCGATAGTGCAACCTTTCCTCGAGTCATTCGAACCTGTGACAAGTTAGGTGAATAGAGGTGGGTGAACAGGTAATGTTCAGTTCAAGAAATTGTGAGACTGATTCGGAGACGGTGAGCTGTAGATTTTTCTGTAGTTTCAGTATGAAGGTGTTGGCGAGTGATTCAGTCGTACTGACGTAGAGAATGTTGTCGACGTAAGCGACGAGTAGAATATAGTTGCTTCCAGCAGTCTGGATTTCTTAATCGATCCGTTTGCATTAGTATTGACACGGAAGACCCACTTGCCGGCAAGAACTTTTCTTCCTTTTACCTCTGTTATCGGTATCAGCTCCCATTTACCAGGATTCTTAAGAGCTGCTAGCTCTCTGTCCATGGCTTCACGCCATTTTTCTCGGTGAGGACTCGTAAGAGCTTGTCGAACTTTTTTCGGTTCAGGTATTTTACTGTCGTTGTACTGTACTGCGACTGCGAATCCAAGGACCTATAAATAAGTTTCTGTAAAATGCGGATGTTCTCCGTTTGCACCTGAGAAATTTTCTTCTAACCCTTCTTCCCCCCCAATTTCGTCAGGTGTAACACGGACTATTTCGTCGGAGACAACTGGCATCGTCTGCTGTTGACGATCTCGTTTGTAACTGAGGTGTACTTCGCGAACATCATCCGGATCAGCATCAGCGAGGGGAATAAACTCCGGAATGCCAGACAACGTGACAGGTTCGGGGATGTATATGGCGGCAGCTTCGGAAGCTTCAGAAACTGCCTCGTCTTGTACATCAGCTTCTGCTTCGTCGGTTGCAAATGCACGCGAGCCGTCGAACAGCCTGGCGGGATTGGTAGCTGCTGCCTGGTGGGCACGAAAAACTGGCAAGGTGAGTCGCTCATAGAAGAGGCAATCACGTGAAGGCACGATTTGGTTTGGTCGAAGATCCAAAATCTTCCATGCGTGATACTGTTTTTCGATGCCGAGGTGTACCCTCCATTTTGCCCGTTCTGAAAAATTGCCAAGTGCTGCAGTTGGATGTCGATACTGCACGACACACCCAAAAACGCGTAAGAGTTTTGTACTTCCCACTGTACGTGTCCACTGCAGGTGTGGAGAAGAAAATCCGGGCAGTGACGTAGATGAGAGCAGGTTATGTAACAGCATGGCGTGGTCCATCACATATGGCCAAAAACGAGGAGGAAGAGCCGCCTCCTTCAGCAGAGCACGCATCTTCTCTTGCAGAGTTCAATTCATCCGTTCTGCTACCCCCATCTGTTGGTGTGCATGTGGCAGAGACTGCTTCCATTTGATGCCGAGGGTTTGGAGGTAGTCTGTCAAAGTGTTGCTCGTAAACTCCTTTGCGCCATCAGTCTGAAATTCTTGCAGTTTCACTCCAGACTCTCGTTCAACGACAGCGAGCCATGCGACGAAGACCGAATGGGCGAGATAACGAGCAGGAAGGTTGGCTGTCCAAACGTAGCGCGTAGATGCTTCGATAAAGGTAATCACATACTGCTCCCCTTTAGGTCTTGCTTAAGGTAAGTTGAGAATATCGCTGTAAACTTTCAACATCAATCGATAACGAATTGAGCCGGAAATATGACTCGGAAATGGGTCGAGGGTAAGATTGGCGATCGGACACGTGGTGCAAACCGTTGGGCGAGACTGTGGTTTCATCTCCGTGCCATCAGGTAAGAGAAGACTGTTTTTATCAAGAACTGCTGCTCGAATTTAATGATTTAAAATCCCTTGCGATGGATGTCCTAACCATTGATGCCAATGTCCTCTATGGCTTTGTGTCCTGATGATCGCAGATAAAAATCGGCGTTAGTATAAAACGAAGAAACGATGAAAGGAGAAAGAGTTGGAGACATGTCGATCTCCCCTTTCACAAAATGGGTAAGTGGTAATGGAATAGTTGATGGTTCTGCTGCAGTTGCAATTGCAACATCTGATACTGCTACTATTGATGTGGTGGCAGATGGTCCTACGACAGCTCCTGTGCAACTCTGCTGCTCGGCGACTTCTGCTTACGCGGCTTCCTTGACAACTTCGGGTTCATCAGCTGTAAGACCACTTATTTCTCCCCAAAGTGGAGATGGAGTTCATTGGAAAGCGACATGAGTGGTATAAAACGTTCGCCAAGCGTTGGCGCTTTCATCGGCGGTGTTAAACTCCCAAGTATCAAGAGCGGTCAGAATGGCAGCTGCAGTTTGAGAAGTCGTCGGTACGGTAGTTGCACGGAAATCAACATCAAATTGTTGATAATCGGTGTCATCGGGATGATCCCAGGGACCGAGAACAAGGACGCGTTCAGAATCGCCGGAGGTGCCCTGTGCTGTGAACTGAAGAACGGATACTCCATGTTGAGGCGGTGCGACCAAGGTAAGTGTTTGTCAGACTGTGCCATAACTCTTGATCCATTGTATCACAATTGCCTTATGTGCGAATCTTGTGTGCCAGGATCTGAGCTGTGGAGAGAAGATTGAATCCAAGGCCGGTGACGATAAGGACGTTGGTAACGTGTAAGGAATATCCCGTGTCAACAGACTCGAGCATTACACTTCCGATGGATCTGGCCATGATAGTTTGTCCGTTTGCAACTGTGACAGGTATCGGACGACGAAGTGGACGCTGATTGGTGATGAAGCTTGTTTCAGCGGAGCACATATGCCAACCACAACAATTGTCGAGATACCAGAAATTGGGTCCTGAAATGACTTGAGCAAGGTTAGCGTAAACTTGCGGTAAGGGAATGCCCTCTGCACTCATAGTTTCTTCAAGTTGTGTCTCGAAATCGGTATCTGAAACATCAACTGCCGCAACACATCCAAAAACCCCTTTTCCTGATGTTGCAGATGGAAAGACCGGAGGACGGTGCTGTGACTGTCACTGGATCGAATGTGTCGAGGAAAGATGTACTATCGATTGATACAAGGTGCTTTTATACTTCCAAAGTACATCAGGTAACCAGGTTTATCTTATCCCAAGGGAATAGACCCTTCGAGAAAATACAATCACCCCGCGTATAGCCACGCGAGGCTATTGGCTTTAAGGGAATACGGCAGGATTACGCTAGATATAGCGCACCAGTACATCCCAACCCTGGTCGGTGATATAATGATAATAAAAGGATAAACCAAAAGTTGGAGAAAAAGAAGAAATAGGAATCTAAATGGGATGAGTTAAAGACCAAATGAATCAGGATAAAAAGAGTTGGACATGGAAGGCGTTGTGAATCTTCCAGGTAGCTGGCAAGCGTAAGCGGAAGGTAATAGGTGTGACCTGTGCTTCAACGAGAAAAGGCCCGCAGAAGCGAGGTCGCAATTTGGATGGGAGATGGCTGATGTCAAGATTGCGTGTGTCGAGTAGTACTCGGTCTCCCACGATGATGGTGTGGTCTGTGCGGTGGCGATCGGCTTGGCGCTTCTGTTGTTGCTGAATGTCGAGAAGGCGCTTGTGGGTCCGATCCCAAAGTTAGTGCATGGTCGTGATGAAATCATGAGCGGGTTGGACTGTGGCTGGTATGGTTGGCTGTTGAGGTGTAAGTGGGTGGCGTCTGTAACAGAGGAAGAACGGCGTCTGTCCAGTAGCGGCGTGAGTAGCATTGTTGTAGGCAAACTCCAGGACAGGTAGGTGCAAGTCCCATTTGGAGATGTCGTCCTTGCAGGCTGCGCGACGAGAACACGATGGCCGCGTTGACGAAGGCCTACAGGGAGGGCGACTGGGAGGTTCGAAAGGCCCAGTCGTTATCCGCAACAGCAGCTGCCCACGTGTAGTCCAGACGCGAACGTCCGGCCATATTCGTTAGCTCGCGAATATCACATTGACGCGACCGAGGAGTCGGGTGCATCGTCGAGGACTCGGCGCGAGTGGAGCCGGCGACGGTCGAAGAGCCCTCTACCTCGGGAGTCGTGCGCAGCTGCTTCGCAAACTCCGGCGGGCACATTGCGACGTTCTTGTGCTTGGACTTAGGAGTCCCATAAAGATGCTCTCCGATCCCAGTAGCGTTCGGAGTGACGGAATCGTCACAATATTTGCAAACAACGCTAGTAACAAGGCCGTTCGGGCCCGTCACTTTTCTCACATGCTCCCATATGGACGACGAGGGCCTAGGCATGGCGTGGCTAGGAAACGCCGCTAGCTGAGGATTATGTTCGGGTGGAATGCCGCCAAGAAAAACAAACTACTGGATTGTGCTCACCTTGCTGGAGATGTTCCGTGTTTGTACCTCGTAGCCTCGCTGCAAAGGTGTGAAACAATCGATGGGCTAGCTGGGAGGGAACGGAAAGGAAGACTTGTGATAGGGCACGAACAAATTCAGCGACTCGCCAGAGCTTGGCAGGCTTGCGATGCGCGTGAAAATTAGGCCTTCAGTGCGCGAAAAGACCCAACGACACTGACGAAACGGGTGTGCAGGCCCTTCAGAATTCGCCAAATGTTGGGTCTGCGCGGCTCGTGAATCCGTCAAGTCCGCGGCTCGGTGAAAACCGGAACTCGACGTTTCTGGGTGAGTACAGAACAACTCGATAACATCGTGACTTCGTTACAAAAACTAGACCGACCAATGTTTCGGTGGGTTGAAAAAAACGGCCGTATTAAACGGCCGTATTTTTGCACCAACCAAAAAAGGTACACTTTGTATGTGGGGATTGTTAAATTATATAAGTTATATATAATTGTAGGCTTGGTAGGTATTACTAAAACCTACTGTAGAGGGTACAATGCCCTCCTTGTATCCCTCTCCCTTCTAATATCGATCTCTCTTTTTCTCTCATATAATTTCTCTCCTAGCTCCTAAACCCTCACGCCATTTCATGGCCTCATACTGTTCCTAGCTACCTAGCTTGTCGTAACATGGTATCAGAGCAGGTTGGCCTTCCCGAGCCTGCTCCCCACGCTTCCGCCGCGTGCTTGTCTCTCTTCTGTTACCGTTTTCGGGCCGCCGTGGCGGCCTTTCCGAGCTGCCATGGCGGCTTCGTGGTGCTGCCGTCGCAGCTCCGACGAGCCGCCGCGGCATCGACGCCGCTCTGTCGCAGCGTCGTAATGATGCCATGGTGGCGTCGTCGGGCTGCAGCCGGTCGCGCGACGCCTGTGGCGCCGCTAGACTTGCCGCCCGCACGCCAGCCACAGGCGTGATGCTGGACCTCGCCCCGCCCCCCCTCCTTCCCCTGCGTCCCTTCCTCTTCGCCACAGCCGACGCCTGACTCGTATGGTCTTCCCCATCGTCGCGGAGCTTGGCCACGCCGCCGAGAGGGCAGGCGCCACTACCGTCGCTGCTGTCATCAACGCCGCCGCTGGCCTGTTGCCGCCGCCGCCGCCGCTGTCGTCACTTCCGCCTCTGCCGCCGTCGCCATCTCACGGGCCGTGGGGTTGGCCATGCCGGAGTGGTCGTGGCTGCTGCTGGGAACAAAGGTGCTAGGTTACTGAAACCTACTATAGAGGGTACAACTCCCTCCTTGTATCCCTCTCTCTTCTTATCTCCATCTCCCTTTTTCTCTCTCGTCAACTTTCTCTCTTAGCTCCTAAACCCTCACGCCATTTCATGGCCTCGTACCGTTCCTAGCTACCTAGCTTATCGTAACAGGGATGACTCTGATTTGTGTAATACGGAGGAGCGTGAGTCATTTGTAAGGGATGCTGATTGGCCCTTCGCCAAAATCAGGGCGCGATGCTTAGGGGGGGTTTTGTATGGGCGGTTACTGGCCCTTCACCAAAATCAAAGGCCAGGGCATAATGGGGGCTGTGTGAGGGAGCTGACTGGCCCTTCACCAAAATCACTTCCCACTTTGTGCTGGGTGCAGGTGTGGGGCCGATTGGCCCTTAAAAAAAAATTCCGATATTTGCTGCGGGTTGTGTATGCGAGGGCGCCTGTTGGCCCTTCACAAAATAGCCACGTGGATGGCGCGATTTCCCTTCTCTACAATTTTACTTTGCCCACCCCCCAATTCCTTTCCGCCCGCCCCATTTTCGCTGGTGCGAGGCCGGGTCGAGGGTGACAGGAAATTCTGTGTGTTGTCGCCAGCATACAGATAGCACGAGCACGCAAGAAGAGAAAGCCTCTGGATTAGGAAAGAGAAGGAGAAAATATACGTACAAAACACCACTTTTATAATCAGCATAAAAATTAATGGAAACTATGAATAATCAGACAAAAATCTCTTGTTACTCGGATTTTTTCAGACTTTTTCTAAGGGGTGACTCAGATGGCCATACCTACCAAGGGATTGTCAAACATATCTTTGTCTGTTGTTATAGACTATATAGGCTTGTGCCTTAGGGAGTACACCCCTCTGGGTTATATTCCCTTGTATGTCATTTGTTCTAGCAATTCGTTCACTTTGATATGGTATAAGAGCCATCCGGGGTTCAATTCTTAGTGTACACGCTATCCCAGCGGGGGGGTGTCTCGTGGAACTGGGATAACCTTGTCGATCCTCTCTCTGTCTAGGGAGGGTACTGGGGAGGCTTTCCCTGGGGAAGGTGGATATATGGAGCCTAACCCTCCTCATGACATCCCTTCCTGTCCCAGTGGTTAGAAGTGGTGACTTTTTGACTTGGTATCAGAGTCGGCCCCATCACCTTGTCGGCTCCGTCGCTAGCCGGCCCCGTTGCCTCGCCGGCCTCGTAGCCCCGCCGGCCCCGCCTCCTAGCCGACCCCGCGTCCTAGCCGGCCCCGCTGCATAGCCGGCCCCGCTGCCTAGCCGGCCCCATCGCCTGGCCGGCTCCGTCGCCATCCGGCCCTGTCGCCTCGCCGGCCCGTAGCCCCGCCAGCCCTGCCTCCAGCCGGCCCCGCCTCCTAGCCGACAACGCCTCCTAGTCGGCCCCGCTGCCTAGCCGGCCCCGCTGCCTAGCCGGCCCCGTCGCCTGGCCGGCTCTGTTGCCAGCCGGCCCCGTCGCCTCGCCGGCCCCATAGCCCCGCCGACCCTGCTTCCTAGCCGGCCCCGCCTCCTAGCCGACCCAGTTGCCTCGTCAGCCCCGTCGACCAGCCGGCCCCGTCGCGCAGCTGGCCCCGTCGCCTAGCTGGCCCCGACGCCTCGCCGCTCGCGGCCCTGTCTCCTAGCCACCTCGCCGCCGTTATCGGCCCCCTGCACCGCATTGCACCGCCCGGTACCGCACGGCACCCTACTACACCACCCGTACCGCACTGCACTGCCCTGTACCGCTCTGCACCGCACTGCACCGCACTAGACCGCACTGTACCGTACTACATCGCATTGCACCGCTCTATACTGCACTCCACCGCTCTGCACCGCACTGCACCGCTCTGCACCACACTGCGCTGCACCCTACCGTACTGCACCTCTGTCTACCGCCTTTCTGCTGCTGCAGCGACCATGCTGGCGGACTCAGTTCTTCGTTTTGATGTGGAGGGGCAGCCGGTTGAGTTCGACTCGTGGCTCGTCGACCTCCGCCGCCATCTCACTGGTCAGCGGTAGGACGGCCACTCCCTGGCTGTCCACATCGATGGCACGCTCCGCTGCCCGAACCCCCTGCTGCTCTACCCGCTGACCCCATGTCTGCTGACCGTGAGTTTGCTGCGGCTGCTGCTCTTGCCCGTGTTGTCTGGTTGTCACATGACGGTGTCGCATAGCTTGCGATTAGTCATGCCCTCCCCCTATCCGAGCGCCGCCGCTTTAGGTCGGTCAGGACTGCGCAGGAGTTCCTAGAGGTTGTTGTCGCGCGCTATTCCACCCCGCCCTCTGCCTCTGTTGGTCGCCTGATCCTACCCATGCTCTTTCCTGATCTCGCGTCTTTCCCTACTGTCGCTGACCTGGCTGCCCACCTACGCACGCTAGGCACGACCTGGCGCGCTGCCTGCACTGAGGCCCAGCTGAGTGTGTTTCAACCCCCCATCTGCTCTACCCTCTTCCTGCTTGCCACCCGCCTCCCTGACCGCCTTGCCACCGCCCGCGATCACTTCCTTAGTCTCCACCTTGCTGACCTCACCCTCACTAACTTTGTTGACACCGTGTCTGCTGTAGACGTCTGCGCTCTATCGCCCAGTCTAGCGGTACCGTGCCTGTCTCTATCTTTCAGGGTTGTGCCCCTGCTCCGTGTTCTTACTCTGACAATTCTGTTGCAGTCGCTTAGACAGCTCCTGCTGTGGAGACAGCCGCCGCAGTGCAGTTTCGTACAGGTAATGGTCGCCTCCCCAAGGCTGGGAGTGGCGGAGGTAGCGCAGGAGGGGGTGGTGCCGGCGGTGGAGGTGGCTCGCCTGCTGGTAGTACTGCCGAGGGGGCTAGGGCTGGTGCCTCGGAGCAGCAGCCCCAGCAGCAGCGAGCACTGTCGCTCGACCAGCAGTAGCAGCACCTGCAGCACCCGCAGCCGCAGCAGCAGCAGCCGCCGCAGCATCAGCCACCGCAGCATCAGCCGCCGCAGCGGCAGGTTGATCGTCTCCAGCCCGGGTGGCCTGGCGCCGGCAGTGACGGTGGTCGCAGTGGTCGTGCGTGCGGCGAGTCGTCGAGTGGTGGTCAGAGTGACGGCGTTGCCAGTACCAGCTCCAGAGCGGTCCTCGACGTGGCCTCGTGTGCGGTAAGATCAGCCACACCCCCACTCGTTGCTTCCGTCGCCTAGATGACTTGTTTCGTCTCCGCTTCGGCCCGTCGCCAGACCTTCCTGATTGGCACAGTCTGCTCCGCCGTAATATTAGGATCTTTGATATGTACATGGATGAGATAAGCTCTGCTTTGTATATACTGTATGTCGATGACTCTAGTGTGATTGGTTCCTATTATCCTTTTTGCCTAAAATAGGTGTGCCCAGTGTGCCTCGTTCAGGCTCCCCTGCTGCGTCAGGCGTAGGATCCTCTGCCTTGTTTAGCCTTGGGTCCTCCCTCGCTCCTCCGACCCCGGTCGCCAATGTGGCACTCTCCTATACTCTGGACTCCGGCGCTTCCCGGTGTTTCTTTCGGGACTCCACTACGTTTATGCAGCTTGCCACCCCCGCCGCAGCTGCTCTTGCAGACCCTTCCTCACGTCCTGTAGTCGCCCGTAGCTCCACAACCCTCCCCTGTTCGGCAGTTCCCTCGGGCTCCCTTACAGGCCTGCACATCCCCTCGCTCTCTAGGAACGTCGTTGGTGTCGGCTGCCTCCAGGACCTTGGTGTCACCACTATGTTCCCTGGGCACGAGCGGTACGCTGTCTGAACCGAGGCCGCCACTGGTGCCCCCCTCACCACGTTCCCCCGGGACCCGGTGTCTGGCCTGTTCACGCTGGACATCGCATCCCCCTCGGTTGGGACGCCTCCACAGGTAGAAGTGTCTACTCTGGTTGCGGCGGCTTGCTCATGTCGGTCGCTTACTCACCCGTCGCTTCTGTGGCACCACTGTCTAGGACACCCCGCTCTCACCCATCTCCGTCACATGTCCCAGTACGGTCTTGTTCTAGGTCTCCCTGAGTCGTTCCTTGCGCTCCCTCCTCACCAGTGCCATCGTGCATGCCCTGCGTCGAGGGCCGGCTTCGCCATGCCCCTCACTCCTCCTCGTTCCCCCCCACCGCCGCACCGCTGCAGACCCTGCACATGGACGTCTGGGGCCCCGCTCCCGTCCATGGGCCACGTCGCGAGCGCTACTTCCTAGTGCATATCGACGATTACATACGCTACACCACCATCTTTCCCCTGGAGTGGAAGGCCGACGTGCCTGGCGTTCGTATCCCGGGCTTGTCTCTGCGCGTGTTGACCGAGGTCTCCCTGTCTTGCGTCTTCACTCGGACTGTGGTGGCGAGTTCGCCTCTGGCTGCCTTGGTCGCTTCTGTCATGCGCAGGGCATCACCCAGACGTACACCCTGCCAAACTTCCCGCAGCAGAATGGGGTCGCTGAGCGACGCATCGGTCTGGTCATGGAAGTGGCTCGCACCTCCATGATCCATGCCGGTGCACCCCATTCTCTGTGGCCGTTCGCCGTTCGCTACGCCGCCCACCAGCCTAACCAGTGGCCACACCCTCAGCGGCCGCAGGTTTCGCCGAACCTCCTCTGGACCGGGTCTCCTGGTGACACATCTGCGTTCCACGTCTGGGGTTGCATTGCTCACGTTCGTGCCTCGGGCACGGACAAGCTCACAGCTCACACTGTCCCCTGTGTCTTCCTAGGTTTCCCCCTCGACTCATCTGACTGGCACTTCTACCACCCGCCTTCTCACCGTTTCTTTCACTCTCGCAACGTCACTTTTGATGAATCTGTCTTCTTCTACCACCTTTTTCCCCACCGTGGTCCCCCGGTCACTCCCCCCTAGTTCCTGGTTCCCCCCCCTCCACCGGTAGCCCCTGCTCCCCCCCCTCCCCGCCCTTCCCCGTCTGGTGTGTCTCACGTCACCCCCCTCCCATCGGTTGTCCGTGCCAAGGAGTCTGCTGACTCTCGCAACTCGGTGGAGTCCCTTCCCCCGCCTGTCCCCGCCCCGGTCTCCCCTCCCCTGTCATCGCTGTTGCCATCACAGCCGCAGCTGCTTCTGCAGCTGCCGTTGTCGCCGCAGCTGCAGCCGCCGTTGTCCCCGCCGCCAGCATTTGTGAGTTCTCGGGGTGCTAGGGTGCGTGCTGGAGCGGGTGTTGGAGCGGGTTCTCGTTCTGGGGGTGCTGGCATGGAGATTCTCGGAGGGAGTTGTGCTGTTGCTGGAGGTTCTGGTGTTGGAGTTGGGCAGCAATCGCAGCAGTCGCCGCCGGTGTCCGCTCTGCTGGTCCGCCTGCTGGTGCCTCCCCCGTCGCCGTCGCCTCCTCCTCCGCCAGTCTATGGCCCAGTGTTTCCTCCCCGGGACTCCTCTTCGGCTCGTTTCCCTCCTCGTCCTCCTCCAGTGTCTCGTTCCCTCTCCTGACCCGACTCCTCCATCTTACGTCTGGTCTCATTGTCCGTCTCGTGCTCCTCCTACCTCCCCTGTTCAGCGGTCTCACCCAATGTTGCTTCGCTCCCACGCGTCTCGTGCTCTTCCGCTCCTCCCGTCTCCTCCTCCGTCGTTGCTTGTTGTGGCCCCGCCTCCGTTCTCTGACTTCCTCCGTGCAGTGCGTCCCCTTGTTACTCGTGTCCTTTTCTCTCTTATTACCGACCCATCCATTCCTGTCTCGAGTCTCTCCGCTCTTGTCGCTGCTGTCACTGACTTTGCCGCTACCCGCCGCCTTGACTTCGCCACCACTCTGGTCTCCGACCCTGCCAGCTCTCCGATCGTCGGGGGTGTGGCTGCCCTTGGGAGTGACGTCCTAGAGGACAGGTAGTACAAGCTTGCTTTCATTTCTTAGGCCGCTCCCCATCTCTGTTCCATGCTGCTAGTCCCTGAGGGTGACCCAGACACCTTTGACATCCCGACCCCTCGCACCTACGCTGAGGTCACCTCGGGACCCTAGGCCTCTCAGGGAATAGCTGCCATGGAGTAGGAGATGGCATCTTGGAGATCCACCGGTACCTTCGTCGACACAGTTCCCCCACCTGGGGTGAACATAGTCGATGGCCGATGGCTCTTCAAGGTGAAGCGCCCTCCTGGAGAGCCGCCTGTCTTCAAGGTGAGCAATGTTGCTCGAGGCTTGAGTCAGCGTGAGGGGGTGGAGTACTTTTAAGACCTTCGCCCCGACCCCGAAGATGACTACACTTTGAGCAACGCTACACGTAGCAGTACAGCGTGACTACGAGCTGCACTCCTTCGACTTCTCCACAGCTTTCCTTCAGGGCAGTCTACACAAGCAAGTCTATCTGCATCGCCCCCAGGGCCTCTACGGTGCCTTTCCCCCTGGTACCAAGTGGCTTCTCCGGCGCCCCGTCTACGGCTTGCGACAGGCGCCCTTGCTCTTTGTCCGTTTCGGCCAGACACCGTTCTACATCCTTGTCTAGGTAGACGACCTGGTCTTTGCTACTGCAGACAGAGAGGCGCTGGCCTCGGTGAAGGTAGAGCTGCTGAAGAGACACACCTGCACTGACCTAGGAGAGCTGCGCCGCTACCTTGGCTTGCAGATCTTCAAGGACAGAGCAGCGTGCACCATCACTCTCTCACAGTCACACTTGGTGCGCCAGGTCCTTCAAAGGTTCGGCCTTCAGTTCTCTTCCGCACAGCCCACCCCTCTACCAGTAGCCCCCCGACTCTCTGCTCCAGTCCTGGAGGAGGCTGTACAACCTAGTGGTCCGTACGCAGAGCTGGTGGGTTGCCTCATGTACCTGATGACTTGCACTCGTCTAGATCTTGCATACCCTCTCAGCATCCTGGCTCGCTTTGTGGCCACCAGCAAACACCAACCACAGCACTGGTCGGCATCTAAGAGGGTTTTGCGTTATCTAGCAAGTACATCGGGCATGGGGCTAGTGCTAGGAGGACGTAGACCAGTGGTCCTTACCGGGCACACAGACGCTTCTTGGGCAGACGACGCCGAGACTCTCAGGACCTCCCAGGGCTACTACTTTAGCCTTGGTGCAGGTGCAATCTCGTGGAGATCCACTCGCTCCTCGTCTGTTGCCCAGTCTAGTTGTGAGGCTGAGATCTACGCTGGTGCCATGGCGGTACACGAGCTCCGTTAGCTGACTTTCTTGCTCACTGACCTAGGTGAGCGGCCTAGCTCTTCCCCGAATCTGTACGCTGACAACAGGGCCATGATCCTCCTGTGTAAGGAGCCTAGACTCGAGGGCAGAATGAAGCACATCCAGCTGCGGTACTTCCTCCTGCACGAGCTACAGCAGCGTCGCCAGGCCCGCGTAGTACACTTGGCCTCCGGTGCCAACACAGCTGATATCTTTACGAAGGCGCTTGCGCCTAAAGATCATCCGCAACACTGTGTATAGCTAGATCTCGTTCCTATAGCTTGTCACTTGCTAGGACCTTGATTTTGTACTGACCTTTATATATATGTATTACCCTGACTGGCCTTGTGGCCTCTTCCCAGTGGTTGGACTAGTAGTGCCGCCCTGGTCTTGCTCTTGCCTTGTTTGTACTCGTTTTTTTTTGTCTTTAGACCCTTGCCTCAGAGGCTGGACTAGTAGTGCCGCCGTGAGCTGCTTGTCTCTCTAGGTTATATTCCCTTGTATGTCATTTGTTCTAGCAATTCGTTCACTTTGATGGGGATGACAACAGGGCCTCAGATTGGTTTCGTACCGCCCTGATTGCTTAGTATCATCATGCAAAAAAAACCTTTCCGTCAACATCTCAAGCTGAAACTTTGCTGATTTGTCAGGGTCGGTACCTAAGCGTTTGCTGATACATCAGTGTTGCCGCATGTATTCATGCTTTTCAGTTCACAATCCTAAACTAGATACTTTGGCTGTTTAGATGCAGCACGGTGTGCGGAATGCAGATCCATCAATGGATTATGGAAGACTAGAAACCTAACGCATCCTATCCTAGCTTCAAATGCACCAGACCCGATCGAAATATGTTTCCAGCTTCTCTCTGCTGCAGCAGCACCTATCCTGACCTAACCTACTCCAAATCTATAACCATTGACTAGCTTAATGACACATTCAGGACTGGCAATCCAGCAGTCTCGCGGCAGGAAGGTGGCGTAGACAATCAGGTGCTTCCCCCGACACCTTTCTGTCGACTCGTCGATGCTGAGGTCGAGGTAAGGGCTTGCGCGAATGTGGTCTAGCTGTGTTGTTTGCAGCCAAGTCGTAGTAGCTTGTTTAAACTCGCCAAAACCATACTTGCCACATTACAAGAGATCAAACCATTAGTACTGAGTGGTTGTTCAACACAAAACAAACCGAGCAGACAATGTGCCTGGATAAAAAAAGGGCACTTGTGAATTGTACTACGTGCCACACGCTTTCTTAGGGAAGCCTTGGACCGGTATGTGACGAGCCGAACCCAACCCTCCATGGGTTCGTTTCTCTGCTCGTTGAAAAGCAAAGCGCCGAGGAGGGCTGTCACACGCTAACTCTCCAAGTCGACAGCCACGGGGTGCTCGTCGATGCGGGGCTGTCGCGTCGCCTGCTGCAACAAGTCCGCCTGGCACTGAAAAGCCAGCTTGTGCTTGTTTGTCGCAGCGTGGCACTTGAAAGCCTGGGATTGAACATACTTCGCCCCTTTCACCAGCTTGACCAGTCTTGCCGTTGTCACCTACGTGTTTGGAACACACGCTGCATTTGAAAGCTGGGAAACCAGCAACAGTTTTAGTCAGTACAAGCCATGGATAGCGATCTTGCCAGAGCGACTTGTACTTCTCATGAGCATCCATATACAGCAGCTCAATCAAATTGAGAGTAGTGGAAATTGGAGCAGAGGAAGGACCCGTGTCTTCTGCAGCAACGGTAGACGCAGTCGCAGCTGGAGCTTTGGCGAACTTCAGCGTCTCCTGACGGTAGCGCACAGCACGCTTGGCCGCGCAGGCGCTGGACTCGAGCTTGTCGGACGACGGCGCGGCTGGGGAGTCCTTCTCGCAGTTGGCAGGTCTGATGTCAGCGATGTCTTCCTCATCACTAGTGCAGATCTACGCGGGAGAGGGAAGCGGGGAGGGTGGGGGCGGTGCAGTGCTCACAGGGCCGCTATCTCGCAAACGCACAACAGGCGGCGGATCCACATCTTGCTGAGCCTCAGCAACAGATCCGGGAAGCGGTGGGCTAGAGTTCAATGCCGCAGCAAGGGGCTTCGGTGAAGGTAGTGAAACAGAAGCGGCAGTTACGGGAAGAGCGGCACGAGACTGGCTTCTAGATGGGGGCGGCGTGAGCGTGTTCAGGATGAAATCTAGCGCAGAGCGAGAAACTTTGCCAGGCAGATTGGCCTTTGCCTCAAAGTTGGCAGATGCCATTTCGTCCCCCTCTATGGGGGCAGGCCTGGTGTATCGTCACCAGTATAGTGGGGCAAACTAGGCAGAGATAGGGACGCACAAGGAAAAATCTAGTGAGGACATCGCTGTCCTGGCGAGAACGACTGAGCTGCTGTATGAAGACAACCACCTACGCACTTTCTAGAGAGGCTGACGATGGAACAACGACAGGTTGACCGGAGGTGGGAGCACCTTTGCAAGGCCACATTCGTCGATAAGTTTGCCGCGCTAAGCATCTACCTGAGCGATCGACCCCAATTGGTAGGCGTACACATGTTTCGTCAAGGAGCAATTGGCGGGCAAGTATGGTGAACGCTGTCAAGAGCGTGGCAGCAATTCAGATGCTGCCCGACTTGGTTCAGATGCGCTGTACATTCACCCCCATGATTGACGGACGGGGGGGGGGGGGAGGGGGATGGGCACGGCACTGACCTTGCACAAACATCCCGAAATCGCGCAAGATTTTGTTTCAGTGTCACTCTTCGATACCGTATTCTCCCGGATATACAGTGGCGGAATAAATTGCCCGGATGTTTAACACTTTGAAACGTATCGCTATGCCACACATGTTTCGAAAATAGTAACACCCGTTTTTTGCCATTCCGTTACAAGGTGTTCGAGTCCTGCTTCAACCGTTTCTTGTTTGGCGCGATTGTGACACAACCGGAAAGTGGGGTTGAAATTTACTCCTCGACTATCGATGCGGACATTTCCTACCGAGCGGAAGAGTAGATCTATTTTCCCCCGTCACTCGGTGTGTACATCGTCACGCGCAATAGTTGCTGGCTTAGGAGTTAGTCCGAGAGCGAACCTACGACCGCATCGCCATGAAGCCGTTAAATGAGCGGAAGCGCGCGCGAATCATAAGCATGTTGCGTGCGGGGCATTCGACTAGGAAAATAGGCAAAGTTCTTGGCATAGGCAAGAGCACAGTGCACGATTACGGTTTGAAAGTGGCTGCCAAGACTAGTCTCGAGGAGGTGCGACCTACGATGCCTACGGCCGGCCGCCCCCGCTTAATCACTACCCGTCTCCAGCGCGGAATAATACGCGCGATTACAAGCGGAGAGGCGAAAAGCTCTGTAGACGCGGCATATATGTTGTTGGAGAAGCACGATCTCGCCGTAGACTCGAAGACAGTCAGGAACTCATTACGATCCCTGGGGCTGATCGTCGTGCATCAGCCCAAGAAACCCAGGCTCTCACCGAAAAACATCCGAGATCGTCTCGACTTCGCGCGGTCGCATGCCGACTGGACGCTGGAGGACTGGAAGCGGGTGATTTGGTCTGACGAGACAAAGATAAACCGCTACTGCTTCGACGGACGTGCGTACGCCTGGATTCGCGAGGGCACCAGCCTTTGGAGCCATCAAGTCCAACCGACAGTTAAGCATGGGGGCGGTTCTGTGATGGTGTGGGGTTGCATGACGTATGAGGGGGCGGGGTTCATGTGCAAGATAGATGGCAGGATGGATGGGCCGCTGCATCGCAGCATCTTGCAAGATGAGCTCAAACAGACCATCGATTTTTTCAAGCTTTCCCCCTTAGAGGTCATTTTCCAGCACGACAATGATCCCAAGCACAGGTCTCGTCTGGTCCAAGACTGGCTTGGGGAGCAGGAGTACGCAGTGCTGGAATGGCCGTCGTGCTCCCCGGACCTTAACCCGATTGAGCACCTGTGGGCACACTTGAAAAGGCAGCTGGGGAAGTACGAAAGCCGCCAAGTGGAATGCTGGAGCTGTGGGAGAGGGTGCAGGAGGAATGGGACAAGATACCGGCGGAGGTGTGTGCAAACCTGATCGACAGCCTGCCGAGGAGGATGAAGGCAGTGATTCGGGCAAAGGGACGCTGGACTAGGTACTAGTTTTCACAGAATCTAGTATGCTACCTGTTTTCGGTACAAATTGTCCGGATGTTATCCTATGCTATGCTTAGGTGTTTAAGGACCATGTGTGGTACTACTTTGGTGTTTGTCAACTCGAGTGAGTGCTCTAACTGAACTTCTCAGCATGTATGCACACCATACATTAAGGCTTAATGTTTACGCCGCTGCACTCATCGAAATGCCAAAAAAGGCTGAACATGTGGACAATTTATTCTGCCACTGTAGTACCCTAGGGAGCTAATTAAAATTCATGAAAATTTTCGGGTGGGTGGAATTAAAGGCAAAAAAAATACAAGACCGTGGTTCTATGGAACGTGCATATGCGTTTTTCAATTCCAAAATAGTTGTGCGTGTTACACCACTTTGTTTTGTGTCATATATCAACATCTCATGTCCTCATCTCGTACCCTACAATGTAGCCCTTTTGCTTGTCACATCATCAGCTAAACAAGTAGAGTCAAGGACGGGAGGGCGCGAGAGTCGAGAATGAACAATTTGGATTTCGAGGTTTCAACTCTTTTTTTTTTCCGTTCGGACACATTCGGTTTGACCACCAGCTCGTTTCCCCTACTCGCCCTCACATTTACGCACGCAACTATGCACGGCAAATCTTGTTGTTCCCTGTCGAAATAAGGATTCTATGTGGCGGGGGGTGTTCAATTGTTTTCAAGCCCAAAAGTAGGGTGGTAACTAGATCCAGTTTAATTAAACACGCATACCCGCTCAAGCCACCCATGGGAGCTTAATTCCGGCGGGTACTGTATTCGGGAGAATACGGTATGCTGCTGACCAGGGTCCTCCTTAGCAGGCAAAACCCGTCTGTTTGTCTGATTTTCAGACACGATTTTTTGCTTTGTTATGTTTTTCTAGAAACTTCATTTTCAAGATTCTGAAGGGTTGGAAATTGTTTTGTTTTTGTTTGTTTGTTTTTTTTTTAATTTTCAGAATGTGAACTATGGTTCTTCTGACTTTTCAGAGGTAGCGAAGCATTCCTTCTGAAAGTGACTCTTGCGGTGGTCCAGGTGCCCCCACCCCCTATAACTAGGAGTTTCCCCATAAATTTCGTGTAGCCCCAGTCTTGCGCAGATGGCCCGCCCATGCATCACGTGATGATACTGTGCTGGCAGGAATACGGCATCTTCGCTGCCACTGCTGAGTCATATCCTGCCCTCGCGGAGAGGACTCAGCGACAGCAAGCTGCAGCTCTCATTCTCATTGGTGCGTCGTGCACAGCAGCTTAAAGCCACGCAACCATCTGCCCACCGCACGGTCCTCACTTATAGGACCATGCACGGTTGGCTGCCTCTGACGTCGGAGGCACATTCCTTGCCGATCCCTCACAAAATGCAGAGGCGGCTCGGGAACGGAAGAATCCTAGCTGATGGTGAGTTCGTCTTCTCCATCCTTCCCTCCCACAGCTCACCATCACCCCCACTGGAGGGCCCACGGCAGTCTGATTTTCCAGTCGCCGTGCTAGCTGCTCGTAGGTTTGTTTCAGCGAAGTATATTTCCGCCGTGCATCCTGTATCTCGCCATGGATGCAGGCGCAGCTGCATACAGCGCGGGTACTCATGACGAGGCATACTCAAACGACCCATATGGAACTAGGCTAGTAACTGGCTCAGATCTTTTACGAGGACCGCCGAGTAGAGTAGCAAGAGGACTCCCGCCGCTTCCACCCAGGCGCACGTCCCTGCCACTGGAAACTGGTCGGGACCTCGATGAGGATGCGCGTGAATCCCCCCCGCACAATAGCACACCCGCCACTCCACGCTCTCCACCGCGTTCCACCCCATCTCCGCCGCCTCTAGCTGCAAGCGAAACCGCACCGCTCCCGTCCAGGCACACCTCTGGGCGCTTCACTCAGAGTACAATTCGATTCGCCCGCACTCGAGTTCCGTACGTCCGTCTCTCAGCGTCCCGCCCATCATTTAATGGCGACCCTACAGCTTCAGACACAGGGGCAGGGACTACGACGGCCAACACGAATGCAGAGCCAACCAGCCGAAGCATCCTCGTCCCAGACCCAGACGCTCTGCTCGAAACCCTCAAGGCACGGGCTGCAGAGAACTGGACTCGCCTTTTCCCCAAGCTTGTCATCGACCAGCGCAAGGATGGGAGGCCATGCATGAAGTGCAGCATCTGCATGGCCCACGCCCCTCCTCACTGGCAGTACGGGAAGTACGGTGAGGGTGGCGTCGACATTCAAAAGTAGACGATGAGGAAACACGCCCAGAGTAAGAAACACGAGCGCGCAGAGGAGGATCAATTGCAGCTTGAGGCCAAGAGGGCGGCACAGAGAAGTATTACTGATTATGAGGAGCCTGAGACTATGACGCCACGCTTGAAGCAGCTCTTTGCCATTGTTAAATGGATATGACGTGAGGCAGGGCCTCAGCTAGGATTTTGGGCATCCGGTCTACTCAGGGCTAGGCCTTAAAAACACGTGTACTGGTCAGGGTTGGACGTCAATGTTCATACTGTTTTGTCAGGGTTGGCATCCAGCACTTAACTGCAGCCTCAGGATAATATTCAAAACAGCCCAAAATGTTGCTTTAACTATACTAATAGCAGCATAACACCAGAGACAATCAATATTCACAGTACAGCAGAGTACATGTGGCTCGACTCAGAATTTTCCACCATCCTCATCATCACTAGAACGAAACCCGCTGCTGGAGCAGCTGATCTCATCGTCCGCTCGTGCCTCATCATCATGCTCCTCTTCGGACACCACCACCACTTTCTCTTTGCTCTTGGCAGACTTCCTCGCACGCACTTTGCTCTGGTGGGCCCTCCTTGGCCGTCTCTTCTTCATGCCGCGCCACACCTCAATGACCCTATCCCAGTTCATGTCATACTCCAGCAAACTCATGCACATCAGATCCTCCAGCTTCCCGTTGCACTGACTCGTCCGGTTCCAGCTCTTAATCACATTTTGTCGCGAGAATCCCCTCTCGCACTCAATAGTGCTCAGAGGAAGCACTGCCACAGCCACCCACAGCGCACGAGATTCAGGTAGCTGCGCGGCCAGTCACTGGTCTCCAGGATGGCTGCAAGTCCGGCATGGTATGGCTGCTCCTCTTTTGGCACACCAGCAAGCACTGGCACGAGGGTGTTGAGTTCCTTGCGTGCCAGCCGCTTGTCGACTCCTGCCAGACACATACAGGAACAGCAACACTCGTAAATCAGCATGGGGATGTGGAGGCATCAGGAACCAGAGCAATGTACTGCAATATTTCAACAATTTGGGCATATAATATACATTGGCATGGATCACCTTACCTGGCAGAATTTCAACGCGGTCGATGGCGTGGAAGAGCTCGACCACGCTGTCAAAGTGCTCGGCGCTCTCCTCGTCCCTCGCCTTCGTGTTCCGCGGCCATGTTCGGGGCATCCATAGCTTTGACCCGTTGAGCCGCTCAAGGTTACTGAGCCGCAGCTGCACGTTGTAGATGAGCTCGGCCGCGTATGAGCGACAGATGAGCATGCAGGAAGCTTTGTCGCCGCGGGCAGTGGTGTAGTTTGGCAGCGGATTGAGACTATTGAGCTCCTCGTGCACGTCGGCGAGGAAGTACAGGAAAAAGTGAAACTTGTATGATGTGACGATGTGGTACATGGGTTTGTCGTAGAGGTGCACTAGAACGATGACGGCAGGAAGCACCGCCACCAGCCTCAGAATGGCGCCGCCACGATTGAGCCACCGAACAAGGTGAATCCTTTACATCTCCAGATTTGTCGCCGTAAAGATGTTTTAGAGCTCCTTCAACATCTTGTGCCAGTTGTGTAAACGCCCCAGCAGCTCAGCAACCGCACGGATGATGGCATCCACAATTCCCAGCTCAGGCATCGCGTTGGCAGCATCTTTGGCAGCGATCTGGATGGACGGGAGTAGAAACACGACGAAACAGTGGATTGTGAAAGCTTGCTTGGGTCATCTTGGCAAAGACAGCGTGCTTCATAAGGCAGCGTGCTTCATTTCATATGGGGCAAAGTACATGGTTCTTGTCCAATAGATTACACCTACAAATAGGGTGGGTGGGTGGGGAAAACGAACTGAAACAAGAAATGAAGAACGTGGGTGAGGTCGAATGGCCTTACGTCCCTCTTTTGTAGGCAAAAGAGGGTGAGTAGCGCTTCGACGCTGTCCTTGCTGCGTTGGCCCTCGCTACACTTTCACAATACAGATTTTGTATAAAGCGTTACACGCTTCCAAAAAATTACATATTGTGAAATCTTTCTTGGGTCATCTTGGCAAAGGCAGCGTGCTTCATTTCATATGGGTCTTCTGAGGCATGTGTAGCAGGGGCTGGCAATGTCGCTCGATAGACAACTAGTGGTGACTGGGCGATGGAGCGGCGGAGGCATCTTCGATGCGCGTGGACGCCGCAAGGAGGTGGTCGTGCACAATGGTGACATAGAGATCTTTGGCCGCATCGCTACGCCAGCGACCGAGTCGTTTGAAGAGCCGGTCGGGGATCCCCAAGTTAGCTGCCGCAGTTGCGGCGCCCTTGCGGAAAGAGTGGGTGCCGAGGTGTCTGTTGTCGAGCCCAGCCTTGGCGAAGGCTTCGAGGCACCAGTTTCTGATGGTTCTGTAAGACGCAGCGCTGTCTTGAGGGGTTGCTGTTAGAAATAGACTGCAAATACCACTTTTGCATTTGTACTTTTATATCCTAGTTTAGGTTATGAATCTTCTAGTGGGTTGGGGTGTACTCACAAATCCCAACCTCACCCAATTGTGATCCCCCCAATCTCCAATTACCCAATTGGAGATTCCGGAGATCCCAATGGGGATTCCCTCCTATTCCCCCTTCATCCATTCACTCTCACCTTGCCATGTACTTATAGAGCCTTGGGCTCCTTACCTAATCAATCATTTTCAACTATATTTCTTACATGGTATCAGAGCGACCTATCCGCACACGCGGATCAAGGTCCTGATCTTAACGTGCCCACGCTACGTGCACTTCATCGTCGCGACATTCGTTTCGAGTCGTCGGAATTTCGACGTGCTCCACTCTGCAGTCGCGCCTCTCATCGTCGATCGCCTTTGCGCTCGACCTCGTTGAATTTCTCATCTCTGAAGCGTTCACGCTTCTCATCCTCGATTTCCTCCTCGATTCTCCATGGTCGAATCTCTATTTCGACCATCTCTTAAAACTCGTTCTCGAGTTTCCCCTTAGACCCCGCCAGAATAGGCGAACGCCCCTCGCGAAATCGCCTCCACGAACGTCTCGCGTCAAGCAAGAGCAGGTACACAGGTTGAAGCGGAGCGGAGCTTGTTGCGGAGCTGGTTGTGGAGCTGGTTGCGGAGCTGGTTGCGGAGCTGGTTGCGGAGCTGTGTAGCTGCGGGACAGGGCCTGGGGGTGTGTGGGAGGGTGTGTGGGTCTGGGGTTAGACATAGGCTCAGATTCAGTTTCAAGTCGGTGTTTTAACGAATTTTCGCCGACGCCATTTCCTGCTTAGCGGCATTTTGATAAAGCCGTCAGAGTGATTTTCAGCAATTGTCGTCGACCAATTTCCAGAAGTGCCACGCTGCACACCGACAATGGCTTACTCAACTACTTCACTCGCCAACCCGATCCCGCTCCTTCGTCTCGAGCCGGACGGTACATGCTCCAACTAAAAGGCTTGGCACTATGGTGTCGACAAGCACCTCCTCAGTCGCGAGGTGAAGGGGCTCGAGCTCACCGACGTCCTTCTCAACATCGGTGACGGCAAAGAGCCTCCTAAACCCGAGAGGTCCGCCGATCCAGCTAATGCCGCCGCCGAAGCAGTTTATGCTGCTGCACTGCTCAAGTACAAGAATTGGGAGAAGGCCGATGGTGCGGTCATTAGTGTCTTCATGGGCACCACTCCTCCTGAACTCGTCGAAACCTACCACAACTACCCGTCTGCCAACGCCATTTGGCTCTACCTCGAGGATCGCTTCCTGAACAAGACTGCAGTGGGAGTTGCTATACTCATCCCCAGCATGTTCCAAGTGCGGCTCGAGGACTCGCCAGGCATGGCGTACTATGTCACCAAGGTGCAGTCCATTCATTGTGAACTCAAACAGTTGGGGATAGTCTTCCCCGAGCAAGCCCCTGCAGCCGCTCTCCTAGTCGGCCTCACTCCGGCATACGAAGTCACACGCAAGATGCTCTTGGGCCTTGCTCCTGCAGACCTCACATTTGCCAAGGTCTCATCTGCGCTCCTTTCTGCCGAAAAGGACAACAGCGCTCAAGCCACGGCCAATGCAATCCGCGCTCCCGTGCCTCAAGCCTATGCCGCTTCGGCGCCATTCCAGCGCAACCACTTCCCCCCGTGTCCCTACGTCATCAAGCGCGGCCCTCGTGCTGGCCAGGTGTGTGGCGGCACCAACCACGCCCTTGCCTCCTGCTTTAAGAAGAAGGATGACGATTGGTATGCCGTCAATGGGACCGCCTTGAAGCCGCCAAGCTGGATGGTCAATCGTGCTTCTCGCCAAGTCAATCAAGTCGAAGCGCAGGAATACGTGCAGGCTGCTGTAGCTCCACCTACTGATGTGCGCCTCAACATGTTGTTCCCTAGCACTGCCATGATTAATGAGACAATTTTGCAGTATCCTGGCTCACAAAGCACCTCAGCTACAATAGAGTTCACCCTCGACAGTGGGGCCACTCACACGGTTCCCAAGGAAGAACACTCCTTCAAGCCATACGAGACACCAATCTGTCTACTTGGAGCAGACTCCAGTTTCACAACACACGCCAAGGGCTCCTCCACAGTTCCGTGCCCAGCTTTTCCTTCGGGCAGTGTGACTCGCATGTGTGTTCCCACACTACGCCACAATCTCGTGGCCCAACACGAGCTCCAACGAGCAGGCGTCACCACGATCTTCCCAGCACACTCGGATCACTGTGACCTCTTCGACCCTAAGTCCAACAAGCTCCTAGCACGCTTCACACTCAATAGCAGCAAGCTCTACACGCTGCGTTCACCTGCACCTCTCGCCGCCCTCTCCCAAGCGCAAGCTGCCAGCACCACTCCGTGTTCGTGTCGCAGCTTCGCCAACCCAACCATCCTCTACCAACATCGCTTGGGTCACCCCAACTTCCGTACACTTGCAGACATCGCTTCCAAGAAACATCTTCTTGGCCTCCCGTCGGCGCTTCCTCCACCAACAGACTCGCCCGCACCCACCTGCCTGGACTGCACCAATAGCAAGCTCAGGCAGCAGCCGCACCCTTCCTCCCCATCCGTCGCAGCTGCTCCGCTGGACCTAGTGCACACGGATGTCTGGGGCCTAGCTCCAGTCGCATCCCGATGCGGTCATCGGTACTTTTTTACACTAGTCGATGACCACTCGCGGTATGTTTTTGCACACCTCCTGCATACCAAGGCGAAGGCACCTGATGTCATGATGGCATGGGTGCGCCAGGCTCAAGTCACGTTCGGCACTCCTATGAAGTGCCTCCATTCTGATGGTGGGGGAGAATTTCGCAATGGCAAACTTGATAACTTCCGTGCGGCCCAAGGGATTCCGCAAACCTTCACGCTCCCCAAAAGCCCGCAGCAGAATGGCATTGCAAAGAACTGCAACCATACCTTGGTTCAGATCGCTCGCTGCCTCCTCAGTGACGCCAACGCACCACGGTCACTCTGGGGATATGCCGACCATGCGGCACTCCTCTACAATCTTTATCCACATCCCCACCGGCCCGACACCACACCTACCGCTCTCTGGCTTGGGGTCACGCCTTCCGCCCGCTCTCTACGCGTCTGGGGGTGTACCGCGTATGTGTTGCTAAGCCCCCACACGCGCAGGAAGCAAGGTGGCAAGCTTGGTCCCAAAACCCAGACCTGCATATACCTGGGGCACAACTCCGACTCCCCAGACTACTTATTCCTCAACCCAATCACCAGACAGCTGATTCGCAGCCGTGATGTCGTCTTCGATGAGACACGCCCATTCCACTCTGCGACCACGGGCGAGCCTCCTCCACCTCCCCCGACGCTTGTTTGGGCAGACTTCGATGCCCCACCTCCGGCCGCTGCCCCTTCTCCGGGGCCTTCTCCGTCCGGCGTGTCTCACCCGGCCTCCCCGGTATCCTCCGCAGCGGCACCTCCTCCTGCTTCGCCTTCCCCGCGCGTCGAGCCCGGCTCACCTGTCTCCTATCGGAGGCGCCCAGTCCCTCCGGTCCCACCGCAGCCGCCTTCGTCTCCGGTCTCTAGTCGCACTCGTTCCAAGGGACCGGCTCCGCCTCTCGCCTGGGGACCAGCCGCCTTCTCCATCAGGTGTTCGGTCACCCCGCCTCCTCCTGCCGGGGGTGATGTCCCCTCCATCCGTATTCCCCCCTGTGCACTTCTGGAGTACAGGCATGAGGAGCTGTTTGACCTTCACGCGGTCTGCCAATTTCTCTCTCACATCTTCCCGGACATTAGTGACTGCCCTTCCCTCAACTTCACCGAGAACCCGACCATTCCGACTCCTCGCACAAAAGAGAAAGCTCTCTCGGGGCCTTATAAGAAGGAGAAGAAGGCAGCAATGGATATAGAGAACGAGGCGTTCATTCGCAACAATAGCTTTGACGATGTCGTTCCCCCTTCCGGTGTCAACATCCTCGGCGGAAAATGGATATTCCGAGTCAAACAACTCCCAGGCGAAGCTCCACTGTTCAAGGCATGATACGTGGCGAAGGGTTTCACCGATAAGGAGTATCTCGATGTGAGAGTACGACCCCGTTACACTAATTTCCCCTTTCCATATTTCCTTTCTATTTCATTCCTCTTTTTATCATGATTCATTGGGTCTTTATCTCATCTCATTTGGTTTCCTATTCCTCCTTTTCCATTATCCTTTGGTTTATCCTGTTATTATAATGATATCACTGACCAGGCTCAGGATGTACTGGCGCGCTATATCTAGCGTAATCCTAGGCACAGTCCTATGATTTCCAGCTAGTGGGAAGGAGATACCACTATGCGAGGGAACATCATGGCAGTGCCATATACCCTCAAGAGCAGAAGATATTTGCTCTTATGAGGATGGGAGGACCGCGGTACTCTACCGGAATACAAGTCCTCATGGCCTATGGCTTTCCTTAAAAGTCATAAAACCTGCGTCGCAACCAATCCATCACCAGCACCACCTCCACGGAAGCAGATAGGCGTGAAATGGAGCGCCGACGTCACTCCGGATAGTGGACTCCGCGTATCTCCAACAACACCCCTGGTTGCCGAAATGGAGCAGACTTCAACACTGATGATGGGTAGCTGAGACATCTTCTACATCAACGCTACTTCAAGGACAGTGACAGAATAAGACAACACATGATGGCACCAGAAGACCTATCCCAATATGTGCGCCCAGACACCGATGCCTACCGATGGCCTCCGTGCTAAACTGGAAGTGCATAAGGTTATCCTGGATTGGCTGTCATCAATGCCCATTTGGAAGTGGGAAAGGATTACTTGGGAATACCCATAATATTCCCAAATGTCCTAACCCATCACTGTGGGATATCTACGCAGCAGAGATTCGTTGCTTGAGCAACCACCGAGGGAAACTACTTTGGCGCCGATTCTGGAAGTTACCAGCTCTGCGTTTATGGTACCAACCCCTCGCATGGTTCTGAACACAAGGGATACGCTGAGCAGCACTTCGCATGCGCTGTTGTACTCAAGGCAATGTGAATAGCAGACCGCGTGGTGGACAGGATTACTACTAGTGATTCTGCTCTCCATTCCGCAGCACTACGATGCCGAGTGGGTACGACTCGCGACAACAATACGGCATGGACCAGCATTCGACAGAAGCTGCATGTATCGGATACAACACAACGAAAGAATCAGTACTATGGCACGACTGCCATACCACGAACACTTCGTGATCTTCACACGTGGACGGGATGCGAGTAACAGCGGGATGTGCTACCCGAGACTCAGCGCATGCTACAGTGTGCCAGTTAGAGCACCCACCGAAAGGACAGTGCATCCACTCCTCCGCTACAACATCTCAATCACGATCAACGCCATTCGCGTACTGTCACAGGATCGAATGTCCCGAGGAAAGGTTTGCTCAATGTTGCCCTATCAATCAGTACAAGGTGCTTTTATACTTCCAGAATACATGAGGTAACCAGGTTTATCCTATCCAAAGGGAATAGACCCTTCTAGAAATAGAATCACCCTGCGTATAGCCACGCGAGGCTATTGGCTTTAAGGGATTACGGCAGGATTACGCTAGACATAGCGCGCCAGTACATCCCGAGCCTGGTCGGTGATATAATTATAATAACATGATAAACCAAAGGATAATGGAAAATGAGGAATAGGAAACCAAATGAGATGAGATAAAGACCAAATGAATGAGGATATAAAGAGGAATGAAATAGAAAGGAAATATGGAAAGGGGAAATTGGTGTAACGGGGTCGTACTCTCACACTTCCCCCCCTCATAGCTGGGTGGTAGAAGTAACACCCTGCTTGACAAGGTAGTCATGAAGAGGACGACGGGCGTTACCCATGTCGAGTTCAGAGACGCAGCCTCAGAAGTATCATAACCCTTCCAGCAAATAAGAAGCTCCAGAGTGCCATTATGATGACGACAGTGTCCGAGCACGTAGTTGTCCCATGGCGTGGACGAACACGGCGGCGACGGTGGTTGGCATTCGGTGTAGAGCGTGTTTGGTCTTTATAGGGTTTAAGAAGCTGGTATGGAAGGCGGTATGGATCTTCCAAGTGGCTGGTAGGCGGAAGCGGAACGTGAATGAAGTGACCTTTGCTTCAAATAGGATAGTCCCGCAGAAGCAAGGTTGAAGCTCGGATGGAAGTTGGCTGATGTCGAGATTATGGTCTCGAGAAGGGTAGTGATGAGTTGCCAAGTGCTTGTGCTGATGTTGGATGTCCAAGAGGTGCTTGTGTGGTCGATGTACAAGATGGTGGACGATGGCGATGAAATCGGAAGCCAGTTGGACTGTGGCTGGTATGGTTAGCTGTTGTGGATTGATCGGGTGGTGTCCGTAACAAACGAAGTACAGCGTCTGTCCAGTAGCGGCGTCAGGAGCATACTTATAGGCAAACTCCAGGACGGGCAGATGCAAGTCGGAGTTGGAGATGTGAATGGTTGGAACAGTGTGCTGTAACGTGCAGATGAGTGGCTATGTTGTCCGAGCTGTGCATGCTGTTACCCGCATCTGGTCCAAGTATGAAGATCTCCAAGTGTTGGTGGTATGGCAGTCATGTCATAGTACTGCTTCTGTCGAGCTGGTCCATGCCTTAGTGTTGTCGCAAGTCGTACCCACTCGGCATCGTAGTGTTGCGGAATGGAGAGCAGAATCACTTGTAGTAACCCTGTCCACCACGCGATCTGCTAGTCACACTGCCTCGAGTACAACATCGGATGCGAAGTGCTGCTCCGCGTATCCCTTGTGTTCAGAACCATGCGAGGGTGGTACCACAAACGCGGAGCTGGTGCTTCCAGAATCGGCGCCGAAGTAGTTTCCCTCGGTGGTTGCTCAAGCTAGGAATCTCTGCTACATAGATATCCCACTGTGATGGGTTAGGACATCTGGGAATATTAGGGGTATTCCCAAATAATCCTCTCCCATTTCGAAATGAGCATTGCTGACAGCCAATGCAGTATGACCTTATGCACTTCCTGTTTAGCACGGAGGCCATCGGTAGGCATCGGTGTCTGGGCGCACATACTGGGATAGGTCTTCTGGTGCCATCATGTGTTGTCTCATTCTGCCACTGTCCTTGAAGTAGTGTTGAAGTTGAAGACGTCTCAGATACTCAGCATCGGTGTTGAAGTCTGCTCCATTTCGGCAAATAGGGGTGTTGTTGGAGATACGCGGAGTCCACTATCCGGAGTGGCGTCGGCGCTCCATTCCACGCCTATCAGCTTCCGTGGAGTTGGTGCTGCTGATGGATTGGTTGCGACGCAGGTTTTATGACTTTAGGGAAAGCCATAGGCCATGAGGACTTGTATACCGGTAGAGTATCGTTGTCCTCTCATCCCCATAAGAGCAAATATCTGCTGCTCTTGAGGGTATATGGCATTGCCATATTGTTTCCTCGCATAGTGGTATCTCCTCCCCACTAGCTAGAAATCATAGTACTATGCCTGGCCGGGACTTAACGATCCACTGGAATATAATCCAGCATTATCTCCATTGAGTGGAGAATCATCCATCAGGATTTGGTTGTGACTGTTGTGTCGAGTCTTCAGCTGCGGCGGCGGCGGCGGTTGCGACGACGGCGACGGCGGCAGCTGCTGCAGAGAATTCTCTTAACTCATACCGGTTGAAGGAGAATCCATCAACTCCCTCTTTCCAGTAGAGTGTTCCTGATGGGTGTAACAGGCGTAACTACCAGGAACACGTGCACATTAGTACACATGTGTTGCTCCATTGTTGCCGGTGATTGTTTCATTTGAGGGTGTGAAGAGAAATTTGCTTCTCCCCTCAATGTATCCACGGGTAGCAATTCCTGGTATGCTCATCCGTGCCTCCGATGTACGGTCGGTAGAGCGTGTGATCATGTTGTAGTAGTCCGCATCTCCCTCATTTGTTGACACCTCGTGTTGCTTGGCGTTCTCCTGCATCGTCGAAGTTACGCTGATGCTTGTAACGCTTCGGCTTCTGGTAGAATCGCCTCCAATGCATGTGCCGTAGGGTCGCTAGTGAACGAGTACTTGCCGGATTAGAGGTTAATTACTCCTCAATCTGTCAAGCATCGTGACGTGCACGGAATTTTCTTCCACGCAGGTCATTAACACCTGGAATCGCGACGCATGATTGGTGTGTCGCCTCGTGAGGTCGATGTTGAGACTGCTCCAATCAATCACCTCGGATGGCTGAGATTCTTTATGAAGACGAATCGTTCAGCTCCTGTTACGAAGTAGTGTCTCGCTGGCCTTGACGAGACGGGTTCACTGCGTCGTCGTTGCGTGCGAAATCTGCTCCTTCGCAGCAACTTGAACTTGGGAGCATTGCAAGAGAAAACGACTACTTCTCTGCAATCCCATAGGTTGTCGATCAATTTGTATGAAGAATTGTCTCGTGGATGGAGAACATGTCTTCACGCAGCTCCATTGTTTTTCCTGGATGAAGATTCGCTGTCTTGATGTCGATCCATTTTTAACGAAGATGACTTCGTCAAAATAAATCGATCGTTGTCGACACCAGTCAGAAGATGCGTCGATTGTGCAGTCGTTGGTCACGAATGTTGTCTCCATGATGATGTTTTCCCATAGTGTAGACTCTGCTGCATTCGTGCTGTTGATACCGCAACGATCCGACGAGCCACGTTCTCCTGTCATTTTTCTGCATGCAGATATTACCAAGTAGGTAATACTCTGGCAGATTTCTGACTCTGCAGATGATTTGCGCACCATATTCGTCACCAAATAGAGGAGTCCGAATTTGGTAGTCCAAATGATGACAACGACGTTGAAGGCGGCCAATTTCTGGTTCTGCGCGTCATTCTCCATTTATGCAGAAGTCGCGCTCCATCTCGTCCGTTGAAGTAGAAGTCGATCCGACGGTCAAACATCCAAGCGATCTGAGGTTACTCCCGAGTCACGTTCAGCAGCTTTCGGCGCCCGGGTTGACTCGTTTCCTGCAGCAATTCTCGGTCGTCGATGTCGGCTGTCGAACGATCGGACGCTCCGACAAACTTCACGGCTTAAGAGGTCCCGTTCCCATTCGCGCTGAAACTCGAACTCTCTCAGCAGGATTTCGTTTTCGCCTCGGTCGATTTGAAGCGTCGAATCCCCATCGGACGGATGTCGTCGGTCGCAGCTCCGCACATTTCCGCGCACCTCCAAGTGTCGCCGCGAAAAATAGGCGCCGTCGATGCAGTCCATCGAACGGTTGGCGAGGCATCTCGCCGTCGAAGGGGACCCCAGGTGCAACTGCGAGAGGAACGTCGAACTTAAATGAAAGTGCATTGTACTTACAGGAATTGAAGTTTCGACTCCGTCCTCCGCGTGCTCTTGGGGGCCCAGCGGTTAAGCTTTGAGCTGAACCCTTGGCTCTGATTACCAAGTGTCACAGGATCGATGTCCCGAGGAAAGGTTTGCTTAATGTTGCCCTATCAATCAGTACAAGGTGCTTTTATACTTCCAGAATACATCAGGTAACCAGGTTTATCCTATCCCAAGGGAATAGACCCTTCTAGAAATAGAATCACCCTGCGTATAGCCACGCGAGGCTATTGGTTTTAAGGGATTACGGCAGGATTACGCTAGATATAGCGCGCCAGTACATCCCGAGCCTGGTCGGTGATATAATTATTATGACATGATAAACCAAAGGATAATGGAAAATCAGGAATAGGAAACCAAATGAGATGAGATAAAGACCAAATGAATGAGGATATAAAGAGGAATGAAATAGAAAGGAAATATGGACAGGGGAAATTGGTGTAACGGGGTCGTACTCTAACACGTACCACCTATAGATGTAACCCGCTCATACCACAACACCCGACAAATCCATTTGATCTCCGTTGTCCATCAGCTCTAACACCGGACATGCCACTTGGACATCCAGCAGCAGCAAAAGCAACTGGCTACTCATCACCACAGTTATCCACGCCATAATCTTGACATCAGTCGTCCGCCATCCAAGCTTCAACCTTGGTTCTGCGGGTCTATCATCGTGAAGCAAAGGTCACTTCAGTCAACTTCCGCTTCTGCCTACCAGCCACTTGGAAGATCCATAACACCTTCCATACCAGCTTCTTAAACTCTATCAAGACCAAACACGCTCTCTACCGAATGCCAACCACTGTCGTCGCCCGTGTTCATCCACGCCATAGGACAACTACGTACTTGGACACCGTCATCGTCAGACTGGCACTCTGGAGCTTCTTCTTTGCTGGAAGGGTTATGATACTTCTGAGGCTTCGTCTCTCAACTCGACATGGGTAACGCCCGTCGTCCTCTTTGCGACTACCTTGTCAAGCAAGGTGTTACTTCTACCACCCAGCTTTGAAGGGGGGAAGTGTGAGAGTACGACCCTTTCCTCGGGACATTCGATCCTGTGACACTCGACTTCTTCGAAACCTTCTCGCCCACGGCCAAGCTCCCGACTGTGCGCAATCTTCTTGATATAGCCGCTCGCAGCAACTTCGAGATCAAGTCCATGGACGCCTCCTCCGCCTTTCTCCAAGGCCAGCTCAAGGAGGATGTTCACATGGAACGCCCACCGGGGTTTCCTGGCACTTACCCTGCCAACACAGTGTGGCAGCTGAAGCGCCCAGTGTATGGCCTCAAGCAGGCTCCTCGTGAGTGGCACAACAAGGTGAAGGAAGTCCTCCTCGCACTTGACTTCCATCCCTCTGCCTCAGATTCCAGTCTCTTCGTTCATCACTCCTCTGAGCCCTTCTACATCCTCGTCTACGTCGACGACTTCATTCTAGCCGCTGGAGATGCAGCCGACATGGCAGCTGTCCAGTCTGCTCTCAGCTCCGCCCTTCTCATGAAGGATCTTGGTGACCTCAAGTACTACCTGGGGATGGAGATCACCCGTGACCGCCGGGCTTGCACGATCACCCTCTCTCAGGAGTCCTACATTGACAACCTTCTCAAGCGGTTCGACATGGCCTCCAGTAACTCTGTCTCCACTCCACTCCCACTACAGCATCAGCTCACGACCCCTCCAGTTCCTTCTCCTGACGCCTGCAAGGACCCGTACCTTGAGCTAGTCGGTTCACTCATGTATGCCATGATGTGCACTCGACCAGACTTTGCTTACCCGGTTAGTATCCTCTCTCGGTACGTCTCCCCTGGACGCTACACTGCCTCACATTGGTCTGCAGCCAAGAGGGTCCTCCGCTATCTACAAGCCACCAAGTCTCACATTCTCACTCTTGGTGGTACCTCTCCAGTCAAGCTCGAGGGATACACAGACTCCTCATGGGCCGATGACCAGACTGACAGACGCTCCTCCCAAGGGTACTGCTTCACCCTTGGTAGCGGAGTTGTGAGAGTACGACCCCGTTACACCAATTTCCCCTTTCCATATTTCCTTTCTATTTCATTCCTCTTTTTATCCTCATTCATTTGGTCTTTATCTCATCTCATTTGGTTTCCTATTCCTCCTTTTCCATTATCCTTTGGTTTATCCTGTTATTATAATTATATCACCGACCAGGCTCGGGATGTACTGGCGCGCTATATCTAGCGTAATCCTGCCGTAATCCCTTAAAGCCAATAGCCTCGCGTGGCTATACGCAGGGTGATTCTATTTCTAGAAGGGTCTATTCCCTTTGGATAGGATAAACCTGGTTACCTGATGTACTATGGAAGTATAAAAGCACCTTGTACTGATTGATAGTGCAACATTGAGCAAACCTTTCCTCGGGACATTCCATCCTGTGACACTTGGTAATCAGAGCCAAGGTTTAAGCTCAACGCTTAACCGCTGGGCCCCCAGGAGCACGCCGAGGATGGAGTCCAAACTTCTATTCCTGTAAGTACCATGCAGTTTCTTTCTAAGTTTCGACAATCCTTGCGCAGTTGCACCTGGGGTCCCCTTCGAAGGCGAGATGCCTCGCCGACCGTTCGATGGACTGCATCGACGGTGCCGATTTTTCGCGGGGGCAAACGGCCTCGACCTGGCGAGCGCTTCAGTTCCGGCGGAACACTCCCTGCGAAATTCGGAGAAGTTCGCAGTTCGCGACAACACTTGGAGTTGCGTGGAACTCTGCGGAGGTTCGACCGACGACATCCGTCCGATGGAGATTCGACGCTTCAGATCGACCGAGGCGAAAACGAAACCTGTATGAGCGAGTTCGAGTTTCAGCGCGAATGGGAACGGGACCTCGCAAGCCGCGAAATTCTTCGGAGCGTCCGATCGTTCGACAGCTGACATCGACGACCCAGAATTGCTAAGAGAAACGACTCCACCCGGGCGCCGAAAGCTGCTGAACGTGACTCAGGAACGTCTTCAGATCGCTTGGAGTTTGGACCGTCGGATCTACTTCTACTTCAACGGACGAGATGGAGCGCGACTGCTGCACGAAGGGAGAATACCGCGGAGAACTAGAAATCAGCCGCCTTCGACAACGTTGACAACATCTGGACAACCAAATTCGAATTCCTTCATTTGGTGACGAATTTGGCGTGCAAATCATCTGCGGAGTCAGAAATCTGCCAGAGTATTACCTACTTGGTAATATCTGCATGCAGAAAAATGACAGGAGAACGTGGATCGTCGGATCGGTGCGGAATCAACGGCACAAATGCAGCGGAGACTACACTATGGGAAATCATCATCATGGAGACAACATTCGTGACCAGCGACTGCACAATTGACGCATCTTCTGACTGGTGTCGATAACGATCGAGTTATTTTGACGAAGTCATCTTCGTTAAAAATGGATCGACATCAACACCGCGAGATCTTCACCCAGGAAAAATAATGGAGCTGCGTGAAGACATGTTCTCCATCCACGAGACACTTCTTCATACAAATTGATCGACAACCTATGGGATTGCAGAGAAGTAGCCGTTTTCTCTTGCAATGCTCCCAAGTTCAAGTTGCTGCGAAGGAGCAGATTTCGCACGCAACGACGACGCAGTGAACCTGTCTCGTCAAGGCCAGCGAGACACTACTTTGTAACAGGAGCTGACCGATTCGTCTTCATCAAGAATCTCAGCCATCCGAGGTGATTGATTGGAGCAGTCTCAACATCGACCTCACGAGGCGACACACCAATCATGCGTCGCGATTCCAGGTGTTAATGACCTGCGTGGAATAAAATTCCGTGCACGTCACGATGCTTGACAGATTGAGGAGTAATTAACCTCTAATCCGGCAAGTACTCGTTCACTAGCGACCCTACGGCACATGCATTGGAGGCGATTCTACCAGAAGCCGAAGCGTTACAAGCACCATCGTAACTTCGACGATGCAGGAGAACGTCAAGCAACACGAGGTGTCAACAAATGAGGGAGATGCAGACTACTACAACACGATCACGCGCTCTACCGACCGTACATCGGAGGCACGGATGAGCATACCAGGAATTGCTACCCGTGGATACATTGAGGGGAGAAGCAAATTTCTCTTCATACCCTCAAATGAAACAATCACCGGCAGCAATGGAGCAACACATGTGTACCAAAATGCACGTGTTCCTGGTAGTTACGCCTGTTACACCCATCAGGAACACTCTACTGGGAAGGGGGAGTTGATGGATTCTCCTTCAACCCGTACGAGTTAAGAGAATTCTCTGCAGCAGCTGCCGCCGTCGCCGTCGTCGCAACCGCCGCCGCCGCCGCAGCAGAAGACTCGATAGAACATTCATAACCAAATCCTGATGGATGATTCTCCACTCAATGGAGATAATGCTGGATTATATTCCAGTGGATCGTTAAGTCCCGGCCAGGCACAGTCCTATGATTTCCAGCTAGTGGGAAGGAGATACCACTATGCGAGGAACCAACATGGCAATGCCATACACCCTCAAGAGCGGAAGATATTTGCTCTTATGAGGATGGGAGGACCACGGTACTCTACCGGTATATAAGTCCTCATGGCCTATGGCTTTCCTTAAAGTCATAAAACCTGCGTCACAACCAATCCATCAGCAGCACCAACTCCACGGAAGCAGATAGGCGTGAAATGGAGCGCCGACGCCACTCCGGATAGTGGACTCCGCGTATCTCCAACAACACCCCTATTGGCCGAAATGGAGCAGACTTCAACATTAATGCTAAGTAGCTGAGACATCTTCGACATCATCGCTACTTCAAGGACAGCAACAGAATGAGACAACACATGATGGCAGCAGAAGACCTATCCCAATATGTGCGCCAGACACCGATGCCTACCGATGGCCTCTGTGCTAAACTGGACGTGCATAAGGTCATACTGGATTGGTTATCAGCAATGCTCATTTGGAAACAGGAGAGGATTACTTGGGAATACCCGTAACGTTCCCAGATATCCTAACCCATCACCGTGGGATATCTACGCAGCAGAGATTCCTTGCTTGAGCAACCACCGAGGGAAACTACCTTGGCGCCGATTCTGGAAGTTACCAGCTCCGCGTTTGTGGTACCAACCCCTCGCATGGTTCTGAACACAAGGGATACGCTGAGCAGCACTTCGCATGCGCTGTTGTACTCAAGGCAATGTGAGTAGCAGACCGCGTGGTGGACAGGATTACTACAAGTGATTCTGCTCTCCATTCCGCAGCACTACGATGCCGAATGGGTACGACTCGCGACAACACCAAGGCATGGACCAACATTCGACAGAAGCTGCATGTAACGGATACAACACTGCTACAGAAGCAGTACTACGACACAACTGCCATACCACCAACACTTGGTGATCTTCACACGTGGACCAGATGCAGATAACAGCATGCACAGCTCGGACAACATAGCCACTCATCTGCACGTTACAGCACACTGTTCCAACCATTCACATCTCCAACTCCGACTTCCATCTGCCCGTCCTGGAGTTTGCCTACAAGTATGCTCGTGACGGTGCTACTGGACAGACGCTGTACTTCGTTTGTTACGGACGCCACCCGATCACACCACAACAGCTAACCATACCAGCCACAGTCCAACTGGCTTCCGATTTCATCGCCATCGTCCACCATCTTGTACATCGACCACACAAGCACCTCTTGGACATCCAACAGCAGCAGAAGCACCTGGCTACTCATCACCACAGTTATCCACACCATAATCTGCCATCTTCTATCCAAGCGTCAACCCTGCTTCTACGGGTCTATCATCGTTGAAGCAAGGGTCACTTCATTCACCTTCCGCTTCCGCCTACCAGCCACTTGGAAGTTCCATTACACCTTCCATACAAGCTTCTTAAACCCTATCAAGATCAAACGCGCTTTACAACGAATGCCAACCACCGCCGCCGCCCGTGTTCATCCACGCCATGTCACAACTACGTGCGCGAACACCGTCGTTGTCAGAATGGCACTCTGGAGCTTCTTCTTTGCTGGAAGGATTTTGATCCTTCTAACGCTACGTCTCTGAACTCGACATGGGTAACACCCGTCGTCCTCTTCGCGACTACCTTGTCAAGCAGGGTGTTACTTCTACCACCCAGCTTTGAGGGGGGGAAGTGTGAGAGTACGACCCCGTTACACCAATTTCCCCTTTCCATATTTCCTTTCTATTTCATTCCTCTTTTTATCCTCATTCATTTGGTCTTTATCTCATCTCATTTGGTTTCCTATTCCTCCTTTTCCATTATCCTTTGGTTTATCCTGTTATTATAATTATATCACCGACCAGGCTCGGGATGTACTGGCGCGCTATATCTAGCGTAATCCTGCCGTAATCCCTTAAAGCCAATAGCCTCGCGTGGCTATACGCAGGGTGATTCTATTTCTAGAAGGGTCTATTCCCTTTGGATAGGATAAACCTGGTTACCTGATGTACTATGGAAGTATAAAAGCACCTTGTACTGATTGATAGTGCAACATTGAGCAAACCTTTCCTCGGGACATTCCATCCTGTGACAGGAGTCATCAGCTGGCGCTCCACTCGGTCCTCTGCAGTCTCCCTGTTGTCCTGCGAGGCCGAGCTCTACGCGGGCACAATGGCTGCTCAAGAGGCACGCTGGCTCTCCTTTCTCCTCGCTGAGTTAGGCTACCCCCAGCAGTCGCCCACCCTGTGGTGTGACAACCAGAGTGCCATTCACCTCACCAAGGATCCTGTGTTCCACTCTCACACCAAGCACATCGAGCTGCTGACGGTACGGTACATCGCCTCAGATTGCAACCTCGCCGACCTCTTTACCAAGGCTCTCGGCAAGGCTGACCACCATCGCCTTCTCCGTTCCATGGGGCTATGTGCTCCTTGACCGGGTTTGCAGTCTATGGGGGTGTGTTAGAAATAGACTACAAATACCACTTTTGTATTTGTACTTTTATATCCTAGTTTAGGTTATGAATGTTCTAGTGGGTTGGGGTGTACTCACAAATCCCAACCTCACCCAATTGTGATCCCCCCAATCTCCAATTACCCAATTGGAGATTCCGAAGATCCCAATGGGGATTCCCTCCAATTCCCCCTTCATCCATTCACTCTCACCTTGCCATGTACTTATAGAGCCTTGGGATCCTTACCTACTCAATCATTTCAACTCTATTTCTTACAGTTGCCCTGCCGTTGGTGCCAAAGACACGGATCAATGGTCCATGCGAGGTGGCGGGGTGTCCTGCGAGTTGCAGAAACCGTTGGGTGCAACGGACTGGGCAGTAAGGTCCAGTTGTTGGAGCAACTGGGATCCATGAGCCCTTGCCGTCCTGATCCGTCTTGGAGTTCGGGATTAGGATCCACATAGACTCCTCGTCAAACCGGATGTCGTTCCACTGGATGGAGACGAGGTCGGAGTAGCGGAGGAATGCCGCGAACATGAGTGGGATCAGTCCTTTCTGATATTCTGCCGGGCTGCTTGACTCAAGGAAGGGGTGTGCCATGGCGTGCACCTGGTGGAGCGACAAGGGTTCCTTCGTCCTAGTGGTGCACGGGCCGTGGCGTTTGGAGAATTCCCAAACTTGTGAAGTGGAGGGCCCGCTGGTGGGAGAGGGTTCTCCGGTCATCCGGTGTGCAAATGCGACGGCGGAGCACGTAAGGGATATGGCGGATATTGTGGCCTGATTGTTGAGGGCGTAGACAAGGTAGAGCGCTAGAGTGGTGTCTGTGGCTGGCAGGTAGCTCAGCTTGACCTTTGTGCAAAAGGAGCGGAACTTGAGCCAATACGAGTTGTAGGTCCTTATGGTGGATGGCGCACGGACATGGGTGATTACCCGAAGTAGCTGTGTCTGTAGGTTTGATAATAAGCCTGAAATGCAGAGAGCGCGAGACACGGTGGGGTTATATTTTATATGTCACATGCAACGCGATGATCGAGCTATTGGGGAAACCAAGACCAGCAAAGGCGAGTGAGTGTGTGCCTGGGGATAGGCATTGGCTGTCTTGAGTGAGGGGACTGTGTGCCTTTACTTCTGGTGCCCAGGTTTGTGGTGCTGGCTGCAGTAGGGGCCACCAAGAGGCTCCTGGCCATTCAAGGATGACCAGCGTCAACTCGGCGTGGGTGCGTTGGGCGTGGCGCAGAGTAGCCGGGAGGTGGGGAGGGGGAAACACGAAGCCTCATTCATCATGCCAGCTGAACGAGAAGGCGTCAACCACGGTGGCCTTGGGGTGAGGAATCTTGGAGCAGAAGCGCCTCAGTTGAGCGTTGTTAACGTGCACAAATAGGTCGACAGAGTGCGGCCCCAGGCGGCGGTTGAGGAGTCGGAACCATGGGGATTTGAGTGAGTAATCATCTCGGTCCTGGAGTTTGGAGAGTTCGTCGGCGTGCGCGTTCAGCTCCCGGGGAATCCATTCGATGGCCAGGCGTGTCTGATTTTTTAAGCAAAGGTCGATGATCGCCTGGCAAAGTAGTGTGAGTGCAGGGATGCTGGAGCCGCCTTTGCGCAGTATGAATACAACCCCCTGGTTGTCCATACGAACTAACACGTGTCGTTTGGAGATGTGGGTGACAAAGGTTCTGAGTGCCCACATTACACCTTCGAGTTCCCTTCGGGTGCTGGAAGTGTGTAGGAGGTCTTCTGGCATGCGGGAGCTTGCTTCTATTGGGATCCGAGGGAGTGGCGTGAGGATGGCGCCCCAACTGTGGGCGCTTGCGTCCACGTGGATGACGGCGTCGAACTGGTGACTGAGATGAAATGGGGCACCGTTAAATTTGTCGAATTGCACCAGCCAAAAACGTAGCTCGTTCACCGCTGCCGGGTGCAGGAGGACCTTGGAGTGCCATGACGTTGCGTCGGCAATAAGTCGCAGGAGTTCGTGGCTGAATGATCGTGCAGTCGCGCCCAGTGCTAGGGCCATAGAGGCGAGCATGCCTGTAACTCTTGCGAGGGAGCAAACGGGAATAGGCCTTCCTGAGTTTCCTTGGGTTATCAAGGCCTCGAGTGTGGTTAAGAGTTGTGCCCTTCGCTCGAGTCCGACGGAGAACGTGCCGCGGGTGGAATCGATTTCCAAGCCGAGGAACCGAAGCTGACGCGATGGGTGAAGGTGCGATTTTTTTCCGTTAATGACAAAACCAGCTGCTTTAAGGTCATGGAGGACGGTCGTACGAGTCGAGCACGCTTGCTGATGGGAATCGCAGAGAAATAATAGGTCGTCGACATACGGGACCACTCGAACACCGCTTGCCCGCCATCGCTTGGCAAGTTGTTTGATTAGTTGGGTGAAGACGAATGGAGCAGTTGCAAGGCCGAACGGCAATGACCGAAAGGAGTAGTAGATGCCTTCGAACTGGAAGCCCAGAAACTTCCAACAAGAGGGGTGAATCTCGACGTGATGGTACCCGGATTTCAGGTCGATGGAGAACATCCAGTCATCTCGGCGGATGAGCTCCGCTACACGATTCAGACCTTCGTACTTAAACTTAGGGACTTCAAGGTGAGTGTTCACTTTCCGCAGGTCAAGGATGAGGCGGCATTTGTCGCGCTGCTCCACGACGTTCAGCGGGCTGACACATGTTAGTGTGTCTCTCTTCTCGATCACTGCGGCAGCACCAGTGACTACGAGATCGCGAATTGTATCGCGAGTAAAGTCGAGGTGCGTGCAGACTCCGGCATGGTTGTTGTCCTCGAAGGGTGTGGGGGCTGCATTCTTCCAGGGCAGCCAATACCCTTTCGCGATGACGGAGAGGATAAAGCTACTGTCACACCAGGAGCACCACCAGTGCAAGGCATGCCGCAGTCGACTGCGCATGATGGTAACGTCCTTGTCTGTAATTGCGAGCTCGTAGGGATCGCGTTCCTCTTGTGGCCACCCACTCGGGATCTCTGCCATATAAGAGGTTATAAACATGGGTTGGTAGATGGGAGTGGGATACTGTGCTCGTGAACGGATGCACGATGCGGGGCAGTGTAAACGGGGCATGACATGCTCGGATCGCACCGCCACTGCCGTATCAGGTGCTTGCAAGGTGCAAGGGGTCCTCATCTCCCTATTTCCCTTCTCTTTCTCTGTCACTCTCTCTCTCTCTCTATCTCTTTCTCTCTCTCTCTCTCTCTCTCTCTCTCTCTCTCTCTCTCTCTGTTTCTCTCTCTCTCCTCCCTCTTTCTCCTTCCCTTTCTCTCTCGCTCTCTTTCTCTCTCTCTCTATCTCTCTCTCTCTCTCTCTCTCTCTCTCTCTCTCTCTCTCTCTCTCTCTCTCTATCTCTCTCTCTCCCTCTCTCTCTCTCTCTCTCTCTCTCTCTCTCTCTCTCTCTCTCTCTCTCTCTCTCTCTCTCTCTCTCTCTCTTTCTCTCTCTCTTTCTCTCTCTCTCTCTCTCTCTCTCTCTCTCTCTCTCTCTCTCTCTCTCTCTTTCTCTCTCTCTTTCTCTCTCTCTCTCTCTCTCTCTCTCTCTCTCTCTCTCTCTCTCTCTCTCCCTCTCTCCCTCTCTCTCTCTCTCGCTCTTTCTCTCTCTCTCTCGCTCTTTCTCTCTCTCTCTCTCTCTCTCTCTCTCTCTCTCTCTCTCTCTCTCTCTCTCTCTCTCTCTCTCTCTCTCTCCCTCTCTCTCTCTCTCTCTCTCCCTCCCCCTCTCTCTCTCTCTCACTCGCTCTCTCTCCCTCTCCCTCTTTCCTTTGCGTGCGAAGGCATCACATGGTATGTCCATACGTGACGTTTATTGAGCGTGTGCGTGCTTATTGGTGGTTGACTTCTTCTTCCTTTTCCTTTCTTCTGCTATCTTTGTTTGGGCCACTCCTTATGCAAACTTTAGCGCCCAGACTCTGTCCTTGGCTCTGATTGGTCTCCAAGTGCATGCGTGCACGCCATTTGTTGGGCGTCGGGCGTGCCTCCATGCTTAGTTCTCTAGGCGTGTTGCATTGCCGGCAAATAAATGTGAGGGATCATGGGCCACGCTCAAGGCTGTTCAGCCATGTTGACTGGGCTTTGTCGCCCCCTCCCTCCCCCCTACCCCATCAGGGTTTTTTTTTTTTTTTTTTTTTTTGGTAGAGAAACGGATGGCCATAATCCATCGAGCCTTTAATTCAATCATAGGAATTATTACAAGCCTAGGCCTATCAGCCTTTGCTGCCTCCAAAGGCTACCCTAGTCAGCAAAAAACCCTTGCCTTTGGCAAAAGGCTGGCAAGCGGCCATGCACCCGCCGTGCAACCCACTATGCCTCTTGCATGTGGGAAAAAGGGCGCCGCCCTATCGACCGCTCACACCACCGGTGAGGGACCTTGCGCACCACGCCCGCCCATGTGGCATGCATTGGCCATGTGGCCTGGCTGGCCGCAGCGAAAGCAGACTCCCTTGAAGCGCGGCTGCTGGCACGTAGCAGGGGGGGAGCCCTTGATGTCCGAGTCCGTGTCGCGACCACCGGGACGGCTGCCGCGCGTGTAGCCGAGGCGTGCATGCTTGAGCGCTGCCACATCCGCGACCGCCAGCTTGTAGGACCTGGATGTGAGGACACTTTTGGACTGATAAAGCTGGAAGCGGTCGGCGGCCTCGAAACCGGCTTCGTCCGCAACGAGAAGGACTTGGAAACGCTTATTAATAAGTATTTCGATATCCTTTACGTTGTTGAGTGCGCCGACGACATCGCCGTGCTGCAGCTTGAAGTCGATGTGCTTCAGGTACGCTTCGATGGCAGTGAAGACCTTGGCCTGGTCGCGTGCGCCCTTGCGCATGAAGGTAGTAGCTGCGGGCGTGGGGCCAAGGTGGGGGAGAGGGGGGGCGGGTGCAAGGATGCGACGACGAGCAATGTTGGCGGGGCCCTCACCGTCGTCATTGTCGGAGTCGTCGCTGTCATCGGGGTTGTCAGCGGGTACGGGAGTCGGTGCCGGGGGCTGGTCGTCTGTGCGGGGAGCCTTGGGCGCGCGAGGATGGGTAGCCATTTCTTTCTTTTTGTTAAAATTGATCGTAGGCGCAGCATTATCGGATGAGGTTCCGATTGTAACAGCAGGAGCTTGCTGCTGTAACAGCGCCAAAAGCGCTTGCAGCTGGTACGCAGTCAAGGCGGGGGCGGCGGCGGTTGGCGTGGGGTCAGCGGCAGGCGCGTGCTGGGTGGTGGGGCCCGCCTGGCCTGCACGCAACGCGCCTCGGGCTGGCGCGTGGTCTTCCGTTGACTGCACGCGCGGCTGCTTTGCAGCCGCGCGAATTTCTTCTGGAGCAGCGTGAGTGCCGCCAAGCAGGATCTGGACTGCCGAGGGGCCCTCGCCGAAATTGTCCTCAGCAGGACGTTTCTGACGACGGTCGGTTCCCCGGGCGAAGTTCCGATCGCCTGGGCGTTAGCGGGGGTAGAAATGTTGTTCACCGCGCGAGCCAGAGCAGAATTGGCGGAAGTCATCGTGACGATATTGTGCTGCAGAATGTCGGTGAGGAGCATTGTCGGGGCTTTGAAGCACGGAAGCGACTGGGTTTTCGCCAGCTTGGGCGAGAACAAGAAGACTAGAACTAGGACGAGAACGGGGAAAACGAACTGGAACTAGAAATGAAGAACGTGGGTGAGGTCGAATGGCCTCACGTCCCTCTTTTGTAGGCAAAAGAGGGGTGAGTAGCGCTTCGACGCTGTCCTTGCTGCGTTGGCCCTCGCTGCACTTTCACAATACACATTTTTTATAAAGCGTTACACGCTTTCAAAAAAAATACATTAGTGCACGGTTTTCTAAACGGGATATAAAGTCTATGCATGAACGAACCGATGCGCTATGCAGTGGACAGAAACCACATGCGGGATCCGCTGTTGAAGGCGCCCAATGATCCCGTTCGTGGCTCCAACCATCACTGCGGCATCGTCGGTGCTGCTGCCTGACACCTTTGAGAGACTGATGCCGATGCTCTCGAGGTAAGCGACAAGAGAGCCTTCCAGAGAAGCTGCATCACATTTATCGTCAGGAAGAAGCGTTAGAAACTCTGTAACAACGACGCGCTTGCAAAGGAAAGTAGCAAACACAATCATGTGTTTGCCACGAACTCTGTCGGTACTCTCGTCACATCTCAAGCCAATGAACGGGCTTGACTCCAAGTACTCAAGTTGACGAGCTCAAAGGTACATGGCTGTCGACTTGGTTAACTCCTGAAAGCCATACCTGCACAAACCATGCAGGGAGATTAGTACATGCGAGGGATCAAGACATGTTAAATAGTAAATGAATAAAACACCCAAGGACTTACGCTGTGAAGTAAGACCCGTAGCCTCGTTTGGGAAAACCAGGAGTACGTCGCTTGGAAAGGTGCCGCACGAGTTGCACCCACATCTTGATGGGCGCGTCGGACTGACAGATGAAAAGCAGAGTCTCCAGCAGTGCAGTAACACACTCTCGCGCTGGACGGTATGTGTTTTCGCCAAGTCCTCCATGCGCAGCTGCCCCTCAGCGATCGCAGTGGCAGTGTCTCTCTTGTGCTTCCGCGTGCGCTGGTGGTTCTGCATCACCTGCATCTGGACGTTGGTCGCACCTTCTTCGCCCTTCCCGTAGTTCGTTCCGGGCCCGCCATGTTCCATGCAAATCTTACACTTCAAAGCCGGGAATCCTGCACGGGTCTGACTAAGCACAAGCCAAGGAAAGTCAGTACTCCACCGCTTTTTCAATTGCCTCCTGGT
>BQMB01001017.1:0-42991 GCA_027943415.1 Closterium sp. NIES-67
TGGCCCCCAAACTTCCAGGTTCAAGGTCTGGATTGGTGCAGTGGTAGGGGAAGTGAGGAGGAGTGAGGGGCACGGCGCAGTCGACCCTCGACGCAGGGCGTGCACGGTGGCGCAGACGAGGGAGGTAGGGCAGGGAGCAACGCAGGGAGACCGAAGACAAGACCGTGATAGGACATGTGATGCAGACGCGAGAGTACTGGGTGACCTAGGCGGTGGTGCCACAACAGCGACAGGTGGGTGAGCGATCGACACGAGCAAACTGCAGCAACCTGGGAGAGCACGGCGACATGAGGGGATGCTCCCATCGGGGAGGATGCGGTGTCTAGGGTGAACAGGCCAGACACGGAGTCTCGAGGGAACGTGGAAAGAGGGGCACCAGTGGCGGCCTCAGTACAGATTGCGTACCGCTCGTGTCCAGGGAACGTAGTGGTGACGCCGAGGTCCTGAAGACATCTGACACCAACTAGGTTCCTCGAGAACGAGGTGATGTGCAGGCCTGTAAGAGGGCCCGAGGGAACCGCTGGACATGAAAGGGTAGTGGAGCTACGAGCAACTCCTGGACCTGACGAGGGGTCAGCAAGCGCTATGGCGGCAGGGGCAGCAAGCGGCGTGAGCACAGTGTGGTCGCGAAAGTAGCAGGCAGACGCACAAGAGTCTAGCGTGATCGAGAGCGCGATGGTAACAGGCGAAGGCGAAGAAGCGAGGGTGGAGCCAAGGCTAAACAAAGTAGGTGGTCCTACGCCTGATGCAATAGGGGAACCTACACTACACACAGGGGACACACCTATACTATGCAACACCGGGTAATAGGGTCCAGTCACACTAGAGTCATCAGCATACATGGCATACAAAGCAGACCTCGAAAAGAGGGACACGACGACGCACCAGGCTGTACCAGCCAAGAGGGTCCGACACGGGGCCAAATCGGAGACAGAAGAGGTCATCCAGGTGGCAGTAGCAGCGGGCAGCGGTGTGCCCAGGACGGTCGCAGACGGTGCCACGGCTGGGGCCGGACTGAAGCTAGTACTGGCAGGTGACCACACAGGAGCCGCCACCCGACACCGAGCTGCGCGCCCCATCACCACGAGGACCACCACCAGCGCTCCCAGGCCACCACATTGGTGGGGGTCCCACGGCGACTGCTGCTGCGGCTACAATGGCAGCAACTGCTGCTGCTGCTGAGGCTTCTACTGCTGCTCCGAGGCACCAGCCCCGGTCCCCTCGTCTGCCCACCGTCCCCACCCCCACCACTCCCACCACCCTTCCCTCCACCACGCCCCCCCTTGGGGCGGTAGCCCTTAACGCGCTCAGGTCGCGGCGGTAGGCTCAGCAGCAGCAGAATTGTCAGCGTAAGTGCACTGGGAGGGAGCATAGCCCTGGAAGATAGGGACCACCACAGTACCACTAGACTGAGCGATAGTGCGCTGGCGGATCTCTATCGCAGGCAGGGCGGTGACAAAGACAGTAAGGGTGAGGTCATCTGGGTGCTGTCTAAGGAAGTGGTCGCGGGCAGTGGCTAGGTGGTCAGGAAGGCGCGCGGCTATGAGGTAAAGGGTAGCGCAAAGCAGCGTCGGGAAGGTAGTGAGCTGTGCCTCAGTGCTAGCGACGCGGTAGCTAGTCTCAAGTGCGCGGAGGTGAGTGGCAAGGTCAGCGACAGTCGGGAAGGACGCAAGTCATGGAACAGCATGGGGAGGATCAGACGGCCGACAGAGGCTGAGGAGGGAGTGGAATAACGCTCGACGATGACATCTAAGTATTCCTTGGCGTTTGCTACATCGGTCAAGCGGGGGACGCTCAGACAGAGGGAGGGCGTGACTAATGGCAAGCTGTGCAACGGCATCGCGCGAGTCCCAGACAGCACAGGCAAGCTTAGCAGCAAAAAAAGCCTCACGCTCAGCAGACGTGGGGGGCGTCAGGGAGGGCAGCGGGCGTGGCGGGGCGAGGGAGCTTACCGTCGACATGGACGGCCAGGGAGTGGTCGTCCTGGCGCTGACTGGTCAGCTGGCGGCGGAGGTCGACGAGCCACGCCTCAGTCTCAACAGCCCAACCCTCCGCGTCCAGGCGGAGCAGAGAGGGCGCCATCACCACGGCTGCAGCAACTAACTACCGCTAACAAGGGGAGGAGGGAGTGCAGAGGAGGGCAGTGGAGAGCGGGGGGGGCGGTGCAACGCAGTGCAGGCGGGCGCGGTGCCAGCAGGCATGGGGCTAGCAAGCGCGGTGCTGGCGGCGTAGGGCAGGCGTGCGCGGGGCCAGCAGGCACGGGGCCAGTGAGCTCTGGGCCAGTGGGCGCGGGGCTGACGATCGCGGGGCCAGCAGGCGCGGGGCTACGGGCGGCTCAAAATTTCGGCGAAGTCCTTGATGCTAGAGTCAATCCTCCAAGTAGCCCCAGGCCACTATATTTCGGCTAATTCCTCAATGATAGAGACAATCCTCGAACGAACCCTTCCACCCCCCCCCCCCCCCCCCCCCCCTCTCCACACCGCTACTCTAAAATTTCAGCCAAGTCCTCAATGCTAGAGACAATCCTCCACGAACCCCCCGCAACCGCAACCCTAAAATATCAGCGAGCTAGACATTCCCGCCGTTTGTTTTTTGCGTAGCCTTCCGCGCGCACTGTATCCAAACCCCCCCAAGTCTCTGCATAGGATAGACTCTCGTCGACGATCGAACGACCCAAATTCTTGTCACTTCACTTGAACAGATTTTGGCCATGAAATTCATGATGCCCAAAATTCCCTCAAGCTCTCCAACATCCAAACTCAAACGGGCCGTCAGAACAGCCTGACGGCAAATGTTTCACGCTGGCCCGCATGCCTTTGACATTCGTCTAAAATTTCAGAAGTGGCATTCTTCCAACTAAGGGCGTGTCCCAACGCGACACAAGTCACGCTAAGTGGTGGCAAATTTGACGGGCAATGAAGCCCGAAGTAGCCTGACATTGCGTCACATAGGAATAGGCCCTGAAAATTCAGACTACCGAAAATATTCCCGGTCTGATTTGATGCATGCGCTGGGTTTCACCAAATCTTTACAAGCTTGACAGCTAAGCTAGCGCAAAACGTGAAGTGCCGACATCCTATAAGTGTCCTGCTGCTGTGCAATGTGACTTAGTGCAACATTTCCAGTGTTTTTTAAATTGCCCTGAGGCCACAGTAAATACTGGGGAATCACCATGAGGAATTAGTATGAACATAGGCAACCAACCTTGAGTGCTACATGGATTTTTTGGAGTCCAGCCCTGATTGGTGAGGATGCCCAAAATCCTATCTGAGGCCCTGCATGCAACCCAACAGTTAGAAGTACAAGAGTCAATTCAGCGCGACAAAAAGGACAAATAACAGTCCCGGTATTACAGCACGGGTGTTTACCCGATGCGCTCTTACAGTGATAGACGAAATTGTCCACATCTCAGCCTCTCTAGGCAAATAATCGTGTGTAGTGTTTAGAGATGCAGCTTATTAAATGCCAGGTTTTAAGGCAGAGCTAGACATATGCCTATACAAGAATGTCTCATGGGAACTAGCCCTGATAATTCAGTATAATGTGCCTGGGCAAAATCCATACACACACAAGTACACTCGGACAGTTTGTGCCATGTTCAAAGTATGCAAAAGACACCCAGAAATCAGTACCTAGTCCATTTTCCCTTAGCCCTAACCACCGCCTTCACCCTCCTAGGCATACTATCAATGAGCCCCCTGCACACATCAGCATCTATCCCCTCCCATGTCTCTTGGATCCGCTCCCAAGTCTGGAGCATTCTTGAGGGGGGGTGCTCATACTTGGACAGCTCGCGTTTGAGATGGGTCCACAAGTGCTCGATGGGGTTGAGATCAGGGGATGAAGAGGGCCACAGCAGGACTGAATATTCGTACTCTGACAACCACTCCTGCACAAGGCGGGACTTGTGCTTGGGGTCATTGTCATGCTGGAAAATGACATCAGAAGTGGTAAGGTCATAGAACTCAATGGTTTGGGCAAGCTCATCCTGCAAGATGCTTCGATACAGCTGCCCGTCCATACGGCCGTCGATATTACACATTTATCCAGGGCCATCGTACGCCATACACCCCCATATCATGACTGACCCACCCCCATGCTTAACTGTTTGCTTTATGTGATGCCCTTGAAGAGCCGCCCCGTCGCGAATCCATGCATACGTCCGGCCGTCACTACAGAAACGGTTGATCTTGGTCTCATCAGACCAGACAACCCGTTTCCAGTCGTCCAAGGTCCAGTCAAGGTGGGCCTTGGCGAAATCCAGTCTGTCTCTGATGTTACGCGCGGAGAGACGTGGCTTCTTCGGTTGTTGGACGGCGACTAGGCCGGACAGTTTGAGGGCGTTGCAGACTGCTCAGGGTTAGATCTTAATGCCATGGTCTGTTTCCAGTAGCTTTGCGGCTTGGGTACTTGGGGATGAATGTACACTAAAAAGGCTTAAAATACACAATCTTTAGACTTGTGTAACTTTTCAAGCCCAATTAATTCCGTCACTGTATCAAGTTGTAAAAGGGAATGTACCCCTCGAAGTGCATAATCAGTTAGACTCTTCGTATTCTCCTATATTATTACATAAATATTTGTATCCCTTTGCTAAGATCAATCACTTGTTCTCACATACCAGGAACAAGGGTTCATCAAGACTTTAGCTGTGCTATCAAACACTCTGTTACGAGAATTTAGTATTCTGAAAAGATCCTAAGGATATTCTCAGCCCAACATCGTCTGAGAGCTAGTCAGAAACATCCAGTGGCTTCCTCCTCGGGCATTGACCCGGCCTTCGTGGAGAAGTTCTTCTCCTTCATGTCGACCTACGAGCAGCCTCCAGCACCTGCTCGGTCAACACACAGCAACGGCGTCAGCGATGAAGTACCGATGAGCCTCGATGGCTCATCCTACGCAAGAGGCAACCAGCCTACTCAGCATCAATCTTACCAATCTTCGCACGACTCCTTCACTTTCTTGCCAACTCCTGCGGCAGCAGTGGACTCAGAAGCAAGCGACAAACCAGCGGACATTCTCAACATGCAATAGCAGTTCAACAACATACTCAAGCTTCAGACATCCTTCTCTTTCAACGGCAGAGATTTCTTTACCTAGAGTTTCGAATTCGAGCTGTTGATGGACAGCGCGCAGATCCTTGAATACTTCACGGGATCTTGGGCATTCCCGGTCAATAGGACTATTCACGAGAAAGAAAAATCATACATATCAATCGTTGATGGCCTTCACCATCCTTCTGCGCAACATGGCACCAACAAAGCAACAGAGCATTCGCACATATCACAACTTCGGCAACTCAGCTGAGCTTGCCTACTGTCACTTGAAGAGCGCCTACCAAGCCTCCGACAACGTGACCCAGAGCCGACTGATGGCACAACTCACAACGATTCATATGCAAGCAGGAGAAACGGTGATGACGTACATCAATTGTTGCAGGGGATTACACGATAGACTCTTATGCAGTGATGGGCACTCATCGGAAGATTCTTTCGTCACGGTTGTTCTTGCCGGCCTCTCAGTGGAGTACGATGCGCTCCCTTCTACGCGCTCACGGGAAGTTTTCGAAGATGCAATTGTGCGCGGAGCTCCATGCCGAGCAGCAAGACATGGACATGTACGAGGAGCACCATGCAAAGAAACCAAGTCAACAACTTGCATTTTACGCACACAGGCTTAACAGCAACTCAAATACAAAACGACACTCACCTTCGTTCTAGAATTTCTGCTGTACGTCTGATCACTCACGCTTCAACTACCCACGGCAACAGCAGCGCCAACACCAGCAGCCGCAGAAGCAGCTGCAGCAGTAGTAGCCGCAGCAACAGGCACAGCCACCGCAGCAAGAGCAGCCGCAGTCTGCCCTTTGTCTCCTTGGTCTTGCTCCAGGCTCCCCTGTCCGCCCGCCCGTTCCCCCTCCCGTGTGTCACCCTGTTTACGGCCCGTTGTTTCCTCCTCCGGACTCCTCTCCGGCTCGTTTTCCCCTGCGCTCCCCTCTGTCCCTTGACTTGTCCCCCGTTCCCCCTCATCCCTAGTCCCCGGTTCTTCTCCACTGGGTCCGTCACCGCTCTGGTGCCCGTCCTGTCTCTCCCCGTCCTAGTGCCCACCCTATGGTCCTTTATTTGCATGCTCCTCCTGTCGCAGTTCTCCCGTTGCCTCCCCTGTCGTCGCTCTCGTCGCCCCCCCCTCCTCGCTCCGGCGCTGCTTGTCCAGTCCTTTCGCGCCTGCTTGCGTCGCTTGTCACTGACCCTACTGCTCCTCTTGAGTCTGTCTCTGTGCTAGACGCTGCTGTCGTTGATTTTGCTGCTAGCCACCGCCTTGACTATGCTGCCGCTCTGGTCTCTAGTAGTGCCCGTCCTCCATCCGTCAGGGGTGCACCTACCCTTGGTAGTGACATGCTAGAGGACAGGCAGTAAGAGTTGGCCTACCTTGCTGCCGATGTTCCCCATCTCTGCTCCATGCTTGTATCCCCAGAGGGTGACCCAGACGCTCTCGACATCCATCTTCCGTGCTCTTACGCTGAGGGGGTGTCGGGGCCCTGGGCAGCCTAGTGGATACAGGCCATGGAGGTTGAGATGGCATCCTACAGATCCACAGGCACTTAGGTTGACGCAGTTCCCCCGCCTGGGGTCAACGTAGTCGATGGCATGTGGATCTATAGGGTGAAGTGCACACCTGGAGAGCCGTTGAAGTTCAAGGCGCATTACATGGCTAGAGGTTTCAGACAGCGTGAGGGTGTGGACTTCTTCCATACCTTCTCCCCGACCCCGAAGATGACTACACTTAGGGCTCTTTTTCACATAGCCGCGCAGCGTGACTAAGAGCTTCACTCACTTGTCTTCTCTACAGCGTTCCTGCAGGGTATTCTGCACGAACAGATCTACGGCCGTCCTGTCTACGGCCTTCGTCAGGCACCCCGTGGATGGCACGACACTCGTCGCACCACTTTTGTTGAGCTGCAGTTCTTTCCGTCCTCTATTGATCCCTCTCTCTTTGTTTGCATGGGCCAGACACCATTCTACATCCTAGTGTACGTAGACGATCTTATCTTTGCTTTTTCTGACAGAGTCGCACTAGCCTCAGTGAAGGCCGAGTTACTTAGGCGACACACTTGTACAGACTTGGTGGAGCTGAGGCGCTATCTAGGCTTGGAGATCTCCCGTGACGGTGCCGCTCGCACGATCACACTCTCCCAGTCCCATATGGTGCAGCAGATCCTAAAGAAGTTTAATCTCCAATTCTCCACAACACAACCCACCCCTCTGCCTGTGGATCACAAGCTCTCTGCTCCTGTTCCGGCTGAGGCTAGTGGTCCATACGAAGAGCTGGTGGGGTGCCTCATGTACCTGACGACCTCCACTCAACCAGATCTAGCGTACCCTCTCAGTCTCCTTGCTCGCTTTGTTGCAACAGGCGGGCACCAACCAGTCCACTGGTCGGCTGCCAAGAGGGTACTGCGGTATCTGACGAGTACATCAGGACTGGGGCTTGTGTTAGGAGGACGGGTGCCAGTGGCGCTCGCTGGAGACACAGACTTATCGTGGGTTGACGACGTGGAGAGGCTCAGGTCGTCTCAGGGCTACTGTTTTAGTCTTGGTGTTGGTGCAATCTCGTGGAGGCCCACCAGATCTTCGTTTGTAGCTCAATCCAGTTGTGAGGCAGAGATCTACGCTGGGGCCATGGCCACTCAGGAGCTCTGTTGGATGAAATTCTTGCTCACAGACTTAGGTGAACAGCCTACGTCTGCCCCGGTCCTGTTTGCTGACAATAGGGTCATGATCCTCCTGTGTCAGGAGGCTCGAGTTGAGGGCAGAGCGAAGCACATCCAGCTGCGGTATTTTCTGTTGCGTGAGTTGCAGCAGCCCGGCCAGGCTCGAGTGGTACAGTTGGCCTCAGAGGCCAACACTGCTGATATCTTCACCAAGGCACTTGCGTCTCGTGACCATCAGCGGTTCTGTACTCAGCTTGGTCTTGTCTTCGTAGCAGCACCACTGATTTTATTTAGAGTCATACTATACCCGCGTGTACTTGTTATTCTATACCTGCTTGCCTTGCTATACTTGTTGACTGGCCTTGTGGCCTCTTATCAGAGTGGTCAGACTAGTAGTACTGCCCTGAGTTGCCTTGTTGCCTTCACCAGAGGTCAGACTAGTAGTGCTGTCCTGGTGTACACTGCCTTGTTATGAATAACCACTATCTAGGCTAGGGGGTGTGTCAACAAGTATATTGACATATAGATTAGCTAGTTTATATTTTTTATTGCCTGGCTAGTTTAGTTCTTAGGGAGTACAGCCCTAGTTTTGTATCCCTCGACATTTTCCCTTGGTCACTCTTTTCCTGCTACTCTAATTCCAGAATCATGTAACAACGCGATTCGGGGCCCTGTCATAATAACCGCACGTTTCCCCTGCTCGATGTGTGCTGGGGGGTTGTGTGAGGGCACTCGGCCGTTCGCCAAATTCACGGTTAGCGTGAGATCTATGAGGGGACTTTTGGCCCTTCGGAAAATTTAGGGCTAGCGTGTGTTTGGGGATGTGTAAGGGAGCGGACTTATTGGCCCTTGTATCGCTTTGCTATAATCAATCACTTCTTCTCACATACCAGTACAAGGGTTCATCAAGACTTCCGCTATGCTATCAAGCACTTAGTATTATAAAAATATCCTACGGCTACTCTCAACCCAACATGGGTGTTCAACCGGACAGCTTAGGGTGGCGAACAGTTGCTATTTTGGGATAAAATGTGGTTGCCACTATCCATCAAATGCCCAATTTATGCCCAATGTATGCCCAACATGCTGGTATTGTACTACACTACACTATTTCCTTTTGTGTGATGCAATGCAATGATGCAGCCTCACGCTGGATGGTGGCCAACATGACGCTTTCCTTCGACAACTCACGGAGCCCGTCCGCTACCCGGGTACAGAAGCGGTTTCCCTCACACGGGTAATTACTGTAGTGACGGGCTCGATCATTTTCCGTTTTACCTCAAACAGCCATGATTGCTTCAATGATGGCCAAGGACCCTGACAAGTTTGGGAATGCACTTCGCCAGATACTGTAACTCGAGACTTCCGGTCCGAAATGATTCGTCTTCGATGCCTTTCCACGAGAGCGAGGAATTCTCTGTCCTCCTATTGGTCAAGCAGCCAAAAAACAAGCATCAACGGTTGACAACTGTCCCAAAGTGCATGGATGTCGTGGACTTGCTCATCGATCAGCCACGCTGCTCGCACACATTGCAATTTGTCGACCGTGAACTGTACTTATGTCCATGAGGTTTTTCTGCACTTGGGCTAAAATGCGTTATGTACCAGGCCATTTGGCCTGTTAACGATTCGGAATTTTACGTCTCATCTCGTCCAAACGCACCGAAACCCGATAGGACGCTACAAACCGATTGTCACCGCATGAGGACTTTTTTCTTTCTTTCTTCTCAACGTCAGAGTACTTAGAATCCGCTCTAAGTTGGAGTCGTCAGGCTGCCCGAGTCGGGGTCGGAAGTTGGGCGATCGAATCATGGCCCAGACCAGAATGATGTGCTGTATTTGTCACCTTGTCCACGCGGAAGCCCGCTCATCATTCGGCTGATGGGAAGAGCACACGGTGGGAAGAGCATATCTGAAGGGAATGGCGGGTGGCTCGACTGGGCATGCTGCAGGGATATATCTTGAGGGGGAGGTAAGGTTTGTACACCGATGAGTAACTCGGGTCATGAACAGCTGCCTATCAAACGCTGTTTCACTTAGAACCGCCCAAGCGTGGAGAAGACCCAGAGCCTCAAGCTCCAGGGTATCACTTGCATTACCCTGCAAGAATATAAAGATCACTCGCAAATGCTCGCCTGCTGTACCCAAGGTCGTCTTGGGTCGGGTGGTTTGGAATCAGAACACACCGCTCATTATGAAAAAAGGCGGTGGCGGCTACTGTGGGGGAGTGGCAGGGAAGGCTTGCCACACAACACAACACAAGCCAGGCCCGCCTCCGCCAGGGTTGCGCCTTCGAGCAGCTGGGAGTTCCGCTTGGCGGGTCCTATGTTCTGTGATAAGACGGCGGGGGGAGGAAGCGAACAACATGCGACAGCAGCACCAACATGCGACAGCAGCACCAACATGCGACAGCTTTCCGCGCACAGAAGCACCCACTGACCTCTGGTGGGCATCTGCTCCTTTTCTCTGAATTGGGCGCTGTCCCTTCCCTGGCATTCACACACGGCAACATTCAGGGGAATAAAACAAGCAACATTTGTGGAAAGCCGTCTCTCCTCGCCGAGACAGAAAGGTCATAGTAGTCGCCCTGTCTCAGAAATAGATCATCCTTTCAAAGGATCGACGAGTCTCTATTTTCGAGACACAGCTGGCAGCTGCACTTTGGCTCGTGTTTTTTTTTTTTAAGTGACGCGTCACACGTCTTTCTTCAGCCTTCTCACGACGTCGCGGGGAACATGGGCGATGTGAGGAAGGGATACGTGGACACAGAGGCCGGGCAAATCCACTACCGCAGGTAAACGTCGCTTAACGCTGCTGGAAACGGTGTGTTCTGCTAGACAAGAAACCGGAGCACGCAAACAGCTTCTAACTTGAGAACTGATGAGAGAAAACAGGGATAAATGATGTTTGGGCCCCTCCCTTTCGTGCATGGTCTGTGTGTCCTCTGAATCGTCTGTATTTCCCAAGACTGCTCAAGCCCTTCCATTTCCATACCTGCGTACCAGCTTGATGTCGGGTTCCACGTCTGACGATGCTTGTACACGTTTCCTTCCGCGTCATTTGATGAGCAGATGCGGCCAAGGCCCGCCGTCCATCCTGCTGCTGCACTCTGCCGCCCAGTCGTCCGCCATGTTCACATCAGCGCTCAAGCGAATGGCGGCGGCCGGCCTGCATGCCGTGGCGCTAGATCTGCCCAACTGCGGGGAGTCGTGTCGTGCCGCGTCAGCACGCGCTGATTCCGCGCAAGCAGCTCAGCTCCCGGGCGGCGAACTGACCATGGTTGACGTGGCGAACCTCGTGCTTCAAGCTGCTCATGCACTTCAATTTGCACCGCCGTTTGACATCGTGAGTGTTGGTCACGTGCCACGTGGATGGAATGGAATGGGACATGGATCTAGGGAATGCATGCATGAAGGCGTGGATCCATGAACGCAGGGATGCATGAGAAACAGGAAGGAGGTGGAAGGAAGGGGAAGTGCATGAGTGAATGGGCACGCGGAGTGGTGGATCCAGAGACGGATGCGCGCACCGATTGACGCATGCACCTCAATAGTTCACTCACCCCCGCCTTCCTCATCTCTCTCCTCTCCCCACCCTCCTCCCCCCCCCCCAGGTGGGCCACGAGGCTGGTGCCACAGTGGCGCTGCACATAGCGGCGGAGCTGCCGCACGTGGTGCGGCGCGTGGCGCTGTGGGGCGTGCCCATGCTGGGCTTCATGGAGCGCGGGGACGTGCTGCGCGAGGACACCCCCGATGGGGACTACCACGCCGACCTCCCCGCCGCCGTCGCCAAGTTCCTCGAGGCGAGGTTCCCCGAGGGCCAGGGCGTGCCGTGGCAGCTGAAGGTGCGCACGCTGATCGGCGCGCTGCAGACGTTTGAGCGGCGGCCGTGGCTGTCGCGCGCCATGGCTGTGGTGGACCACGGCGACCTGCTGCGGAGGATCCAGTCGCCCGTGCTCTGCATGGCGGGGGAGGGCGAGCCCCTGCACAAGGCGACGAGGAAGGCCGCCCTGATGTGCAAGAGCGGCGAGTACATGGACATGGGCGCGGCGGGGCGCGACGTGGTGGACGAGCTGCCGGACGACTACACCAGCGCCGTGCTGCACTTCCTCTGCGCCCACGCCCCCTCCGCTGGCCCCGCGGAACGAACCAGCTACTCCGTGCCGCCTGCTGATGTGGCGGGGGGTGTTGATCGGCAGCTGTCTGACCTAGAAATGAAGGAGGGCGGCGGCGGGCACCGTCCACTGCAGAAGCATTTGTCGCACAATGCGGTCCTGATGAGCAAGGGACAGAGCGGGCCTCAGCATACACATGGGCATGGGCATGGGCATGGGCAACAGCATGGCGGGCATGGGCATGGGCACGGGCATGGGCATGGGCATCGGCATGGGCATGGGCAATCGCATCAAGAGCAGGCAAGGGAGAAGTGGTGCGATGCACGCGCACCTGCACAGGGCGAGGCGGAGCAGCGGGAGGGGGGCACGGAGGCAAGGGAGGTGGCGGGGCAGCAGGGGCGGAGCGGGGGCGAGAGCATGAGCAGCATGGCGACATCTCCCAGCATGGCGTCGTCGCCCATCATGGCGTCGTCGCCCACCAGCCGGTCGTCCACGGAGAGCGAGGAGCGGCGCACGTCGGGCGGGGAGAAGCGCACAAAAGGCCGCATCAAGTCATTCTTCAGAGGGAAGATCAGCGCGTGAGGGGAGAGCAGCGTTTAACGGAGGACGCCGATTGATGGCTGCGCATGTGCCCCACTTAGTGCCCTTGAGGAGCCCTTGAGGAGCCCTTGAGGAGCCCTTGAGGAGCCCTTGAGGAGCCCTTGAAGAGCCCTTGAGGAGCCCTCGAGGAGCCCTTGAGGAGCCCTTGAGGAGCCCTTGAGGAGCCCTTGAGGAGCCCTTGAGGCACGCAGCCCTTGAGGCACACAGCCCTTGAAGAAGAAAGCACGGACCTTTACGCCCGCAGGAATGTCGTATGAAGAGCAGCGCGCACCTTGTGAGGCTGAGCAGGCTGGGAATCAGTCACACGTGCGCCGCTTACACAAGTGCTGCTGCGCCTCTATTCTTGTATGGCCTTGGCCTAGGGCCTGGCCCGTTATAGGTAGCCTTTTTGCTGCACCAGTGCAGCGCATAGGTGGCTTGATATATGGTATGTATGTAGCATCAGCTTGAGTGCCTAGTTCTCAAGCCAATGGGCAGAGCAGCCTTCCTTTCTCCTGTCTCCACTCCGCATATGGTTCATAGGCGCACCGCATAAGATGCATGGCTCGAAAAACACCATGACCTGCATCCGATCTTGCCCCATCCAAGCTGCCACGAAGCTGGCCATGCATGCACGTCCACCTGCACTCCCCTTCTCCTCAGCATGAGCATACCAGCATTGGCATTCAGCACATCAGCATACCAGCCATGGCCATGCCAAAGAACAACTATGCTGCTGGCGCAGCGTTACCTCGCATCTCCCAGGATCATTCCCCACGACCCACCATGCCATGCCATGCACCACCGTTGTGCACTAGGCTGGGGCACTTGCCATGCTGCTGCGTTCAGTTCCACGCTCACTTCGGTGTGGTGCAGCATGGTGCAGTTCGATCACACGTTCGGGAAACGAGAAAAAAACTACATTCAATACATACAATTTATGTGTTATTTCTCCTTGCCGGAGCTGTTAATGTGGCGATCTATAACAGTAGAAGCAGCAGAGCGATACCAACCGGCTGAGGTTGCACTGGGATCGGCCTGCGAGGCACAAATGAGCCACCATCAATGGATCGTGTCGTGTATGCATTGCAAATGAGCCACCATCAATGGATCGTGTCGTGTATGCATTGCAAATGAGCCACCATCAATGGATCATGTCGTGTATGCATTGCAAATGAGCCACCATCAATGGATCGTGTCGTGTATGCATTGCAAATGAGCCACCATCAATGGATCGTGTCGTGTATGCATTGCAAATGAGCCACCATCAATGGATCGTGTCGTGTATGCATTGCAAATGAGCCACCATAAAGGGATCGTGTCGTGTATGCATTGCAAATGAGCCACCATCGATGGATCGTGTCGTGTATGCATTGCAAATGAGCCACCATCGATGGATCATGTCGTGTATGCATTGCAAATGAGCCACCATCAATGGATCGTGTCGTGTATGCATTGCAAATGAGCCACCATCAATGGATCATGTCGTGTATGCATTGCAAATGAGCCACCATCAATGGATCGTGTCGTGTATGCATTGCAAATGAGCCACCATCAATGGATCGTGTCGTGTATGCATTGCAAATGAGCCACCATCAATGGATCGTGTCGTGTATGCATTGCAAATGAGCCACCATCGATGGATCGTGTCGTGTATGCATTGCAAATGAGCCACCATCGATGGATCGTGTCGTGTATGCATTGCAAATGAGCCACCATCAATGGATCGTGTCGTGTATGCATTGCAAATGAGCCACCATCAATGGATCGTGTCGTGTATGCATTGCAAATGAGCCACCATCAATGGATCGTGTCGTGTATGCATTGCAAATGAGCCACCATCAATGGATCGTGTCGTGTATGCATTGCAAATGAGCCACCATCAATGGATCGTGTCGTGTATGCATTGCAAATGAGCCACCATCGATGGATCGTGTCGTGTATGCATTGCAAATGAGCCACCATCGATGGATCGTGTCGTGTATGCATTGCAAATGAGCCACCATCAATGGATCGTGTCGTGTATGCATTGCAAATGAGCCACCATCAATGGATCGTGTCGTGTATGCATTGCAAATGAGCCACCATCGATGGATCGTGTCGTGTATGCATTGCAAATGAGCCACCATCAATGGATCGTGTCGTGTATGCATTGCAAATGAGCCACCATCAATGGATCGTGGACTATCAGGCGCCAACAAGGAACGGCGCTTGCATGGCAAAAAGAAAATGTATAGAATTTGGAGCATGGCAAGTTGCCAGCCGTCATACCTGTTGCAGCAGCAGCCAATCCACGACAGCATCCTCACTACCACCCCCTTGCTCTTGCCGCCCCTTAGCCCCCACACCACCGCCACCCTCACCGAACGACCTCATGCTTCTCCGCACCCTCTTCCCCCCCTCGCCCCCCTTGTCGTCCACGCACGCCGCCTCCCACCGCCACAGCACTTCCATCCTCCACTCGTCGCCACCCTCCCCTCCTCCCGCGCCCTCCTTCCCCTCGGCCAACACCGTCTTTCCCCTGCCCTCGCCACTCTCCCCAGAGCCCCCCTCCTCCACGCCCCCCACAGCTCCTCTTCTCCCTGCCCGCCCCCATCTGTCGCGCTTCGTCTGCTGCAGGCGCTGCTGTGCCCGGCTGATGTGGCCGGCACGCCTGGGGGGGGTGGGATGGGGAGGGAGGAGGCGGCCTTGGAACGAGATGGGAACGAGGCACGGATGGCAGAGGGGTGGGAGGAAACGGTAGGACGGGGTGATCAGGGGATGGGGGGGCTGGATGGTGGCAGCAATGAGCGTGGGAAGGGGAGGAAAAGGAGTCAATGCAGCGCAGGGGCTCGCACCGTTGATGGGCCTTCACGCTGTCTTCAAACGCAGGTGGCAGCAGCTGATTGGCGCACACCGCATGCCCCTCTCTTGGCTCCAATGCGGCCCCATCCTCCCCTCCTCTGCATCCGTCTCCTCCCTCTCTTCTGTCTAACCCCTCTGCTCCTCGCGCCTCCTCACCTCCCTCCCTCCCCCCCCCTCCCTTTCCCTCATTGCTTTCCTCATCACGAACTGCCCCTGCCTGTGCTGCCCCGTTTCCTCGCCCTGCTCTTTCACCTCCAGCGAAAGACGACTGAAGCACACAGCCTGGGGCAGGCCCCTCAGCAGCTTTATCTTCCACGGTAGCACGTCTGCCCACGTCACCACTTCTGTCCAAGCCAGCATTTTTGTCCACGTCAGCATTTCTGTCCACGTCAGCACTGTGGTCTCCTGCAGATGGCATCACAAAGCGGTGACCTACTCGAGCCGGGGACGGCAGAAGCTGATAGGCCAGGCGAACGGCAAGGGGAAGGGGGGTAAAAGGGAGAGGGGGGGGGGGGGGGGTGGTAAGAAGGGAAGGGAGGGGCGGAGGGAGAAGCACAGGCAAGAGAAAGTTTGCCCTTGACCCTTGGCTACCAGCAATAATTCTCCATGGCAGCACATGATAAGAAGCCCCGCAAACAAGGCACAGCTACCGACAATGCGGCTGAGAGACAGACAGCCCGTGCCCCCACCGCACACGCATACTGCAAGGATGGACGGCAGCAGGCGCTGGAAAGCTTCCTGCGAGGTGGCGTGCGCCGCAGCGGGGAGGTGCAGCGAGCGCGCGAGGCGCGAGAGCGCCGGGACCAGCTCTGAGAAGCGCCGCCGCACCGTGGCCGGGGGCACCGCCATGGCCGCGCACAGCTGCGCCTCCCCCAGTACCACCCCCCTCGCTGCCGCCACCAGCAGCAGTGCCGCCGCTGCCATCTGGTGGAAAAGGAGGGGTGCATAGGGGATGGAGATATGGGAAGCGGCGAGAGAGGCGGGGAGAGGGGTGGGTGGAAGGGGTGACATGGAGGGACAAGAGGCAGGAAAGGGAGCAACAGAGCCCCGGGTGAATTCACTCAAGCGGCACAGCAGCAAAACAACAGTGCATGAAAGAGAAGGGTGGGGACAGGGAGAAGGATGCATGGCAATGCAGGTACCGGGGCGGCATGGCGGCCGGTGTGCAGCGAGTGCGAGTGGGCGAACGCCAGCAGCCTCATGGCGTCCCTCACCAGCGCCTGCTTGCCACCCTCGCCCTGCCACCCCTGCATGCACCATGCATGCCGCGGCGTGCCGTGCCATGCCGTGCCATGTCATGCCATGTCATGCCATGCCATGAAGTGTGAATATAAGCTGAAATGCTAGAGTCGAGGGGAAAATACTGCAGGGCATAGCAGAAGGAAGTCCAGTGAAGGGGGAAATGGCAAACCGACACGCTGCCGTGCAGATGGCACGCGCACATACCGCCAGGGATGGCACACGCACCTACCGCCAGGGATGGCACACACACCTACCGCCAGGGATGGCACACGCACCTACCGCCAGGGATGGCACACACACCTACCGCCAGGGATGGCACACACACCTACCGCCAGGGATGGCACACGCACCTACCGCCAGGGATGGCACACGCACATACCGCCAGGGATGGCATGGCATGCACTCCCCTCCACACATGGCTGATTGGATCCACATGCTCAGGCTGCACATGGCATGGCATGGCATGGCATGGGAAGGCATGGGGTGATTAGACGGAAGACAGCACGTCTTTAAAAGATGGCATGATGTCATGACATGGGGTGGCATGATGTCATGACATGGGGTGGCATGAATAAAGCACTCAGCAGATGGTGAAAGACAAACGTAGCGGCTACACAGAAGAAGCTGCGCACGAGAAAATCCACCGAGGCAAGCAGACAGATGCAGGCACAGCGATGGGAGTACCTGCAGCATTGGAAAATAAGCCAGCAAGCGCTTAAACATGGCCCACACCGATGCCAGCTGGCAGTCCGTGGCGTGCTGGGGGAGGAGAGGAGGGGGAAGAGAAGGTAGAAAAGATCAAGGAGGCGAGAAGAACGCACAACCCCAGCAGCAACAGCAGCACCTTAAACCTCCTCCTTGAAGACGGAAGTCGGTAGACAGTAGACAGTGAACGGTGACGGGCGGTGGGCGCTGATGGGCAGCGGGCGATGACGAGTGGTGTGCAATGTGCGGTGGGCGGTGATGGGCGGTGATGGGTGGTGGGCGGAGACGGGCGGAGGGCGGTGACGGCCGGTGATGGGGGGTGATGGGTGGTGAGAGCCTGTATTGGGCCGCAACGGGCGGTGCCGGCCAGTGACGGGCAGTGATGGGTGGAGACGGGTGGTGACAGGCAGTGACGGGCGGTGATGGACGGTGATGCCCGGTGACGGGCATGAGAAACGACCGGCGGTGACTGGGGACAGGTGGTGACAGGTGGGTGGGCAGTGGCTAGCAAGTTAGCAAGCTCTGGACGCCAGGCAAGTTAGCTGGAGGCCAGGCAAGCTAGCTGGACGCCAGGCAAGTTAGCTGGAGGTCAGGCAAGCTAGCTGGAGGCCAGGCAAGCTAGCTGGACACCAGGCAAGTTAGCTGGACGCCAGTCAAGTTAGCTGGACGCCAAGCAAATAAAGCTGGACGCCAGGGAAGTAAGCTGGACGCCAGCCAAGTTAGCTGGACCCCAGAGAAGTTAGCTGGACGCCAGCAAAATTAAGCTGGACGCCGGCCAAGTTAGCTGGACGCCATGCAAATTACGCTGGACGCCAGGCAAGTTAGCAGGACGCCAGCAAATTAGCTGGATGCCAGCCAAGTTAGCTGGACGCCAGTCAAATTAAGCTGGACGCCAGTCAAATTAAGCTGGACGCCGGTCAAATTAAGCTGGACGCCAGGCAACTTAGCTGGACGCCAGCCAAGTTAGCTGGACGCCAGCCAAGTTAGCTCGACGCCAGGCAAGTTAGCTGGACGCTAGGCAAGTTAGCTAGACGCCAGTGAAACTTAGCTGGACGCCAGCCAAGTTAGCTGGGCGCCAGGCAGGTTAGCTGGACGCCAGTCAAGTTAGCTGGACACCATTCAAGTTAGCTGGACGCCAAGCAAATTAAGCTGGACGCCAGTCAAGTTAGCTGGACGCAGCCAAGTTAGCTGGACCCCAGAGAAGTTAGCTCGACGCCAGTCAAATTAAGCTGGACGCAAGGCCAAGTTAGCTGGACGCCAGGCAAGTTAGCTGGATGCCAGGCAAGTTAGCTGGACGCCAGGCAAGTTAGCTGGATGCCAGGTACGTTAGCTGGACGCCCGGCAAGTTAGCTGGATGCCAGGTACGTTAGCTGGACGCCAGGCAAGTTAGCTGGACGCCAGGCAAGTTAGCTGGATGCCAGGTAAGTTAGCTGGACGCCAGGCAAGTTAGCTGGATGCCAGGTAAGTTAGCTGGACGCCAGCCAAGTTAGCTGGACGCCCGGCAAGTTAGCTGGATGCCAGGTACGTTAGCTGGACGCCAGGCAAGTTAGCTGGACGCCAGGCAAGTTAGCTGGACGCCAGGCAAGTTAGCTGGACGCCAGGTAAGTTAGCTGGATGCCAGGTAAGTTAGCTGGATGCCAGGTAAGTTAGCTGGACGCCAGGCAAGTTAGCTGGACGCCAGTCAAGTTAGCTGGACGCCAGGTAAGTTAGCTGGATGCCAGGTAAGTTAGCTGGATGCCAGGTAAGTTAGCTGGACGCCAGGCAAGTTAGCTGGACGCCAGTCAAGTTAGCTGGACGCCAGGTAAGTTAGCTGGATGCCAGGTAAGTTAGTTGGACGCCAGGCAAGTTAGCTGGACGCCAGGTAAGTTAGCTGGATGCCAGGTAAGTTAGTTGGACGCCAGGAAAGTCAGCTGGACGGTGGACGGTGGACGGTGTAGACAGCGTCCACCGGTGGACGGTGGAGGGTGGACAGTGGATGGCGGTGGACGGTGGACGGCGTCCACCGGTGGACAGTGGACGGTGGACGGTGGACAGTGGACAGTGGACGGAATCCACCGGTAGACGGTGGACGGCGTCCACCGACGGACGGTGGACGGTGGGCGGTGGACGACGTCCACTGGTGGACTGTGGACGGTGGACAGTGGGCGATGGACGGCGTCCACCGGTGGACGGCGGACGGCGGACGGCGGACGGTGACCACTGGCGGACGGTGGACGGTGGACGATGGGCGGTGGACGATGTCCACCGGTGGACTGTGGACGGTGGTCAGTGGGCGGTGGACGGCGTCCACCGGTGGACGGTGGATGGCGTCCATCAGTGGACGGTGGACTGTGGGCGGTGGACGGTGTCCACCGGTGGACGGCGTCCACCGATGGACGGTGGAGTGTGGACGGCGTCCACCAGTGGGCGGTGGATGGTGGGCGGCGTCCACCGGCGGACTGTGGACGTTGGACGGTGGACGGTGGGCGGTGGACGACGTCCACCGGTGGACAGTGGGCGGTGGACGGCGTCCACCGGTGGACTGTGGACTGTGGACGGCGGACGGTAGACACAGGTGGGCGGTGAACGGTGGACGGTGGACGATGGACGGCGTCCACCGATGGACGGTGGAGTGTGGACGGCGTCCACCAGTGGGCGGTGGATGGTGGACGGCGTCCACCGGCGGACTGTGGACGTTGGACGGTGGACAGTGGGCGGTGGACGGTGGACTGTGGACGGTGGACGGTGGACGGCGTCTGCCGGTGGACGGTAGACACAAGTGGGCGGTGGACGGTGGACAGTGGACGGCGTCCACCGGTGGGTGGTGGAGGGTGGATGACGTCCACCAGTGGGCGGTGGACGATGGACGGCGTCCACCGGTGGACGGTGGACGGTAGACGATGTACGGTGGACAGTGGACGGTGTACGGTGGACGGTAGAGGGTGGACGGCGTCCACCGGTGGACGGTGGACGGTGGACGATGGACGGCGTCCACCGGTGGACGGTGGATGGTGGACGGTGGATGGAGGACGGTGGATGGAGGACGGTGGACGGAGGACGGTTGACCGTGGACGGTGGACGGTGGACGGAAGCCGAGAGATGGGCGGCGGGCGGTGGACCCTTCCCATGCCATGCCCCACACCATAGCTTCCTCATGCCAAGCCATAAAGACTGCTGATGCCACTCACCGCCACCTCAGCCATGGACAATGGACATTCGCCGCCACCTCAGCCATGGACAATGGACATTCGCCGCCACCTCAGCCATGGACAATGGACATTCGCCGCCACCTCAGCCATGGACAATGGACATTCGCCGCCACCTCAGCCATGGACAATGGACATTCGCCGCCACCTCAGCCATGGACAATGGACATTCGCCGCCACCTCAGCCATGGACAATGGACATTCGCCGCCACCTCAGCCATGGACCATGGACATTCACCGCCACCTTGGCTATGGACCATGGACATCCACCGCCACCTTAGCTATGGACACTCACCGCCACCTCCGCCATGGAAACAGGTAGGCGTCTGTTGCGCGCGGCGATGTACACGGCGGCCGCCATGAGCACGCCCATCCACTGCCCGCCGCCCCACCGCCCCTCTAGCACCCGCTCCGCCACCTCCACTGCCTCCCCCCGCACCCCCTCCGGCACCCGCAGCCCCGCCACCACCGCGCCCAGCCGCTCCTCCCACTCGCGCTGGGGGATGGGGGGGGGGAGGGGAAGCGCAGGGGGGGCGGAGGCGGATCGGAGTGGGGCGAAGGCAAGGGATGGGTGTGGGGAGGGTGAGAGGTGGCTTTGAGACTCAATGGGGAAGAACGCGAGTGAGGCAGAGATGAGGTGAGGAAGTGAGGGCGGGGTTACGAGGCTGTGCTTTGAGCCCAAGGAGTCACTCTGGGATCCTTTGCTTTGCGATGCTAAGTGCTAAGAGTAGCCCGCATACTTTGTTCTTCCGCCTTTTGAACTCCGCCGACTTGCCTCCGCCGCCCCACTTCGTTTCCGCCGTCCCCTCCCCCCACCCTCCCCCAAATCGCCCCCCACCCGCTCCCGCCGTCCACATCCACGAGCGGGGCTCGCCGCCATCCCCGCGCCTCCGCCGCCGCCAACACGCACGCCGCCCGCGCGCCCCGACTCGTCGAACTCGACGCGCGACGTGAGCTGCGCGTCGTCCGCCACGTGGCCGCATCGTGCGCACACCAGCGCCAGCGCCTGCTCGTCGTAATCCACCGCGCGCTCCCCGCACTTGCCGCACTCCTCCATGCGCGCTCCCCGCACTCCTCGCGCTACCCGCGCTCCCCGAACTCCCCGTAATCCCCGTTCAGTCGCAACGACCGCGACGCTACAGTTGTGCGATCCACGCAGCCCGAGCTCACGGCGTCGGCGCTGGGTTGCGCGGGTGCGGGATGGACGGATGGGATCATGGGACCTGACTCGAGAAGGCTGGGTTAGTGTTGCGCAGGTGGAAATGGCTGGCTGGTCGGGGAATTTGCAAGAGGAACGAAGTGAATTTCGTAAGTGCAGACACTCGCGAGCAAAACAAAAATTCTGGAGATTCCAGTAACGCGGATGGAAAGCCGAGCCAAACCACATTTTGGCTCGCACACCATCCCATCCCAGCATTTACCCTAACCCTAACCCTAATCCACCCCAACCCTAATCTTGCTGCACTCTGCGCTCGCCCTAGCGCTCGCATGTCTCACGAAGATCGAAACCTGCCAGACCCGCCGCAGTTGGCGGCGGAATCGTTGCCGGCAGATGCGGGCACCGCCGCGCATAGCATCGACCCTCACAGCAGCTCGCGCGACAGCTCGGCGACCCGACGGGTCGACGACTCTGCTGAGCTGGCAAGCCGCATCGCAGCGAGTGACGATGCGACGATTAACTCTGTGTCAGCTAGGACTTCTGAAATGGCGCCTAGTGGCTCGTCAGCAGATGCCCGTGCGACGAGAGGGAGTACTTCGGCGAGCGATCAACGGCTGCCAACAAGGCGGCGACGAGGCTGGCTCGCAGCCGTCGCAGGGTTGATCGCACGCTCGCCGCTAGCCGCTCTTTGTCGCACACTGGGTCGCACGGTGCGTCGCACAGTCGCACGCGAGAGCGTCCTGAGCGTCGCATTGAGTCGATCCGTCGGCGGGGCCTTGAGCGTGTCACGCAGCGCGGCGTGGTTCGCGGTGCGGGTGGTAGCGATTAAAGCGCTAAGAAGGCCCCTGTGCGCCGCTGGCCCTCCGTTACTATGGCCGGCGCTGCACGTGGTGGCGGCGGTGCACCTGGGGGAGCGGATAAAGGGGAAGGCGGGCGGAAGGGTAGGGGGAGGGGGAACGGTGGTGGCGGAAGGGCGAGGGGAGGCGGCAGCGCACCTGGAGGGAATTGGGGGAGCGGAGGAATTACTCAGTGGTGTTGTGGCGGTGACACGTGGCGGGACGTGGATGATTCTGGAGGTAAGGAAACGTGGCATGGGTAAAGGAGAGGCATGTGGGGGTAGAGGAGGGGCGATGCATGTGGGCGTATATGAGTCGATGTGGGGGCGAATGCAATGAGCGCATGCATGGCAGTGGGAAGGGGACTGTGCCACTCGCTGCCGCACCTGAATCCCTCTCACCTTCTCCCTCCCGCCTCTCTGATTCCCTCGTCACCCTGCGCACCCATCCCTCATGGCCACGCCCCACATTCCTGCCCTCTCACTCCCTCCCATCCTCTCCTCCCTGCCATCCTCTCCTCCCTCCCATCCTCTCCTCCCTGCCATCCTCTCCTCCCTCCCATCCTCTCCTCCCTCCCATCCTCTCCTCCCTCCCATCCTCTCCTCCCTGCCATCCTCTCCTCCCTGCCATCCTCTCCTCCCTCCCATCCTCTCCTCCCTCCCACCATGCAGGTATTTTCTGCGCCGCTCCTCGCCGCCACGCTCTCCTCCCTGCTGCCCATCCTCTTCCCCCGCCGCTCCTCCCCCCACCGACCCCCCAAGCGCGCCTCTCCCATGCGCTCACCCTCCGCCGAGACCCTCCACACCACTCCTGCAACAGCAGCAGCAGCAGCAGCAGCAGCAGAATTAACAGCAGTAGAGGCGGGCGCATGGCCATCAGGAGTGGGTGCTACAGGGGCAGCAGGGGCTACTGCACTCACTGACTCTCCGCTTGCCTCTCTATCTGCAGCCACAGCACCGACCCTTCCCTCTCTCCCTCCGCCATTCCCCACTGCTGTCATTCCCGCGCTTCCTTCTCCCCCGTCTCCCACGCTCTCACCTGGTGACCGCGATCTCATTCGAGATGTGCGATTGGCGCTCCTAGATGCTGACGTGGACACACATGAATGGTGCGTGTCCAGTGCCTGTGTTGCTTCTTGTGGTGGTGCATGGCAACCACGTTCTCTGCTGCCCTGCCTGCTCAGGTCGGGATGTGAGGGCAGGGGATATTAGGGCATGAGATATGTGGGCATGCGATATGTATGTTGGCATGCAATCTGTGGGCATGCGATATGTATGTTGGCATGCAATCTGTGGGCGTGCGATATGTGGGCATGCGATGTGTGGGCATGCGATGTGTGGGCATGCGATGTGTGGGCATGCGATGTGTGGGCATGCGATATGTGGGAATGCGATATGTGGGAATGCGATATGTGGGAATGCGATATGTGGGAATGTGAGATGTGGGAATGCGATATGTGGGCATGCGATATGCGGGAATGCGATATGTGGGAATGCGATATGTGGGCAGGGATGAGGTATTACATCACGGGTGTCATTGCATTCACAGTCCCCTCCTCTCTCCTGCGCGCCTCCCCCGCATCTGAGCCTCTGGGGCAGGCTCTCAGATGACAGCATCCTGCGCTACGCGGTGTCGGGGAAGCGCCACGTGCCGCGCATTGTGAAGGGAATCACAGCCACTGCGGAGTGGCGCCGCTCCTTCCGCCTCATGCCGCCCAGCGAGGTCTGCTGCTCGCCCTTTGGGGAGTATGGGTACTGGCACGGCGTGGATGTGGACTGCAGGCCCTGTCTTGTGCTGCATGTGGGGCGGGCGGCTAAGGCCATCCCGTCCGCCCTGCATTCTGACTTCGTCCGCTACCTCGGTGAGTCCCCTCTCCTTCCGCCTCATGCCGCCCAGGCCAAATCACCACTCTCCAGGCCAAATCACCACTCTCCAGGCCAAATCACCACTCTCCAGGCCAAATCACCACTCTCCCGGCCCACCTTCCCCCGCGTCCTCCCTCTCTGTGTGCACGCCTGTCCCCAGCGTCCCTGGTGAGCGCGGTGGCAGCAGCGCTCACCCTATCGTCGCCTGACAGCGGGCGCATCGCGGTCGTCCTCGACTGCCAGGGCGCGCCCTCCCTCTGGCACCTGCCCGTGGCGCTGCTGCGCGCCACCATCACCGCTCTGCACCGAAACTTCCCGCACCGCATGGCCCGCCTGCACGTGCTGCACCTCCCGCCCGCCCTGCGCCTGCTGGCACGGGCTATGCTGCAGGTGAGGGAGGTTCTGCCTTTTGCCACAGGGGGTGAGGGGAAGAGTTGGGTGGGGTGCAGGAGATGCGGGTTCACCTTGCTGCTGGGTTGCTGTCTCTCATCTCTGCTCTCTCCCTCTCCCCTTCTTTTCCTCACCTCCCCTTCCCTCCCTTCCCCTCCCCTTCCCTGACCCCGGTCACCCCCAGCTGCTGAGCCCAGCCACGCGCAGCAAGATCCAGGTCATGGGTGGTGGATCTGCTGCCACGTCAGCACTCTGTGATCTCTTTGGGGCCCAAGTCAGCGTGCCAGCTAGGCTGGCAGGCGGCTGCACATGCGGGGTGTGCTGCGAGAGAGAGGGCGAGGCAGAGGAAAGTAGGGGGTCCTGGGTGCAGCAGAGACACCGAGGGACCCATGGAGAAACGGTTGCGGCCACGCAAGCAGGAGGCGCAGCAGAAGGTGCAGCAGGAGCAGGGGCAGCAAGAGACGCATCGGTATCAGGCCTGTCCGACTCGCCCTCACTGGACCACCCCGGTAACAGCGTTACCCATCCATCCGCCCGCCTTCCCTCGCCCGTGGCACCTTGCACCCCGCAGCAGCGCTCACCTCAGCAGCCGTCATCGCACCACCCGTCTCCTCTCCATCCCCGCCTCCGCTCGCCCATCCCCTCAGCTGCACTCACAGGCAGGGGAGCGCCGCCCTTGCAGGGGGTGGAGTGGGCGGAGATGCGGTGGGTGAGCCGGCATGTGGCGTTGCGCCTGCTGCTTCTGCTCATGACGCTCACTCTCGCTGCCCTCTGCCTCTGCTCTGCTGCTGCCCTGGCTGGTTATTCTGTTCCACATGCTGTATGTGCGTAGATAGTGCACTACCTACGGTCCCAACAGCACTTGTACTCAGGATTCCTGCAAGGCACAACAGCAACTTCACAGGTGAGGTACTAGTTTCGGCTTACATGGAATGGCTGCCAAAGTTGATGGTTTACATACATGGGTATTTGCGTCTTGGTGGAAATGGATCAAGCCAGTGCGTCTTGCCAGTGTGTGAGAGCGGTTGAACATTCTGTTCTGTGGCACTAGTGCAATGATAAAAAATAAAGAGAAGCGATTGGGGGCTGGTCTGGCGTGAGTGGGTAATGGGCTTTCATATCATTTGTTCCTATACCTGGGTCATGCAAAAGACCTGAGTAAGGAACCTCGCATTGACTTTGGAGCTTTAGGTTACCAGTATTTATTACACCTCTGGATAATCTATAGGAATATTCCATGCGGCGCATGAATGGTGTCTTGGTTCCCTGCATATGTGGGCGCGCCTTGCCAGCTCATTCCCGCCAAGCCCTGTCTCCCTCATTTGATCAGGATTCTCGAACCTTGGGCTCTCATTCAATCGAGAACCTTGGGCTCTCATTCAATTTAGTTTGAGCAACCTTCCGCCTTTCACCCATTGTGGGACATTGACCTTCAGACTGCCTGGCTGGCTTCTAATAACAGCCTCCTCTGTCGAGCATTCAAAGCCTTCTCTCACGCGTTCGTACCCAGCGCGTTATTTTTTCGTCTCCACGTCCGCCGAAGTGCTACCCCAAGTCGACCCCTTGCGTCGCTCCCTAGCTCGTTCACGTCCCTCCAGAACACGACTTCCTTGTTTCAATACTGCCTCTAAAACTTGTCCGAACGAGACGTCGATTCGATTCTTCCCTCCTTTTCCGGATGCCGATGGTCTTCCGCGTACTTCAGGATAGTCATTCTGATTTCTGATGGTCATCAGAACGAGGGAGGCGTGACGTGAAGCCAACCGCTCGTTGCGCGAGTCTCGCCTGCTCCTTTCGTGCCCTCGCGCCACTTCGTGTCGCTCTTGCAGAAACACTGGCCATTAGATGATTACAATCTGACCACCCACTGACCACCCACTGACCACCCACTGACCACCCACTGACCACCCACTGACCACCCACTGATTGCTCACTGATCGCACAGTGATCAGTATCCGATTCACACTGATCACGCAGATCACACACTGACTGCACACTACTCACCCACCGAATACTCTAAAAAATTGCACTGCATGGCGTCATCCCGTCGCCCATCACCGGTAACCACAGCCATCCGCAAGGCTTCATCCCCCGTCTTGCATCTTCTGCTCCTATTCTCGCTCGTCCTGCTCCGCTCGCCATCAGCTTCCGCATCCGAACGAGCGGACGGGACTGATGCCTCAAATCCCTCTCAATCGAGCATAGCCGCTGCCGCCGCCGCCGCTGCTGCTGCTGATTCAGGCGGTAGCTCAGGCGCAGGCTTGGGAATGGGGGTGGGAGCAGCCGGAGGGGTCACGCCGGATCAGTTCGTTTCCACGGAGGACCTTCCCGCGGCGGAAGGCGCGACGGATGCGGCGACAGATGCGGCAGGCTTGCCGGATTTCGATCCTAAACTGGCGGGGGTGGAGGAGGAGGAGCGGATGGTGGAGGAGCTGCTGACGTGGCTGGAGGGGCGCGGCGTGGGAGGGATCAGAGGCGAGGACGCGGCTGTGAAGGTGAGAAGTCGAGGACTGTTTAAATTGTTGACGGTGCATTGAATGAATTGAGTCGACTCAAAAATAGACTCACCACACATGGTTGACGGCGCGTTGAATGAACGGCATGGCTCTGAGCAATTTCCACTTCTGGGAAGAAATAGCCGCACCTGAAAGGCTGACTCGCGCTTTGAACGGTTGACGGTTGTTTTGAACAAATGACGTTTTTACGATTAACAATTCACACAAATTTCCTCATTGACCCAATCCCGCGACTTGGTCGCCCGTGTGCAGGTGTTTATTGACGCCAACACCACACTCAAGGCGTCTCGCAGGTCAAGGTGAGCGAATCAACGCTTGTCAAAACAAGTGGCCAACAAGTTGACCAAGGAACGACAAGCCAAAGGCAGCAAATGGACTCATTGCTGTCTTGCGTCAGTAATGAACAATTACCTCTCTCTCCCCCTCCAGCACCTTGCTTTGCCTCCCATCACCTCTCAGTCCGGCAGTTTGTTTTCCAGCAAAACAGCTCCCTCCTCCAGTAGAACTTCCAACCACTTCCGAATTCCTCCCACTCGTCCTCTCCCCCTTCTCCCCCTCCTTCCCCCACCCGCAGGGCCAACCTGCGCATGGTAGCAACTCGCCCCATCGGCGAGGGCGAAGTGTTTCTGTCGCTGCCTCGGTCGCTCGCTCTCTCCGCTGCTCACGCGCAGGAGGAGGCAACGGCGCACGAGGGAGAGGTGAGTGGGAGGCAAGGGCGCACGAGGAGGGGTGAGTGGGAGGCAAGGGCGCACGAGGGAGGGGTGAGTGGGAGGCAAGGGCGCACGAGGGAGAGGTAAGAGACCTGTTCTGCCAATCAGAGTAGCTCCAGCGCAGAAGACTTCGAAGTAAACCTTCCACCCCTTCACCACCATTCCCGCCCATCTCCACTACCTCTCCTTAACTCCACATACGCATCACCCCCTTCCTCCCCACCATCCAGGTGCATCCGCCCCTCTCGTTGTCCCCTACATGCGCATCTGCCCTTCCCCCCTCTCTCCTCCCCGCCACACCCCCAAGTGCATCCGCCAGCTCTCTTTATCCCTATACACGCATCTACCCTTCCCCCTTCCCCCCTCTCTCCTCCCCCCAGGTGCATCCGTTCACGGCCCTGGCAGCGTGGGTGTTGAGGGAGCGCGCCAAGGGCCGTGCGTCCCTGTGGGCGCCGTTCGTGCGCCTGCTGCCCGCGCACCTGCCCTTCCCCTACCTCTTCTCCGACCAACTCCGCTCGGAGTTCCAATCCCAGTCGCTCATCCTGGCTGTAAGCCCTCCACTCCCACTCCCCGCCCTCCACTCCCACTCCCCGCCCTCCACTCCCACTCCCCGCCCTTCACTCCCCTCCCTGCTCCTGCTTCTAGTGTGATCAGTCCAAGTCACGTCAATAATGCCGTATCTGCCTTTTGCCAACTCCCGTCTCAACCAATCACATGTCTCCGATCCCCTTCTACCCATTGGGTGCCGCAGACAGCAGAGCACAAGCGGACTCTGTCAGAAGAGTACAAGAAGTGCCGCCCAGAGGCCATAGCGAATGCAACGGAGCAGGAGTTCCTGTGGGCGGTGGGCATGGTGACCTCCCGCATGTTCTCACTGCGTGCAAACAACGGCACCGCCAGTTCTGACGGCACCGGCAGCAGCAGCGGCAATAACGCCACAGAGACAGTGCTCCTCCCATACGCTGACCTGTTTGACACCGACAAAGCACCTGTAGCCGTATGGGAGGTGAGCGCCTCGCACAATGCGCTCTGAGTTGGCTCGAACCGAGCATGTGTGTCGCATTCGTTGCGTCGCGATTCCCAACAAAATAGAAACTTGTTGCAACCGACATGACTCTCCCCAAACTCTGAACTTGTAACTCCCCCACCCTTTCCATTGCCAATCCCCACCCCCCCTGCTCTCCCTTCCCGCCCCCCATCAGGACAACAGCACGCACATCACCTTCAAGGCCACCGCCAACATCACGGCGGGGCAGCACGTGAGCGTGGAGTACGGGTTGCTGGCCAACGACGAGGCGGTGGTGTTCCGGGCCATGGCGCTGGTGACCAACTACCGCGACCGCGTGGACATGTTCGAGTACCCCGAGGTCGCCATCGACTTCTACGGCCGCCACTTCTTCAAGAGCCACTGGGAGTCCTTCATGGAGGTGCGTGGGCTTTAAGGGGAGTCGTTCATGAATGTGCGTGGGCTTTAAGGGGAGTCCTTCATGGAGGTGCAGTACTGGGGGTCATTCTTGAAGATTAGGTGTTGCGGAGTTCGGAGTTCAGATAGTCGGCACAGTGCCCTGTTTCCACCCGTGCTTGTTTCTCTCTCTCATCCGAAGGCCCCTGTGCCTCCTCGTACTTCCATGTATGCCCTGGCTTTTTAACCCCCATTTTGCTGTAAGCTGTGATGTTTCTGGCTGGATGCTCATGAGAAACTATTTCCCCCCCCTCTCCTCCCTCCTTCCCCCCCATAAACCATGCGTGCAGACTGACGTGGAGAAGGTGTTTGCTGACATGGAGAGGGCGCTCAAGGCAGAGGTGGCCAAGGACAAGTACAAGGGCATTCCGGACGAGCCAGAGTTCAGAATTGAGCCGCAGGCGAGCCTGCGAGCTTGGTACGGCGGGAGGCTCGACCCGAGAATGCTGGGAGGCCTGGCAGCCCTGCATGCCCACGTGATCAACAAGCAAGGTGAGATTATCTATGCACCCCCTCTGCTCTCACCCCCTCAGGTCTCTCCCCCTCTGCTCTCACCCCCGTTGGTCTCTCCCCCGCTGGTCTCACCCCCGCTGGTCTCTCCCCCTCTGCCCCCCCTCTTCTCCATGTAGCCCCTGACTACGCGCAGCTCGCCCGGCCAGCAGTGGAGTACGCGTGGCTCAAGGATCCCAAGACCACGTGCGACGACTTCGCCGCCTCACTAGACGAGGACCTGGGCGACGCCATCCCCGCGGCGGGCGCAGGCATTCTGGAGCGCGCCAAGCAGATGCTCAAGGCCATGGGCACATCGCAGGAGGGCGACGTGCAGCGCATGCAGGTGGTGCAGTCGTGCAAGGTGCAGGTGCTGTACGGGAAGTACCCAGGGGACAAGCCTCTCATGTGCCCGCCGGAGTTTGTGCGCGACCTTCCGGAGTGGGAGGTGGCTCTGGCTTATAGGCTGTCAAAGAAAGAGGTGCTGTCGCACGTGGTTGGCCGCCTCACAGCCACATGTGAGGAATAGGTGTTTTGCCATGGAAGGACTTGAGTGACTGCTTCTGATCTGATTGTTCTTCCTACCACGCTCAGGCACAGGCTCGCAGCAAGGGTTCATTATAGGGGCGTGCTCCTACAACCTCTTCCCAGGGTAGCCTCTTTCCAGACGGGCCCGCTACAGCGCAGTGCAGTGTAATTTTGACTCAAGTTGGACCATGGCAGTTCTGTGAGGTGTGACACTCACGAGGCTCGGCATCGCCAATATTCAGGCGAGAGGGGCGAGTCTGGGAAGAGGCAAGCCTGGGAAGAGGTTGTAGGAGCATGCTCTGAAAGTCCCGGAATGACTGACAGGGTTGCTTGTGACGGTATATAGCCTTTTTCGGCTGAACAAGCTACTACAGAACATGGCAAGGAACAAAATATATCGTTTATCCAGACTGAAAGAATTATGTACCGGTACCTTACTAGGTACTACTGGCTGAACCATTGATGGCTTGTGTGATACCAGGAATGGACGCCGGGAGCTGCTCCATGAGCTCCTTGAAGTTGCTCTGCACCTCCCTCATCTGCTTCTCCAGATACTTCTTCGAGCCCTGCACACCCGAGAAGCACGCATGAACAGTGGCACATGAGGCCATGCGAGAGGACAGGCATGCTCGACACATGCCGATTAGAGCGAAGGCTGCCAGAGTGCAAGTACTCTGGGAAAGGCCACTCACCTGCAGCGACGCGATGGTGGCTTCTGCTTCTTTGATCTTCCCTTCTTCCCATGCCTTGGCATCGCCTAGTGGCTGCAGAACAAACCTGGCCATGGGGTGCGAGGTTGGGACCATGGGCTCGTGTTGGATGGATGGAGTGAAGAGAAGCAACTTCTGAGTGCCTGAATAAACGGCATGCTAAAAATAGCTGCAAGTGCAACGACCTAATGCAGTGCGCACAATCAACGCTCACATCGAGGATAGGGTAGAGGCATGGGATTGAGCACACACTGAGAGGAGCAGGGAGTGAGAAGGGTGTCACGGAGGGGGTGGAGAAAAAGAGCATGGGTCCCATAGAAGAGCACGAGCTATGTTTCTTACGCTCTTCCTGGGAGCATTGGTGTGGTAGAAGGGAGACGTGTCCCCGGTCAATGTGCCACCAGTAGCGAGTAAGCGTCCACACGAGAGCAGAGGGGCACGCACGCGGAGCGGAGCAACCAGAGGTGGCAGGGGAAAGAGAATTTGGGCAAGATTGAAAAGAATGCCGAAATTCTGCAGCACTCAGAAGCTTTTACTCTTTCATGCCTAATAACCCGCCTCCTTTCCACACTGCTGATACTTCCTCTGCGTGCACTCACCGATACTTTGATAAACGTTCGTTTCTGCGGGCAGCTCTTGAAGCTCGTCCAGCGTCGTCTTGGCCGTGAAGATGTCCACCTGGCATGCCTGCTCTTGCCCCACCACCTGAGTGGGACGAAACAGGAACAGAGCACCTTAAATTAAAGCGATGCCCAGCGTGCGCCATCTACTCTCTTAACCATTAATCAATCGGCCCACCCACGTTCCCAGCGTGCATCAGCAATACTCCCCCCTCTCTTACCGCCTCCGCCACTCGATCCTAGGTCGGAAAATGCATACTCTGCTCAACCCCGACCCACCTGCTTCAGCTTGCCGTCTGTCTCCAGCAGTCGCCCTTGGAGCTCCACGAAGGCCTGAAGCCAAGCGATGGTAACCAGCAGGGTTGACGAAGAGACGTGGCGACGTGTGAGGAACGGCGATGCGAAGGGGTTGAGTGATGGTGCATGGGGAGCAGAAGTGTGAGAGGAAACAAGGGTGGGTGAGGAAGAGACGGGAATCTTGGCGGGGAGAAGAGCGGTTGTGAGAAGCAAGTGGGAGAGCGAAAGGCAGCTGAAATGAGACGACGTACGGAACGGACATCGAAATAACGCCGAGCAGGTCAACGGTGCTCGAGTACGCGCTAGACGCCTGACGTGCCTACCAGTGATCGCCATTTGAAAGCTGGTCGATGGGGATTATACAGATCCAAACCGATTTCCTAGCACTCACCTCGCGAGTAGCCTCGGTAGCCATAGCGGCTAAGCAAGGGATCTCTTGCGAATCTCTGTTGGGGAACAGATGCTTCGAGCGCACAAGCAAGCAATCAGTCTCGTTCTGCGCGATCGAGCTGTCCTATACTTGAATGCTGCGGCGACACGAATGACCTGTTTGATGACGTGCAAGGGACACACCTGTCCGGTCAAGTGCTCCGGGGATGTGGCGAAAGCTAAGCGTCAAGCACAAGTCTGGGTTGACTAGCCAGACATAGTTTCAAATAGGCTCGAGTCATGGTGGAAAAGAATGGGAGGGAGGGGAGTCCGGGTTCGCGACATGTGCGAAAACGCGCGAGGTTCGTTCGAATGCGCGAGGCTCGTTCGAACACCCCTCAATCCCTTCGCGAAATGCCTCAAAACATTCCGCCAACGTCCACTCAAATCCCAAGGTTGCCTTCCCCCTCCACTCTGAAATGCATTACTAGGTCACATAGCATCCTCCTCCTCCACTTAGCCTCCCCCCATAGTTATCCCCGCACGAGCAGCAGATTATGCGGAAGGATCGATCACTGACTGGTGATTCTGATCTTCAATGCCTCGAGGACGTTAGTTTCCTTATCGTCTTTGTTTTAAAGCAAGTAGTTTCTCGCCAGCCGGTTTCCTTTACGGCTTCTCCCTTATTGCTTCGTTGATTTGACCTAAAAGCCAAAATGGATCCCTTATCCGTCCTGCGCGAATACACCATGCGAAATGAGCTGGACCGGGTAACCATCGTCGGCGACGATTGCTGTTTCGGCAATGAGTACCGCTTCCCCCGAGCCGTCGAAACCGCTTACCGGCGTCGCGGCGGCGACCGGTACAACCTGGAGTCGCTGCTGCTGTTCGTGCAGTGCAAGGCGCTCAAACACACGGAGTACATGCAGCGCGCTCGCGCGCAGAACATGCAGATCGTCACCTTCACGGACCGCAAGCTGCTGCTGGTGCGACCCGAGCCGTTCCTTACCTCTCTTCCCCTTGCTCGCGACTTACCCTTCTTACGTCCTCGCTCCACTGCTCTCTCTCACGCTGCTCCAACTTCCACAGGACCCTGTTCGTTCTTAACTCCGTCCCCCCCCTCCCCCCCCCGCCCCCACCTTGCTTCCCGCGACCAGGAATATCTCGAGGGCCATCTGCAGACGACGGACGCCATCGATCTCATCGCGCCCATCGGCCTTCCCCCCCCGCCCCCGCTTCCGCCGCCCCCTCCGCGCCCCTCCCCCCTTCCGGAGCCGCCACGTCAGCAGCTCCTGGCGCTTTAGGCCAAGGAGCGTCAGCAGCGGTAGAGGGTGCCACCGGGCCAGGCGGTTTGGGAGCAGCCGAAGCTGGGGATCAGGGTCGGAAAAGGAGCAGATGGGATACGGACAAAAGGGCGAGTGGGGTTGGTGGGGAGGTGGGAGCAGCAGGAGCAGACGGAGGGGGAGGGGGAGGATACGACGTGTACGGCAAGAGGCAGAGAGGAGAGGGGAACCAGGCAGGGCTGGGAACCGGACGCGGCATGGCCTATCACGCGGACGTTGGCGCAGGGTCGGCCGCAGCAGGAGCAACGGTAGGGGGAGTGGGGCTAGGAGGGGGGGGATGAGTGAGCAGGAGGAGAGGGAGGCCATACGGGAGCTGATCAAGAGGGAGCGGCCGGTGCGGGACCGGGAGACGGTGCTGCTGTGCCCCAGGCGCAAGGACGCCTTCGCCGCCGTGCTCGCCATGCTCAACCGCCGCGAGCACGAGCGCAAGAAGCTCGACATGGCGCACAGAGACGCCTCCAAGCGCGGCCACCCCTCCGCCCCGGCCTCCTCCCGGCCGTCTAGGGACGCCCGAGGGGCAGCGGGGGGCTCCAATGCTGGCGCTGGCGGGGGAGGGGGAGGGGGGCGGCAGGACGAGCGGCAGGTGTGGCGGGACTACATGGGGACTGACGCGCTGGAGGAGCTGGGAATCAACCCCACCCAGTCGTCCTTCGTGCAGCACGGCAGGACGGGGGGTAGTGGCGCTGCTGCTGCTGCTGGCGGCTCCGGCGCTCCTGCTGGAGCCTCTCAGGGGAAAGCAGAAGGGCAGCATGGCCGATCGCAACCGTCCAACCCGCCCCAGCCACACGCTCTGGTGCCATCCTCCCGCCATGCCCGCCCAGCGCACCAGTCGCAGCACAGACAGCACAGCAGCGGTGGCGGCAGCGCAGCTGCATCATCAGGAGGGGGAGCAGGAGCAAGCCTGGTGCCGATTATTCTCGTACCCAGCGCTGCCCAAACCCTAATCAACATCTTCAACGTGAAGGAGTTTCTGGAGGACGGCAATTACGTGCCGGCCGAGGAGAAGGCGCGGGCGGCAGGGGGGAAGCGGCCGGAGATGGTGGTGGTGCAGCGCAAGATGGGGCGCGAGAAGGCGGTGGCGTACCATGTGAGGGACCGACCGGAAGGGCTGTCCAAGAGAGTGAGTGGCCAGCTGTGGTGCGGGGTGTGATCTGCTTTCGTATGACACTAGACTGTGGCATAGTTGTGAGTGTCTGGTGTTTGCTAGTGCTCGGTTGTTTTGTTGAGCCAGCTCTGTCCATCCATTGGCGGTGTGCGCAGGACTGGGACCGTGTGGCGGCGGTGTTTGTGCTGGGCAAGGAGTGGCAGTTCAAGGGGTGGCCCTTCAAGGACCACGTCGAGATCCTCTCCAAAGGTTGGCTCACCTGCCGTACTCGCTATAGAGTGCCGACCTGCACAGCTGCTGGGTTGGCTTTGTCCGTTGAAGCTTTTACTGTTCGGTGTCTCGTTCTTGTGTCGTGCTCACTGACTTTGCGCTTGCTGTGCATGTTTGCATGCGTGGGTCCATGCCTTTGCCCATGCATGCATGTGTGCATGGTGCATGTGTGCGTGGTGCATGCAGTGATGGGTGTGTTCATGCGCTTTGAGGATGACAGTGTGGAGTCAGCGGCGACAGTCAAGCAGTGGAATTGCAACATCCTCGCTGTACGTATTCTGAAACACCGCTCCCTTCTTCTCCCCCTCTGTTCCACACTCGGCTCGGCACTCTCATGACTTGAAAGGCCATGGCGCACTTCTGTGCCTTCACACATACTCTGCCCCTTTCCTCCATTCTCTTCTCTCCTGCTTCATCCCCTTCCTCCCCTCCCCTCCCCCCCCCCCCTCAGATAAGCAAGTACAAGCGGCATCAGGATCGCACAGCAGCGCTGTCCTTCTGGGACAGGCTCGACAAGTTCCTTGCTGCACGCAAGTCCGTGCTCGTCTACTAGCCTTGCCAAACAAGGCACTGCGTATGCAGCAGATTTCAGCTTTCTACTGAAATGCCCTCCTGGTGATACCTGTGCCAGGTACGGTGGTTGGTGGCAAGTTATCGAGCTCACATGATCACATCTAGTTGCTCTAACACAACCAATGTGTACTTGATTTGTGCAAATAAATACTGTACAACGATTCCTTACAACACCTTCATTAGGAAGGTTGATTGAGGGGGGCCCACAGCTGAGCTGACAACCTACCTACCAACTCCATGCCTTGATACGCCAAGCCAAGAGCAGTGTGCCTTGTCTTATGAAACAGCAGTCCCATTGCTGCTGTCTGGTTTACACACTCCACATGCCTTCCGGCACGCCCCCACGAACGTCTTCCCTCCCTCCATGTAATTTTTGTTCGTCTCACACTCCCCCGCCGCTGCCCACGCATCGCACATGCCATTTGTATCCGCGCACACACTGGGATCGCCCTCCTCCCCCGCCACGTCAAACTCCCTCACATGGATCCACTTGGGCGCCGACCACTTCACCCCTTCCACCACAGGGCACGCGTAGTGCATGCTCGCCTCGTCCGGCGTGCCATCCGGGTGCATGCTAAAGAACAGCAGCGCGTCGCCTTTTACGGGCTTGACTGCTAAATACCCCTTGGCGCAGTCGGACCAGGAGTGGTCCTTGGGCGTGGGGTCAGGCACATTGGAGAACACAGTCTCGCCGCCCTTGGTGACGTTGCTGAGGTACATGAGCACGGTGGCCAGCCTGTGGCCGCCCTGCAGCGTCTCTGGCGGGTCGGAGAAATAGTCGTGGTGTGGCACGTACTTCTGGCCGACATTGTACCTCAGCACCTGTTTGAAGGGGCGTTGAGGGCGGGGGAGGAAGGGGAGGAAGGGGATGAAGGTAGGGGGAGCAGATAACAAAGGTCCCGATGGTATTGAACTGTGGGGAAAGGAAGCGAGGTCAGGGAAGGACAACGGGAGTAGAGGGACAAATGGATGGAACGTTTAGTGCTCCTCGTGTCTGCTCAGCTTCGACTACTTCAATTCCTTGCTCTCAATGCGCATTCCCCCATTTCTCCCAGGCTACCTAGGTCCTCGCGGCCGTTGCTCATGCGTCCTTGTCCTGCCCCCTTCTCGTCTCTCTCCCGCCTGTCACAATCCCTTGGTCCCAGTCCCTCGTCTCCCCCCTCTCCTCCCCCGCTCACCTGCAGGGCCTCCTGGTGCGACACGGGCAGGTGCGTCCACGCCTCGATGCGCCGTTCGACGCGCTCGATGACGGCGTCCGCCTTCTTGTCGATGAACGTGCCGAAGCTCGTGCGGATTTCGCTCACCTCGCTGCCGCTGCTCGAATCTGCGATCACCGTCGATCTGAACAGGGTCGGGCCCGGGAGAGGGGGGGGGAGGGTAGGGGGGGGCACAGGGGGTATGCAACAGTGTTTCTCGTGTCGATTAGAGAGCCTCGTGCGGATGTCGCTCACCTCGCTGCCTCAGCTCGCCTCCGTGATCACCGTCGACCTGAGGGGGGGTTGGGGAGGGAAGGAGAACGCGTGGAGGAGGGACGGGGGAGGTGCTGAGCCTCCCAGCGTGCACAGTACAGCGGCTATCGCGGTACCGTCATTGACTAGGCTAAAGGCTTAATGATCATGGCGGCACCTTTCGAGGCTGGGCTCGGCGAGGGCGATGATATGGTCGCATTCTTCGTCCGTGAGGAACCGCTTGAACAGATACGCGCGGGGCTCGTCCGCCGACAGCTGAATGATCGCGCGCCCGCTAGGGTCACTTCCCCCGCTAGAGTCACCCTGCGCGGGCTGCTCAGCCGGCTCAGGTAGCGCCTCGGACTCATGCCTCTTCTGCTGCTCCACCTGCACTAGATCGTCCTCTGGCAGACCGGGGCTCTCATTGGCCGTGTCCCTCTCCCGTCCCTGCAGACGCAACCACCACGACGGATACGCTTTCAGTGAAACTGCGAAAGTGAGTATGGAACATCAGTTAAACTGGGTGTTGGCCATGGCGTGACTGATTACCCTTAGTCCCGGCGGCAGGACGTAGGTGGCGCCCTTCCATCCCGGCAACGACTCCGCCTCGCCGGGGACGTCCCCCGCACGCACGAGGAGAGTGGGTAGGAGGGATAAGAGGATGAAATGCAGGGCCAGGAAGGCCATGCGCGATTGCTGCATATTCCTGTCTGAATGCCGCATGTCACCTGAAATTTTAATTGATATGGTTACCACGAAAGGTGCTCTCCTCAGGTGCGTGAGTTAAGGATCTAAGAAGGCCACGATTTCGAACGAGCCACCTATTCTAGGGCGGAGAGTGAGCTTCACAAAACGTTCGAATGATGGGGAAACTACAAGCTCGGATCAACAAGCTGGCTCTGTTGTGTTGCTGCTTTGTGTGAAGGCAGAGCTGGCCTGAGAGAAGCCTGAGGGCGGGTGCGAGGAATGCTGGGTGGGAATTGTACAGGGCTGTAACTCCAGGGCTTGGCGCCTGGTTGTTCGGAGAACTCAAGGCCTGGTTCGGAAAAGGTTATCCCGAGGCAAGCCAATCCCTAGGGATATTTTTCTGCTGCGCTGGAGAAAAAGTCGCCAGCGATGAATTTGTGCGACGCGACAGGGGAGAAAGACATCACAACCTCGTGGCAAACCGAGCCCTCGAGCTGATCGTCGATGCGCGAACTCGTTGATTCGCTGTCGCGTTGAATGCGCTGGACTCCAACTTGGGACTCTTGGCCCTCGGACACGTCACCGCCACCTACGCTACTTTGCCGAGGCTGGATTTGCGAAGATGAGTCGATCGAAGCCGTCAATCTAGTCACAAATCCATGCGCTGTCTCAGCGGTTCTTTTCTCACTTCACAGGCCTCAGCGGACCACATACTCTGCCATACCAGAACTCCATACAGGTACCTTTTCTGAAGCCTCGGGGCCGTCTCCCGCTCCAGACCTGCCATCGAGGCACCTGACATCACAGTTTGCCCCGACCACATCGCTTGACCAGCATGCTCCCCAAACCTGCTAGCGCAGCCAGAAAGGCCTTGGTTTGGGTTCACCTGACTGATGTGCTGCAGAGAGGCAGAGCTGTGAGCCGCTCTGACTGATGTCGGTGGCATTAGAACTCGGCCCTCGTACCCCAGTTTCCTAGCGCTACCTCTCTCGGCTCCATCATAGCTAGGACAACTTAGCATAACCGGTTTAGTTTCCTCTACCCTTCCACACAGGCCAGTGTCAGACGACGCTTTTAGTTTCACTGTGTACGCGATTGTTACAGTGCGCTGTGACGTTTCGAATAGTCAGATTTTGAGTACAAGTAGTCGAGGCACGTAAGCGACGAGAAATCTCTTGCATACCAGTGCCGCGTGGGTCACGTCGGAGCAGTCGGAATGGCGCGGAGAACAAGCGTACATCTTCCGCATGTAGCGGTGCTCTGCCTCTTAGCCTTCTCAGTGATGGTCGATGCGCTCCCCCAGATAAAAAACCTCATCGGTTCCTCCTTCACCCCAAAGCGCAGCATTCGTCGAGCCACGGTGAGCAGATGTCTCCTTCTCTCAATGCACGCGTGCGCATTCTGGAATTCGCAGAAGCATCACGCACGTGCATCTGAAGCATCGTTGACGCATCGTGCATGCGTGCTTGAAGTCGACTCAAACGGCATCCAGATTTCGCCGCCGCTCCACGCATCCAGATGCGCCGTACGACGCATTCGTGTCGCGCCGACGCATATGCGCTCACGAATAACCATGTGTGAGGTTCACGGCGCAGCATTAGCTGCATACTTACCTCTCACGCTCCTGCTGATCAGTAGTCACGTGCATTTCACGTGCTCCCATGCTTCTGCCTCTGCGCAGGGCGACGGCTCTCGCTCGGGGGGAATCGACTTCAGCCGGATCGTGCAGCTGTCGGCGTGGAAGCCGCGCGCGTACCTCTACCGCAACTTCCTCACGGACGACGAGTGCGACCACATTATCAAAATCGCCACGCCGCGCCTCCAGAGGTACACTTGACTTGTCCGCCGCGCCGCGCATCACAGTGACAGAGGTAGGTTGGAATTCATCTCCAGAAGCAATTTTAAACTTAAGCGTTCTTCGCTGCATGAGTCGCTGCGCGTCTCCAGGAATAGCGCGGCCTATTGGCAGGGTAGTTCACGTTGAGGCGACGGGCGACGGGCCCCCGCCGTTTCCGCCCCTTCCACACTCTGTCCGCTTTCTCCGCAGGTCGTCCGTAGCGGACAACGCGGACGGACACAGCGAGCTGAGCGCTGCGGGCTAAGGCTCGCATCCTCACTCCCTGCGTCCCCTCCCCATTCCCCTCTCTCTCGTCCATCGCGCAGGTCGTCAGTGGCGGACAACACGGACGGGCACAGCGAGCTGAGCGAGGGGCGGGCTAAGGCTCACCTCTGCCTCCCTCATCCTCACTCACCCCCTGCCGTCCGCCTCCCGTCTCTCCCGCAGGTCATCCGTGGCGGACAACACGGACGGGCACAGCGAGCTGAGCGAGATCCGCACGAGCAGCGGCATGTTCATTGCCGTCGCCGAGGACGCCGTCCATCGCGCGCATCGAGCACCGCATCGCCCGAATGGACCTTCCTGCCGCTGCCCAACCAGGAAGCCATGCAGGTGCCGCGCGGGTGGCAGGGGGTTGGGGGGCGGGAGGGGGTGGATGTAGGGGAGGTTGAAGCGCGAGTGGCGTTGAGCCGAGTGGACGTTCCTGCCGCTGCCCAAACAGGAGGCCATGCAGGTGCCACGCGGGGTGGGGGGATGCCGGAAAATGCGAGCCATGTGGTATGGCTTGTGTGAGGAATGCTCAAGCTGGCCCCGTAGGAGAGGGTGGAAGCCCGAGGCCCGTATAAGTTGGACGCACACTCTATTGACCCACCATCCACCATCCCCATGATCCCGTCCCGCCATCCACCACTCGCTTCCTCTTCCACCACTCCCTCCGCCCATGCCCCTTTTCCCCTGCCTCCAGGCACTGCAGCGCGCCAAGGGGCAGAGGTACGAGCAGCACGTCGACTGCACACGCACACGCAATCCTTACCCTTCCATCCATCCCTGCCTTTCCACGTCTCTCCCCCCCTCCCCCCCCCTCTCCCTCCTACCAGGTGCTGAAATACGAGAAGGGGCAGAAGTACGAGCCGCACGTGGACTATTTCCACGACCCCAACAACCGCAAGCGCGGCGGGCACCGGTACGCCACGGTGCTCATGTACCTCAACAACGTCACCAAGGGCGGCGAGACTGTCTTCCCCACCGCCGACGACCACTCGCCCAGGGATGACTGTGGTCCGACTGCGCCAAGGGCAAGCTCGCTGGTGAGAGGCACAGGGGGGAAGCAGTTGTGAAGGCTGGGAGCAGGGAGAGGGGGTGGAAGTAGGAGAGCACCTGACAGGAAGCGGGACGAAGGGGAGAAGACTAAAAGTAGAAGGGAGGCTAGCAAGGGGGGGGGGGGCGGGCAGGGGAGAATCTAGGTAAGCCGGGGCTGCGGGCTGGGATGGAGGAATGCAGAGAAACACTGAGGTGAAAGGATAGGTTTCAGCTCAAGGGTGTGCCCCCTCGGGCCTGACACGTCCTGTTGCCTCCCCTGGCCTCTTCCGCCAGGGAAGCCCTCCAAGGGCGACGCCCTCCTCTCTACAGCATGCACCCAGACGGTTCTTCCAACCCGTCCTCACTGCACTACGGGTGCGTGCTGCACACTTCCATCCAACCCCTCTTCACCTGTCCTCCCCCTCCCCCGCCAGTGAAACCCTCAAAGGGTGACGCCCTTCTTTTCTATAGCATGCATCCGGACGGCTCCCCTGACGCGTCCTCGCTGCACTACGCATGCCCTGTGGTGGAGGGCGTCAAGTGGTCCGCACCCAAGTGGATCCACGTGGCAGACTTCTCCAAGCTCTACACCGGGCCCTCGGGCGGCGTGGGCATGGCTGACATGGCGGGCGGCGGGCAGGGCGTGCTGACAGGGTGCATCGACGCCAATGCCTTGTAAGGGACCTGGGGAGCATGCACACGTGGCTGGTTTGTAGAGAGTTAAATGGCGATTTGGCGTATGGAGGCAGTGTGTGCATGGGGTGGGCAAGTAGGGAGGGGTCCAGGTGGCTGGGCAGGGGGAGGAGGAGGTGGTCACTGCTAATCTGATGCTGCACTCTATGGCAGAGTCATGCCACATCATGAGCTTCCATGCATGCTCTCTTGATCACCAAGGTGTCACGTCCATGCATGCATGTCCAGCTTCTGCCTTGTGTGTGTTCGTACTTGTACTTGTGCTGTCCTTGTGCTGTGCTGTCCTTGTGCTGCACTGCCCTTGTGCTGCGCTGTGCTGCCGTCTGCCTAACCACCAGTCTTTGCCCTTCTCGCACGTCACTCTGTCTGTCCCTCGCTGCAGCTGCCCCAGCTGGGCTGCCAGTGGGGAGTGTGAGAGGAACCCTGCCTACATGCACGAGTCCTGCAGAAAGTCCTGCAAGCAGTGCTAGCAGCTAGTGGCGCAGTGGGGTGCCATGCCATAGAAGGAACAGGGGTGATGGAGTTACAGCAGGAACCAGTGCTAACAGCAGGAGCTACCCTGCAAAATGTGTACATTTCAGCTGTAGTATTGTACAAGATGTGTGGGCAAGTGTAGACCAGAAGCAAAGATGTATGTTTATAAGTAATTTGTTTGGTATGCACACAAAACCAGACAAAACTAGACACCTGGTACTACAACAGCACTTAACCAGCACCTATCGTGCCATACTGTGCAGCACAACCACCTAGAGATTGCTGATGCAGCATGCCATCTGGCATGAGACTACTCACTAGATCACTACAGCTCGTCACACTCTCCCCGCCTCTTCTCACTCACTCTCTCCTGCACGGCACCTAGCTACGCATGAGTTTGCCATCTGACTGGAGGCCAGGGCTTGAGCTGTCTCTCACATCACATGCACATTGCGGCGGCTATGTGTGGCCAGACTGCGAGTGAGCATTGCTGGCGGCCTGCCTGCTCCACACGTCAGCCAGCAGCTGGTACCCCGAGCTCTTGTACGTGTCCCGGTGCCCAAACACCCGCCCCTTGCCACTCGCCCACCACTCCCCGCCGCACCCTTCCCAATTCCCCCACCATTACCAGCACCGTTACCAGCAGCACCGCCGGCTCCTGCAGTCCCCTGCCCCCTAGCTGGGCGATCATGTGGGCGAGGAGGTCGGAGGGCGACTCCACAAGGCGCAGCTCCTCCTCACTCTCGTACCCGCGGTCCAGGGCGAGTCCGGACGCCCCGGGGTGGGGCAGGTGCAGCAGGCGCACTGACCCCAGCAGCAGACGCAGCGAGGGCGAGGGGGGCGGGGTGTAGGGTGTGGGGGGGAGAGGGGCCACGTCTGTGGAGGGATTGCCCTTGGCACGGCGGGACTCGCTGTGCACCTGAGAAGGGCG
>BQMB01001018.1:0-35012 GCA_027943415.1 Closterium sp. NIES-67
TGCTGTGCTCTGTTGTGCTCTGCTGTGCTCTGTTGTGCTCTGTGTGCTCTGTTGCTCTGTTGTGCTCTGTTGTGCTCTGCCTGCTGCTCTGTTGTGCTCTGCTGTGCTCTGTGTGCTCTGTTGTGCTCTGTTGTGCTCTGTGGCTCTGCTGTGCTCTGCTGTGCTCTGTTGTGCTCTGCTGTGCTCTGCTGTGCTCTGTTGTGCTCTGCTGTGCTCTGCTGTGCTCTGTTGTGCTCTGTTGTGCTCTGCTGTGCTCTGTTGTGCTCTGTTGTGCTCTGTTTGCTCTGTTGTGCTCTGCTGTGCTCTGTTGTGCTCTGTTGTGCTCTGCTGTGCTCTGTTGTGCTCTGTTGTGCTCTGTTGTGCTCTGTTGTGCTCTGTCGTGCTCTGTTTCGTGTGCTCTGTTGTGCTCTGTTGTGCTCTTTGTGCTCTGTTGTGCTCTGTTGTGCTCTGTTGTGCTCTGTTGTGCTCTGTTGTGCTCTGTTGTGCTCTGTTGTGCTCTGTTGTGCTCTGTTGTGCTCTGTTGTGCTCTGTTGTGCTCTGTTGTGCTCTGTTGTGCTCTGTTGTGCTCTGCTGTGCTCTGCTGTGCTCTGCTGCTCTGCTGTGCTCTGCGTGCTCTGTTGTGCTCTGTTGTGCTCTGCTGTGCTCTGTTGTGCTCTGTTGTGCTCTGTTGTGCTCTGATGTGCTCTGTTGTGCTCTGCTGTGCTCTGTTGTGCTGTTGTGCTCTGCTGTGCTCTGTTGTGCTCTGTTGTGCTCTGTTGTGCTCTGTTGTGCTCTGTTGTGCTCTGTTGTGCTCTGTTGTGCTCTGTTGTGCTCTGTTGTGCTCTGTTTGCTCTGTTGTGCTCTGTGTGCTCTGTTGTGCTCTGTTGTGCTCTGTTGTGCTCTGTTGTGCTCTGTTGTGCTCTGTTGTGCTCTGTTGTGCTCTGTCGTGCTCTGTTGTGCTCTGTCGTGCTCTGTCGTGCTCTGTTGTGCTCTGTTGTGCTCTGTTGTGCTCTGTTGTGCTCTGCTGTGCTCTGCTGTGCTCTGTTGTGCTCTGCTGTGCTCTGCTGTGCTCTGCTGTGCCCTGCTGTGCTCTGTTGTGCTCTGCTGTGCTCTGTTGTGCTCTGCTGTGCTCTGTTGTGCTCTGTTGTGCTCTGCTGTGCTCTGCTGTGGTCTGTTGTGCTCTGCTGTGCTCTGTTGTGCTCTGCTGTGCTCTGCTGTGCTCTGCTGTGCTCTGTTGTGCTCTGTTGTGCTCTGTTGTGCTCTGTTGTGTTCTGCTGTGCTCTGTTGTGCTCTGTTGTGCTCTGCTGTGCTCTGTTGTGCTCTGTTGTGCTCTGCTGTGCTCTGTTGTGCTCTGTTGTGCTCTGTTGTGCTCTGTTGTGCTCTGTTGTGCTCTGTTGTGCTCTGTTGTGCTCTGTTGTGCTCTGTTGTGCTCTGTTGTGCTCTGTTGTGCTCTGTTGTGCTCTGTTGTGCTCTGTTGTGCTCTGTTGTGCTCTGTTGTGCTCTGTTGTGCTCTGTTGTGCTCTGTTGTGCTCTGTTGTGCTCTGTTGTGCTCTGCTGTGCTCTGTTGTGCTCTGCTGTGCTCTGTTGTGCTCTGCTGTGCTCTGTTGTGCTCTGCTGTGCTCTGTTGTGCTCTGTTGTGCTCTGCTGTGCTCTGTTGTGCTCTGCTGTGCTCTGTTGTGCTCTGCTGTGCTCTGTTGTGCTCTGTTGTGCTCTGCTGTGCTCTGTTGTGCTCTGTTGTCTCTGTTGTGCTCTGTTGTGCTCTGCTGTGCTCTGTTGTCTCTGCTGTGCTCTGTTGTGCTCTGTGCGCTCTGTTGTGCTTGCTGTGCTCTGTTGTGCTCTGTTGTGCTCTGTTGTGCTCTGTTGTGCTGCTGTGCCCTGTGTGCTCTGTTGTGCTCTGTTGTGCTCTGTTGTGCTCTGTTGTGCTCTGCTGTGCCTGTTGTGCTCTGCTGTGCTCTGCTGTGCTCTGTTGTGCTCTGTTGTGTTCTGCTGTGCTCTGTTGTGCTCTGTTGTGCTCTGTTGTGCTCTGTTTGCTCTGTTGTCTCTGTTGTGCTCTGCTGTGCTCTGCTGTGCTCTGTTGTGCTCTGTTGTGCTCTGTTGTGCTCTGTTGTGCTCTGTTGTGCTCTGTTGTGCTCTGTCGTGCTCTGTGGTGCTCTGTTGTGCTCTGTTGTGCTCTGTTGTGCTCTGTTGTGCTCTGTTGTGCTCTGTTGTGCTCTGTTGTGCTCTGTTGTGCTCTGTTGTGCTCTGTTGTGCTCTGTTGTGCTCTGTTGTGCTCTGTTGTGCTCTGTTGTGCTCTGTTGTGCTCTGCTGGCTCTGTTGTGCTCTGCTGCTCTGCTGTGCTCTGTTGTGCTCTGTTGTGCTCTGCTGTGCTCTGCTGCTCTGTTGTGCTCTGTTGTGCTCTGCTGTGCTCTGCTGTGCTCTGTTGTGCTCTGTTGTGCTCTGCTGTGCTCTGTTGTGCTCTGTTGTGCTCTGTTGTGCTCTGTTGTGCTCTGTTGTGCTCTGTTGTGCTCTGTTGTGCTCTGTTGTGCTCTGTTGTGCTCTGTTGTGCTCTGCTGTGCTCTGTTGTGCTCTGCTGTGCTCTGTTGTGCTCTGTTGTGCTCTGTTGTGCTCTGCTGTGCTCTGTTATGCTCTGTTGTGCTCTGCTGTGCTCTGTTGTGCTCTGCTGTGCTCTGTTGTGCTCTGCTGTGCTCTGTTGTGCTCTGTTGTGCTCTGCTGTGCTCTGTTGTGCTCTGTTGTGCTCTGTTGTGCTCTGTGTGCTCTGCTGTGCTCTGTTTGCTCTGCTGTGCTCTGTTGTGCTCTGTTGCGCTCTGTTGTGCTCTGTTGTGCTCTGCTGTGCTCTGTTGTGCTCTGCTGTGCCCTGTTGTGCTCTGTTGTGCTCTGTTGTGCTCTGTTGTGCTCTGTGTGCTCTGCTGTGCTCTGTTGTGCTCTGTGCTCTGCTGTGCTCTGTTGTGCTCTGTTGTGCTCTGCTGTGCTCTGTTGTGCTCTGTTGTGCTCTGTTGTGCTCTGTTTTGCTCTGTTGTGCTCTGTTGTGCTCTGCTGTGCTCTGCTGTGCTCTGTTGTGCTCTGTTGTGCTCTGCTGTGCTCTGCTGTGCTCTGTTGTGCTCTGTTGTGCTCTGTTGTGCTCTGTTGTGCTCTGTTGTGCTCTGTTGTGCTCTGTTGTGCTCTGCTGTGCTCTGTTGTGCTCTGTTGTGCTCTGTTGTGCTCTGTCGTGCTCTGTTGTGCTCTGTTGTGCTCTGTTGTGCTCTGCTGTGCTCTGTTGTGCTCTGTTGTGCTCTGTTGTGCTCTGTTGTGCTCTGTTGTGCTCTGTTGTGCTCTGTTGTGCTCTGCTGTGCTCTGTTGTGCTCTGTTGTGCTCTGTGGTGCTCTGTTGTGCTCTGCTGTGCTCTGCTGTGCTCTGTTGTGCTCTGCTGTGCTCTGTTGTGCTCTGTTGTGCTCTGCTGTGCTCTGTTGTGCTCTGTTGTGCTCTGCTGTGCTCTGTTGTGCTCTGTTGTGCTCTGTTGTGCTCTGTTGTGCTCTGTTGTGCTCTGTTGTGCTCTGTTGTGCTCTGTTGTGCTCTGTTGTGCTCTGCTGTGCTCGGTTGTGCTCTGCTGTGCTCTGTTGTGCTCTGTTGTGCTCTGTTGTGCTCTGCTGTGCTCTGTTGTGCTCTGTTGTGCTCTGCTGTGCTCTGTTGTGCTCTGCTGTGCTCTGTTGTGCTCTGTTGTGCTCTGTTGTGCTCTGTGTGCTCTGCTGTGCTCTGCTGTGCTCTGTTGTGCTCTGCTGTGCTCTGCTGTGCTCTGTTGTGCTCTGTTTTGCTCTGCTGTGCTCTGTTGTGCTCTGTTGTGCTCTGCTGTGCTCTGTTGTGCTCTGTTGTGCTCTGTTTGCTCTGTTTGTTGCTCTGCTGTGCTCTGTTGTGCTCTGTGTGCTCTGCTGTGCTCTGTTGTGCTCTGTTGTGCTCTGTTGTGCTCTGTCGTGCTCTGTCGTGCTCTGTTGTGCTCTGTTGTGCTCTGTTGTGCTCTGTTGTGCTCTGTTGTGCTCTGTTGTGCTCTGTTGTGCTCTGTTGTGCTCTGTTTGCTCTGTTGTGCTCTGTTGTGCTCTGTTGTGCTCTGTTGTGCTCTGCTGTGCTCTGCTGTGCTCTGTTGTGCTCTGTTGTGCTCTGCTGTGCTCTGTTGTGCTCTGTTGTGCTCTGCTGTGCTCTGTTGTGCTCTGTTGTGCTCTGTTGTGCTCTGTTGTGCTCTGCTGTGCTCTGTTGTGCTCTGCTGTGCTCTGTTGTGCTCTGTTGCGCTCTGTTGTGCTCTGCTGTGCTCTGTTGTGCTCTGTTGTGCTCTGTTGTGCTCTGTTGTGCTCTGCTGTGCCCTGTTGTGCTCTGTTGTGCTCTGTTGTGCTCTGTTGTGCTCTGTTGTGCTCTGCTGTGCTCTGTTGTGCTCTGCTGTGCTCTGTTGTGCTCTGTTGTGTTCTGCTGTGCTCTGTTGTGCTCTGTTGTGCTCTGTTGTGCTCTGTTTTGCTCTGTTGTGCTCTGTTGTGCTCTGCTGTGCTCTGCTGTGCTCTGTTGTGCTCTGTTGTGCTCTGTTGTGCTCTGTTGTGCTCTGTTGTGCTCTGTTGTGCTCTGTCGTGCTCTGTGGTGCTCTGTTGTGCTCTGTTGTGCTCTGTTGTGCTCTGTTGTGCTCTGTTGTGCTCTGTTGTGCTCTGTTGTGCTCTGTTGTGCTCTGTTGTGCTCTGTTGTGCTCTGTTGTGCTCTGTTGTGCTCTGTTGTGCTCTGTTGTGCTCTGTTGTGCTCTGCTGTGCTCTGTTGTGCTCTGCTGTGCTCTGCTGTGCTCTGTTGTGCTCTGTTGTGCTCTGCTGTGCTCTGCTGTGCTCTGTTGTGCTCTGTTGTGCTCTGCTGTGCTCTGCTGTGCTCTGTTGTGCTCTGTTGTGCTCTGCTGTGCTCTGTTGTGCTCTGTTGTGCTCTGTTGTGCTCTGTTGTGCTCTGTTGTGCTCTGTTGTGCTCTGTTGTGCTCTGTTGTGCTCTGTTGTGCTCTGTTGTGCTCTGCTGTGCTCTGTTGTGCTCTGCTGTGCTCTGTTGTGCTCGTGTGCTCTGTTGTGCTCTGCTGTGCTCTGTTATGCTCTGTTGTGCTCTGCTGTGCTCTGTTGTGCTCTGCTGTGCTCTGTTGTGCTCTGCTGTGCTCTGTTGTGCTCTGTTGTGCTCTGCTGTGCTCTGTTGTGCTCTGTTGTGCTCTGTTGTGCTCTGTTGTGCTCTGCTGTGCTCTGTTGTGCTCTGCTGTGCTCTGTTGTGCTCTGTTGCGCTCTGTTGTGCTCTGTTGTGCTCTGCTGTGCTCTGTTGTGCTCTGCTGTGCCCTGTTGTGCTCTGTTGTGCTCTGTTGTGCTCTGTTGTGCTCTGTTGTGCTCTGCTGTGCTCTGTTGTGCTCTGCTGTGCTCTGCTGTGCTCTGTTGTGCTCTGTTGTGCTCTGCTGTGCTCTGTTGTGCTCTGTTGTGCTCTGTTGTGCTCTGTTTTGCTCTGTTGTGCTCTGTTGTGCTCTGCTGTGCTCTGCTGTGCTCTGTTGTGCTCTGTTGTGCTCTGCTGTGCTCTGCTGTGCTCTGTTGTGCTCTGTTGTGCTCTGTTGTGCTCTGTTGTGCTCTGTTGTGCTCTGTTGTGCTCTGTTGTGCTCTGCTGTGCTCTGTTGTGCTCTGTTGTGCTCTGTTGTGCTCTGTCGTGCTCTGTTGTGCTCTGTTGTGCTCTGTTGTGCTCTGCTGTGCTCTGTTGTGCTCTGTTGTGCTCTGTTGTGCTCTGTTGTGCTCTGTTGCTCTGTTGTGCTCTGTTGTGCTCTGCTGTGCTCTGTTGTGCTCTGTTGTGCTCTGTGGTGCTCTGTTGTGCTCTGCTGTGCTCTGCTGTGCTCTGTTGTGCTCTGCTGTGCTCTGTTGTGCTCTGTTGTGCTCTGCTGTGCTCTGTTGTGCTCTGTTGTGCTCTGCTGTGCTCTGTTGTGCTCTGTTGTGCTCTGTTGTGCTCTGTTGTGCTCTGTTGTGCTCTGTTGTGCTCTGTTGTGCTCTGTTGTGCTCTGTTGTGCTCTGCTGTGCTCTGTTGTGCTCTGCTGTGCTCTGTTGTGCTCTGTTGTGCTCTGTTGTGCTCTGCTGTGCTCTGTTGTGCTCTGTTGTGCTCTGCTGTGCTCTGTTGTGCTCTGCTGTGCTCTGTTGTGCTCTGTTGTGCTCTGTTGTGCTCTGTTGTGCTCTGCTGTGCTCTGCTGTGCTCTGTTGTGCTCTGCTGTGCTCTGCTGTGCTCTGTTGTGCTCTGTTTTGCTCTGCTGTGCTCTGTTGTGCTCTGTTGTGCTCTGCTGTGCTCTGTTGTGCTCTGTTGTGCTCTGTTGTGCTCTGTTGTGCTCTGCTGTGCTCTGTTGTGCTCTGTTGTGCTCTGCTGTGCTCTGTTGTGCTCTGTTGTGCTCTGTTGTGCTCTGCGTGCTCTGTCGTGCTCTGTTGTGCTCTGTTGTGCTCTGTTGTGCTCTGTTGTGCTCTGTGTGCTCTGTTGTGCTCTGTTGTGCTCTGTTGTGCTCTGTTGTGCTCTGTTGTGCTCTGCTGTGCTCTGTTGTGCTCTGTTGTGCTCTGTTGTGCTCTGTTGTGCTCTGCTGTGCTCTGCTGTGCTCTGTTGTGCTCTGCTGTGCTCTGCTGTGCTCTGTTGTGCTCTGTTGTGCTCTGCTGTGCTCTGTTGTGCTCTGTTGTGCTCTGCTGTGCTCTGTTGTGCTCTGTTGTGCTCTGTTGTGCTCTGTTGTGCTCTGCTGTGCTCTGTTGTGCTCTGTTGTGCTCTGCTGTGCTCTGTTGTGCTCTGTTGTGCTCTGTTGTGCTCTGTCGTGCTCTGTTGTGCTCTGTTGTGCTCTGTTGTGCTCTGTTGTGCTCTGTTGTGCTCTGTTGTGCTCTGTTGTGCTCTGTTGTGCTCTGTTGTGCTCTGTTGTGCTCTGTTGTGCGTGACCAAACCTCCGAGCACCGATCACACACACCCGCCCACCTGCATCCCCATGCCTTCAAGCTGCTTCACCACTCTCTCCACCATCTCCTCCCCGTCCCCCCAAACCCGCCCAGTCCCCCCAAACCCGCCCAGTCCCCCCAAACCTCGAAACCCCAAACCCGGACACACTTGCTTACCTGCGTGCCCATGTCTTCAAACTGCTTCACCAGTCTCTCGACCGCCGCCTCATCCACCTCCTCCCCTTCCCCCCAACCTCCCAACCCCTCCAGCCCGGGAAGCCAGCCCCCAGCCCCGCAGGCAATCCACCTCCTGCTGCTCCTGCTCGCCCTGCTCCTGCCCCGACTCTTGTGGCGTCCCCCTCCCCAATACCGCTGACTGTGCGCTGCGTCTGCTGCTGCAGCTGCTCCAACGTGGACGATATGCCGCCCGTTTTGCCTCCGCTCCCGCTGCTGCTGCTTCCACTGCCAGCACCAGCATCGACGCCAGAAGCAGCAGCAGCAGCGGCCTTTTTCTTGCCTGTTTGCGCGGCTCCTTTTTTCTTCCCTGGCAGGGCCGGCAGGCCCCACCCAGCCCTAGCCCAAGCCCTAGTCCCAGCGGCGCTGCTGCGGGTGCTGCTGCAAGTGTGGGTGTGGGTGTGGGTGTGGGTGTGGTGTGGGCCAGAGGCTGCATGTGGCGCCTCACTGGCGTTGCCTGCGGCTGCGGGTGCGTCAGGAGAGAGAGGGAGGGGCGGCGAAGCAGCAGCACGCAGTGGGGGTGTTGGCGCGGGGAGAGCGGCGGCAGTGGCGCTGCTGGTGGTGCTGGTGCCGCTGGTGGCGGCAGGAGAGGCAGCAGCGGCAGGGGGGGGCGTGCTTGAGTTGGGAGCAGCTGCTGGTGGGTCTTGGCGGAAGTCCTCCAGTGCGCCTGGGATGAGGGGGAGTGGGCAAGGGAGCGTGCAGGGAGGATGGAGGGGAGGGAGGATATTGGATAGCCATTCCTCACACCATGCCAAGAACAGCTGCCGGTGGGTCTTGGCGGAAGTCCTCCAGTGCGCCTGAGATGAGGGGGAGGGGTTGGGAGGGCGGTGTTGCGGAAGCGGGAGAGAAGATGCGGGGAGGGGAGGAGGGGGGGAGGGAACGGGAGTGGGGGTGGAGAAGAGAGGAGAGGGTGAGGCGAGGCGAAGCGAAGGAGGAAGAGGAAGGGAGGGGATGGGAAACGGGTGAGAGGGCACGCATGGCGATGGTGCGAGAGGGACTTGATGGTGCTCACGGCTGTTAACCATTCAACGTACTATCGAGATCGCTGTTAGCGAACCGACATACTAACGAGATTGCTACAAACGAACCAAAACAACATCGAGAGGTCAGCATACTATCGAGGCTGCTGCTAAGGGATCAACATACTATCGAGACTGTTGTTAGCGGGTCAACATACTATCGAGAAGATCGTCCAAGTCGTCGACCGACGAATCCATGTCGCAGGAAGAAAAGCGGCGGAGGCGACAGGCGACAGGCGACAGGCGACAGGCGACAGGTGAGAGGCGACAGGCGACAGGCAACAGGCGACAGGCGACAGGCGACAGGTGAGAGGCAGACGCGGGAGACGGCGGGTGTGACTGGCGACGGAGAAGAGCCGCCAACGATGACTCGACCAAACCGACCAACGGCTTTCACGTTTGAGTACTCTAACACGAGACGCTGGCGCAAACGGATTTCGGCGCAAACGGATTTCGGTGCGTCGTGGTCTCTGATGGATCGGAAACACTCCGTCTAGGCCAAGGATCGCGGTGCGCTGGACATTCTCCTTCGGTGACCAGGAACTGGAGTCACTGCTACTGCTGGGCTCACTGCTGCTGCTGGGCTCCTGAAGGGAATACTAAATGAAGAGTCGCCGCTCCCAACTTGTACTGAATCTTCGGTGATGTGGCGAGAAAGAAGCAGCATTTTCTGGAGGTGGTAACAATTTCCCTGTGGTCGGCATGGGTTACCATCAGGGTCGCAGAACTTTTGAGGCGAGGAGGAGCTTGGTACGGTAAAGTGAAGCACATTGTGATCAAGTGCGGTGAAGGATCGATCCTGTCGTCAAACTGTACCATGCTCTGAAGAGACAAGGTTCTGCCCGCCATGCTGCTCACGTGAAACGTAACATGGTGCTGGTTGTCTTCATCGCGAATCGCAACTGTTACAGAGGCGAAATATATGTGGGGCACTCTGACAAACTCCGACAGTCATTCTAGTTATCAGGTAACTCGTCGCGATTTTCGACGTCACTTCGTCTCTGTCACCGTCTTCGACATATCACTCGGCGCGCTTCTTCCCCACATCAGCGATAGTTGCGCCAAGCAGTGCGGCAGTGAGCACGCCAAACGGTCGCCAAACTTCAAGCGACCGGCCGACGTCAAACGTCCGTCAGACGTCAGACGGCCGTCAGACTCCAAACAGGCTCGAGGCGGCCCGAAATCACCTCCTCCCGTGTAGAGAGGAAGAGGGGAAGGGAGGAAGTAGAGGGCACGGGAGAGCGAGAGGAGGGTCCTCGCACCGCACCACACTGCATCGCACCGCACCGCATCGCATCGCCTTGCACCATGTTACGTTTCACGTGAGCAGCATGGCGGGCAGCAGCAGTGGTGGTGCGACTGGAGGGTTGGAGGCGGGGAATGGGGGCAGCCGCGGTGGGAGGGGGAGGGGAGGAAGGAGAGGCACGGGTACAGGTGGAGCTGTGCTTTGACGTGGGGTCGCCCTACAGCTTCGTTGCTCTCGAGATTCTGCTCAGGTGAGCCTTGGGTGGTAAGAAGCGAGTGGGAGGGCAGGAGGCGCGGCCCCGTGCGTGCAGGTGGAGCTGTGCGGAATTCAATGTGGAACTGCCGTGCAGTTCATCGCCCTCGAGATTCTGCTCACGTCGCTCTTGCGTTGATCCGCTGGCTGGTTTCATTCACCACGACCCATCAGCAGCATTCCAAGATCTAGGTGCTTTCAGTTATTATGGCGACCCACGCTGCCTGCAGGGGCTCTGGTCTGTTGCTCTCCTCCTCTTCTGCTATCTCGCATCCATCGCCTCACTCGTTGACTTGTCTCGCCGTGCCGCCCCCCCTGCAGGTGCCAGCACTCTTGGGGACTGCATCTGCTGCTGCGGGCGCGCTGCTGGGAGGCGTTCACAAGGCCACGGGGAAGGCTACCACGGCCTCGTCTCATCTCCTCCTGCTTCTGCTCACCGCACCCCCCTGCATGCAGGTACCAGCACCTGTGGCGCCTGCACCTGGTGCTGCGGCCCGTGCTGCTGGGAGCGGTCCACAAGGCCACAGGCAATGCCATGCCGTCTGCCGTGCCGGCTAGAGGTCAGCTGCTTCTCCCTCGCTCTCGTTATCCCTTGCTCGCTGCTTCCTCTTGCGCGTTCGGCCAGTGCTGCTGGGCAGTGAGTGAGAATGGTGGAGAGGAGAAAGGTAAGAAGCATGTTGCAAAGGTAGACGGGCAAGGTGAAGCGACTGATTGGCCCTCGCATCTCCACTGCCCTCGCCTGGCCCTCCTCCCCATCCCCACACATCGCTACCCACCCCCCATCCCCTTCCCCCTTCCCCCCCACCAGGAGCGTGGCTGCTTCATGCCATCGCTCGCACCACAGCCTTTGCCCCCCCTGATTTATTCCTGCCTGCTTACACACTCCCGCCCCCTCTCCCCTTCCCCCCTCCCATCTCCCTCCCCCCCCACCAGGAGTGTGGCTGCTGCATGCCGTCGCTCACGCCACAGCCATTGCCCATCTGCATGGCTTGCTCATTCTCATCTCCCTTCCGCCCCCCCTTTCCTTTCCTTCCCTCCCCCCGAGAGCAGGAGCGTGGTTGCTGCAGGACATCGCGCGCACCACGGCCTTTGCCCGCCTGCCCCGCATCTCTCCTCCACCTGGCTTTGGTTCGCCGCGCTTCACCACCCTGCCCTGCCAGCGACTGCTCACCGCCCTGGCTCTGCAGCAGGTGCCCCTTCCCTCCCCCCTCCCCCATTTTGTCTTACTCTCTCTCACATCCCCCTGCACCTGGCTTTGGCTCCCCATGCTTCTCCACCCTGCCATGCCAGCGACTGCTCACCGCCCTTGCTCTGCAACAGGTGCCCCTTCCCTTTCCTCCCCCCCCCCCCCCCCATTTTGTCTTACTCTCTCTCTCATCCCCCCTGCACCTGGCTTTGGCTCCCCGCGCTTCTCCACCCTGCCCTGCCAGCGACTGCGAATCGCCCTTCTTTGCACCTGGTGCTCGCTCTTGTTTTGGTTTGGTACGTCAAATCTCGTGATTCTAACCTGCAGATGTCCGACTCGCACTTCCGTGTGTTTTGGGGATGGGCTCAACATGTGCAGGTTTAGAATCAGACCAATTTGAGGCACCTAAAATCTAGACTTCGATCCCCTAGTGCGGCGGTGTGAGGTTTTTGAAATTTCTCAAAACGGCTTCGATCCCCACTGCACATTCGCAGAGCTGTGTTTTGGGGATGAGCTGGACGCATGCAAATTGGAATCTAACCAAGCCGCTTAGCTTGACTCCGTATTGTCTTGTGCTCTGCATCGCCTTTGCCTTTGCATGGTGACTGCGTCACACTGCTATGTGCTACTCTGTCACGTGCTGTGTGTGTTGTGCTCTGTCTATACAGGGCCATGACTCACCCCACCTGCTGGCCCTCACTGGCTCCCTCTTCACTGCCTGGACCACACCACCCATGCCCCTCCTCCTCTCTCACATCCCACCCCATCTGCAACACCGAACCCTCCTCCTCGCTCACGTTTATTAACGTATGCCTCCCCTCTCTCCCCGCGCAGGGCCATGACTCGCCGCAGCTGCCGGTGCTCACTCGCTCTCTCTTCACTGCTATCTGGACCACACCATCCGCTGCCCACTCCATCTCGACCACCTCCTCATCCTCATCCTCCTCCCCCTCCTCCTCTTCCTCCCCCTCCTCCTCTTCCCCCCCTCCTCCTCTTCCTCCCCTCTTCCGCCTGTACACCTTCCCTTTCCTCCTCTGCCGCGCCTGACCTCGACCATGCAGCTACCACATCTCCTCCTGCTCCTTGTTCAAGCATCCATCCCCTCGAACCGACATCGCAGCGCCAGCCTTTCTCCGCCACGCCTGCTGCCAGGCTGGCATTCCACCGTCACAGCAGGAGGCCCTCCTCTCTGCTGTTGCCTCGCCTGCTGTCAAGCACGCTCTTGCTGTGAGTATAAGAGCCTCTCACCCAAACAGCAGTGTGCATGCATGTGCATGGGCCTGTGGGCCTGTGCGCCTGCATATCATGCTGCTACGCCACCGTCATAGCAGGAGGCTCTCTTATCTGCTGCTGCCTCGCCTGCTGTCAAGCACGCCCTTGCTGTGAGTTCAACAGCCCCGCATTCCTAACTTCTGGCACACCGTGCATGTGTGCTCACTGAGCCTGTCTCGGGCCTGCGTTGTACACCTGTCAGAGCTGCTCCTTCCTGCTGCTCCTCCCTGCTGCTCCTCCCTGCTGCTCCTCCCTGCTGCTCCTCCCTGCTGCTCCTCCCTGCTGCTCGCTCCCCCGCCTGCTGACAAGCAGGCACTAACAGTAAGTCCGACAGCCCCCCACTCCTGGCACACCGCGCATGCGTGTTCACAGAGCCTGTCATGCGCCTGCATTACATTGTAGACTCACAGCGCAGGCCTGACGTATTCTCTCCCCTGTGCATCCTCTCTGTAGGCTCACGAAGCTCTCACTGTGAACCAGTGGTGGGGCTTAGTTGCCGTGATGGTCGGTTGCTTCACAGAGGGAGTCATTGGTGAAGAGTATGATTCCTGCTATGATCCGCACTTGTTGACATCCGCTCTCATTGACATCATCCGCACTTGTTGACATCCGCTCTCATTGACACCATCCGCACTAATTGACATCCGCTCTCATTGACATCATCCGCACTAATTGACATCCGCTCTCATTGACATCATCCGCACTAATTGACATCCGCTCTCATTGACATCATCCGCACTAATTGACATCCGCTCTCATTGACATCATCCGCACTAATTGACATCCGCTCTCATTGACATCATCCGCACTAATTGGCATCCGCTCTCATTGACATCATCCGCACTAATTGACATCCGCTCTCATTGACATCATCCGCACTAATTGGCATCCGCTCTCATTGACATCATCCGCACTAATTGACATCCGCTCTCATTGACATCATCCGCACTAATTGACATCCGCTCTCATTGACATCATCCGCACTAATTGACATCCGCTCTCATTGACATCATCCGCACTTATTGACAGGCGGCCATGGAGCGGGGGCGTTTGGCGGGCCCACTGTCATCATGCCCTGCCACTGTCATCATGCCCGCCACTGTCATCATGCCCTGCACTGTCATCATGCCCACCACTGTCATCATGCCCGCCACTGTCATCATGCCCGCCACTGTCATCATGCCCGCCACTGTCGTCATGCCCGCCACTGTCGTCATGCCCGCCACTTGGTGCCCTGCCTTACCATCTGTCAACCATCCCCATGCACCCCCCATGCACATACCAAGCCCCATTTCAGCACCCAAGCGGCCATGGAGGGGGGCGCCTTTGGGGTGCCCACTCTTTTCGTCACCAATGCCTGTTTTTGTGCCTCGACATGTGCCAACCATGTGCCTCGCCATGTGCCTCGCCATGTGCCTCGCCATGTGCCAGCCATGTGCCTCGCCATGTGCCAGCCATGCCATGAATCACCCCGTGCATGCCCTCCCTCTCTTTCAACCCCCAGGCCAGCACACGTGCGGCCATAGAGCGGGGGGCCTTCGGCGTGCCCTCTCTCTTTGTCGCCCCCACTGCTCGCCCCGTCTGCCTCGCCACAGGCGCCACGCTCTTGCCCCTCTCCCCCATGCTCCCCATGCCCCCATACGCAACCCCCTCTTCCTGCCCCTCTCAGGCCAGCACACGGGCGGCCATAGAGAGAGGAGCCTTCGGCGTGCCCACTCTCTTTGTCGCCCCACTGCTCGGCCCATCCGCCTCGCCACAGGCGCCACCCTCTCCCCCTCCCACCGCCTCATGTTTTTCGGCTCCGATCGCTTCGAGCAGATGGCATGGCTGCTGGGGTTGCCGTGGCACGGGCCGTGTCCCCCACAAGCATCGCTATAGAGCAGCAGTGTTGTAAAGCTCCAGCGAGCCACAGGCGGCAGGCACCCTTTCGCCCTCCCACCACCTCACGCTCTTTGGCTCGTGTTGGTTCGAACAGACGGCATGGCTGCTGCAACTGCCCTGGCACGGTCCTTGCCCCTTCTAGCAATGCTGTGGAGTTAGGGCTCTGCTTGGGAAGCAGGAGAGCTGGAGGGGAGGGGGGGTTGGAGGAAGGAGTTAAGGCAGGCGGTTGGACCAAGGCAGGTGTTGAAAGGTGTCTCTCGCAGTGCAACAGCCGACCACCCTGTATGTAGACGCTGCGGTGTCTCAAGTATCGTGCAGAACAAGTCGTCGCAGTGCTCTCTGCAGGTTAGCAGCCGTGCTTGGTTTGGGTGTGTATGGTGATATGAACCACCTCGATTCGTGCTTTGTCTATTGTGCTTCCAAGCTGAGAGCATGCTGAGCCGAAAGCCACTGTAGGCAGTGAGGTGAAAGCTCAATGACACGAGTCATTGAGGTGAGGCGAAAAGCTGCCCTGAGCAGAGAACGTGCTTAGATTGATTTTGTTATGTACCAACCAATGCAGATCAAATCACGCCAGCCTTGTTCGTCCATGTCACAGCACTGTGTTTCAAGTTTCTAGAGCTTGCCAAAGCTTGGAGCTTCAAGCTGTGCCAAGCAAGCCTGAAAAGAACTGCCTTAAAAGCGACAGTGCGCTCCACCTCGGCACGTTTCGAGACGTCTCAAAACGAGAATACTAACACTTAGCTTGGACTTCTCAAGCAGCATCCACCTGCCGTGCTCCACCATGCACGCCACAGCCCATGTAGCTGAGATGAAAGTACTGCGGGAGAGGGAGTGCAACCCAGCTGCCGGCTGCTGCAACCAACCCAGGATCCTGGATTGGGCAGCGCAATGGGGGAGGGAGGGGAAGGGGGAAGGGGGAGCAATGGGCAAGGGGGAGAGAGGGGGAGAGGGGCAGAGCAATGGGGGAGGGGCGAGCGGGGCACAGAGTAATGGTGGAGGGAGGGGGGAAGGTGAGAAAGGGAGAAGCGCGTCAGAGGAATGAGGATGGGGGGGAGAGGGCAGAGCAGTGGTGAAGGGGGGGAAGGGGGAAGGGGGAAGGGGGAAGGGGGGGAAGGGGAAGTGGGGACAGCAGAGGGGAGAGGGAGGGAGGGGGGCAGAGGAGTGAACTGCAAGAGAAACAGGACGCCCCTCCTAAGATTGCCTCACTCAAGCTAATGCTCTCCCCTCAAGTACCGAGCAGGGCACAGTGTGCCTGCGCCCTCCCCTCACCTGCGCCCTCCCCTCACCTGCGCCCTCCCCTCACCTGCGCCCTCCCCCCACCTGCGCCCTCCCCCCACCTGTGCCATGTGTGGGCGGCGCGCAAGGAAGGGAATCGGACCCCAAACGTGGCCACAGTGGGCTCCTGCGTGCCCCATGCACACATTCTTCACCACCACTTCTCCCCACCTTCCTACTCCAACTACTGCTCTTCTCCTCCCCTCTTTCCTTCCCCACCCTCCCCACCCTCCCCCACCCTCCCCCACCCTCCCCCGCTATCCCGTGCCTCCACCCCCCACAGCTCGTGTCTTCTGTCCCCTCCCTGGGCAGCATGACATTCGAATCGACTCTAGAGTCCCCTCCCCAGGCCGGCAGGGTGGGTGGCTGTTTGAGGCGCCTCGCCCCCAAAGACACACCCGCCTTCTCCCCCCTTAAAGCGTCACCCGCACCTCATCCCCTCACACCTGCCTCTGCCCGCATTGCCCCCTCGTATAACTCAAACCCCCCCACCCCCGCCCAACTGCCCCTTCACCGGCCCCCATTATCTGCCCCTTCAGCTGCCCCACACCGCTCTCCGCCACCCCCCACACCAGATTCGCCCTCTCCTTTCTTGATAGCCCCCCTTTTCACCACAAGTGCATGCCTCGTTATAAGCCGCCTCACTACAGCATCATCTTCCCCCCATCCCTCTCCGCCAACCTCCATCTGCGCCGCTCTTAAACATCCCCCTAGACGACAGCTGGATGCCGACCAGCACTAGGATGCAGACAACGCATGCCGCCCCCACGATGGCGAGCGCGAGCGCGGCGGGGGTGCGCCCCCCGGGCGCGGCCGAGGATGGCGGCGAAGAGCGACCCGCGGGTGGCGGGGCTTGCGCCCATGAGGGGAGAGATGCGCGGCTGCTGGGGGCACGGCTGATGGGGAACGGGGCGCATAATTATGGGGTCTGCGCTTGGTCACGCGGTTGGTGCAGAGCGGTGCACGCGGATGTGAAGCGGTGATGTGGTTGACATGATGGGGCCCAAGGGGGGTTGGGTATCGGCGGGTGCGCTGTGCTTGGCTGCGGAAGTCTGCGCACCCCATCGCACCCGTCTAAGTCACACCCGGCGCACCCGTGTAGGGTATTAGGCACGCTAACGCCTGAGACAGGCGATGCGATGCGAACGTGTAGGTGCTAGGCGGGCAGGCAGGCTAGTCTTGAGGCGTTGGCAAGCTATCGACAGAGACGGCTGATGTAATGCGACGCGACGCAACGAACCCGAAGCCACGAGAACGCGCTTCAAGGAGAGCCGCTTTCAAGGATTGCGAAAGAATAACCTTTTCCTAACAGATTCGTGAAAGCGATGTGCCCTACTCTTGGAAGACGAGGATGGCGAGGCGTGCGACGTGTGCGGCGTGTCGGCGACGCGAAGTAGCTGACTTGGATGCGAGAAGTGGCGGTGAGCGAGTGAAGATGCGGGCTGGGCTGGGCTTCATGGATTGGCGGGTGGCGTTGGTCACCCTGGAGTACTGCTGCACGAGATCTGAGGGCGTGTCCAGCGCGTTCGTTTACTATTCAATTTGCATATCAGGTACGAAATTTCGACATGGTAACCCGAAATTTCGTGTCCATTCGGACACGCACGATTAATTGACGGTTTTGGCAGACACCCTCCAAACGTGCCCACAGACGTGGGCCGCACGTTTTCGAACCGAATGAAAATCGTGCCCAAATTATATACACGGCAGAAACGTCCAAATCCTGGCTGGCGAAAAAAGAAACGCTTACATTCGCCAGGCTTTCGTGACGCTTGCGAAGAACGGCGAAAAAGCGGAAGAAGAATTGGAATTTGTCCTGTGTTTGTGTGTTTTTTTCCTATGGCGAGGGGGAAATTGAGCCCTCCATTTTTCCCCCCCTGGGTGGAGTCGTGGCTCGTAATGCGTGTTCGCGAAAGCGGGCGGGGCCTCTTTCCCGGGGCGAAATCCGGTTACCCTAATTTTTTCTCGTGTCAGTCTGTTATGTGCGCGCTGCGCACCCACTCATTTGTCGAGACACGGGCGGGGCTCGTGTCTGCGCGTTTTGCTGCTGATACTGTAGGTGTACCTTAACACATTCACACTTGGCGAATCAATATTTCGGCGTGTTAAAAAAACGTCAAAAACTCGAGTTGGGGCGAAATGAACGCGCTGGACACGCCCTGAAACATGCACGCAACACAGGCGTGAGGCGAAACGCCGAGTTGCAATTGGCGTGTTATTTTCACTGCCCGTCCCTCCGGCTCTTTCTGAAGCTGCTCAGGGCAACTCCGAGTCGCAATCGGCTGCCTGCACGCACAGTGGGTGAGGCACGACGCAGCCGCTTAGGTGACTTCCGAGTCACGACCCGCTGAGTCACGACTGGCAGTCGTAATAGATAGACGCGTGCACAGCTGGTGAAGCACGACGCGCCGCAGTCGTAGAGCGTGACTGAGTTGTCTCAACTACGACTCGTAATAGATGCCACAGCGACTCGTAATAGATGCCACAGCGACTCGTAAGCATGTCTGACCTGTCGTCGCTAATCGCTCGTCCCTTGCAACCCTACGCATGACTGCCACGTGGCGATCGCTTTGTCGTGTGAATCCACGCAGACGTTCGGGTCGCGCGTGCGCGCCTTGGGTTGCGCGCCGTCCATCTTCGTCCTGACCGTCGACCCAAACCCTAAAAGCGATCATCCTTTATTAAGTCTGCTTTTCATTCGCCTCAAAAGGGACGCCTTCTGGTGCGCGCCGTCACTCTTACCGAGCCGTCCTCCCGGTGATCCCGGCGATATTTGCTTTTCCAGCCTGGAGTCGCCATCGTCCGCGTTAATGGCGTCCGCCGCTACCGCGTACAAGCACGACAAGGCCCTCCAAGCGGCGCACCAGCGCGAGCTCAAGGCGCTCCTCCGCGCGCCGGGCAACGAGACCTGCGCCGACTGCGGCGGCCGCTTCCCGCGCTTCGCGTCGGTGTCGCTGGGCGTGTTCCTGTGCAACCGTTGCTACGGCATTCACAGAGGCATCGGCGTGCACGTCACGCGCACCAAGTGCGTCGAGCTCGACGCGTTGGAGCGCGGGGGAGATCGCCGCAATGAGAGCCATGGGGAACAAACGAGCGGCTGCGATCTGGCAGGGTAAGTTATGAGGGCGCGCTTCAGGGGAGCACAGGGGCGCGCGCGTGGGCACGACATGCGTCGAGCTGGACGCATGGAGCGCGGGGGAGATTGCCGCCGATGACAGCCATTGGTAACGGACGAGCGGCTGAGATCTGGCAGGGTGAGCTACGAGGTCAAGGTGGCAAACGATGAGGTCAAGATGCTGCAGTATCTCGATTCTAGTGGCTCGCCACGGGCCACGGGCCACGGGCCACGAGATGAAAAGCTGCTGAGAGACTGCCGGCAACAGCAGCAGCACTCTCGGGTGCTCACCGCTCGCCCGCCACTCTATCCTTCTGCCTTGGCCTCGCGATCTTGGGGTCTCCATCCGTCAGTCAGTCGCAAATGCTGGCGAGGTGGGAAGGTGCACCAGAGCATGTATGAGCAGAGCCGCTACCCTGTCCAATGCCAACCCGCCCTCTGTATTCTCTCTTTACACCTGCCCTTCCGCCACCCCTCCCTCTCCCCAGGCAACGTCCCTTCCAGTGTGAGAGCACCCTCATCAGCCTCACCAGATGCAGAGGTGGAGCGGTGGATCCGAGACAATATGAACGCCACCTCTACCACAACCCCGCTGCTGCTGCTGCTGCTGCTGCTGCTGCTGCTGCTGCTGCTGCTGCTGCTGCTGCTGCTGCTGCTGCTGCTTCTGTCCCTACTCCTGCTTCTTGCCCCCGGTTGCTGCCTCCCCTCCCCCCGCCACCTGTTCCTCCTCCTGGCCCAATTCAACGCCCCTACCGCCGCCAGCAGGCGTTTGCCAGTGCAGCTGCTCAGCCCTAGTGCCGCACATCCCAGCAGCATCAACAGCAGCATCAACAGCAGCATCAACAGCAGCATCAACGGCCAGCAATCAACGGCAGCATCAACAGCAGCATCAAACAGCACAGCATCAACGGCAGCATCAACAGCAGCATCAACAGCAGCATCAACCGGCAGCATCAACGGCAGCATCAACGGCCCAGCATCAACGGCAGCATCAACGGCAGCATCAACGGCAGCATCAACGGCAGCATCAACGGCAGCATCAACGGCAGCATCAACGGCAGCCATCAACGCAGCATCAACAGCAGCATCAACGGCAGCATCAACGGCAGCATCAACGGCAGCACAGCAAGCAGGGTCCACACCCATCCCCCCACCACCACCGCCCATGAAACTTATCAACCCAGCCATGCAGCTGCTGCTGGCATCTCTCTAAGTCATACATGGAACGCTGGTGTTCTAGGCGCTGGAAGCAGCAGTAACAGCGATGTTATATCCAATTCGGTTTCCAGTGCAAGCAGCAGCAGCCACACTGAACTCCGACCGAAGTAAGCAACCAGCTGCTGCGCCTAAAGATCTGATTGATTTCTCACAGTGGTGACTTCTGGGCTTTATTACGAAGCAATGGTCAGTCTGTTTCTCACAAGACGAGAGTTGGGGGGAGTGATATACGCATGTGTTTTTGTAGGGCTAATACTGGCGAACGTGTTGTGCCAGGAAGGATAGTAGACCCGAAGGAAATTATTACCATTTTCTTTGTGCCTGCCATGTGTTGGAAATGATGAAAGCATTTCCGGAGTCTCGTGTGAGTGTACGAATACGCGAAGACTGCAACAACGGGATTATCAAGTCAACACTGCTACAGTACTACAAACAGTTGACGTGGTTGACGGTGTCAAACATATTGTATGTTTCTGTAGACTATATAGGGTTGTGCCTTAGGGAGTACAACCCATTAGGTTATATTCCCATGTATGCCTTGTTCTAGTCATTCTTCACTTGAACATGGTATCATGAGTAGGTAGGTCCCCCCCCCTCCCTAGCGCTTCTGCCCTAGGTCCTAGCCGCCTCGTCGCCCCGCGGCTCGTCACCTCGCGGCCCGCGCCCGCGCCCCGTCCCCTAGCGGCCCGCGGCCCGTCACCTAACGGCTCCGCGACCCCGTCCCCTAGCGGCCCCGCGGCCCCTCACCTCGCAGCCCCCGGCCCCGTCACCTCGCGGCCTCGCGGCCCCGTCACCTCGCGGCCCCGTTACCTAGCGGCCCGCGGCCCCATTCCCTAGCGGCCCGCGGCCCCGTCCCCTAGCGGCCCCGCGACCTCGGCACCTAGCGGCCCCGTTACCCCGTCCCCTCGCGGCCCCGCGGCCCCGTCCCCTAGGCCCCGCGCCCCGTCACCGCGGCCCTGTCACCTAGCGGCCCCGTCACCTCGCGGCCCTGCGGCCCCGTCACCTAGCGGCCTCGCGGCCCCGTCACCTAGCGGCTCCGCGGCCCCGTCACCTAGCTGGCCTCGTCGCCTAGCCGGCCCCTGTCTCCCTGCCGGCCCCGCCTCTTTGCCGGCCCCGTCGCCTTGCCGCCCGCGGCCCCGTCTTCTAGATGCCTCGCCGCTGTCCTCGGCTCCTCTGCACTGAGCTGCAGTGCCCGCCACTGCTCTGCACTGCACTGCACCGCACGGCACCGCACGGCACCGCACTGCACCGCCCTACACCGCACTGCATCGCACTGCACTGCACCCTACCGTACTTCACCTCCCTCCACCGCACAGTACCACTCTGCACCGCACATCACCGCTTTCCGCCGTGCTCTCCTGCCCAGTACAGTCTTTCTCCTGCTGCTGCAACCATGATGGCGGGCTCAGTCCTGCGCTTTGATGCTGAGGGGCAGCCGATTGAGTTTGACTCATGGCTCGTCGACCTCCAGCGACACCTGACTGTTCAGCGCAGGACGGCCACTCCCTGGCCGTCCACATCGATGGTACGCTCCCCTGTCCGGACCCCCTTGCTGCCCTCCCCGCCCCACCTCTGCTGACCGTGAGTCCGTTGCAGCTGCTGCCCTTGCCCGTGCTGTCTAGTTCTCGCGTGACGTTGTCGCACAGCTTGCGATTAGGCATGCCCTTCCTGACCTTGCGTCTTTCCCCACTGTCGCTGACCTAGCCGCCCACCTGCGCACGCTAACATGACCTGGCGCGCTGCCTGCACTGAGGCTCAGCTTCGGTGTTTCAGCCCCCATTTGCTCTACCCACTACCTGCTTGCCACCCGCCTCCTGACCGTCTTGCCACCGCCCACAATCACTTCCTTAGTCTCCACCCCGCTGACCTCACCCTCACTGACTTTGTCGACACCCTGTCTGCCATAGAGACCCGTCAGCGCTCTATCGCCCAGTCTAGCGGTACCGTGCCAGTCTCTATCTTTCAGGGCTGTGCCCCTACTCAGTGCTCTTACTCCGACGGCTCTACTGCGGTTGCTGAGACAGCTGCGGCTGTGGAGACAGCCGCCGCAGTGCAGTTTCATCCAGGTCAGGGTCGCCGCCCCAAGGCTGGGTGCGGCGGAGGTAGCGGAGGAGAGTGGTGCCGGTGGTGGAGGTGGCTCGCCCGCTGTTAGTACTAACCAGGGGGCTGGGGATGGTGCCCCGGAGCAGCCGCCCCAGCAGCAGCAGGAGGCTCCGCAGCTGGACCAGCAGCAGGAGCTCCGCAGTTGGACCAGCAGCAGCAGCAGCGAACAGCAGCAGCAGCGGAGGGTCGGCCATCTCCCCCCGGGTGGCCTGGAGCTGGAGGTGACGTGGTCGCAGTGGTCGCTCGCGCGGCGTGCCGTCAGGTGGTAGTCAGAGTGACGGGCGCTACGAGTACCAGCTCCAGACCGGTCCTCGCCGCAGCCTCGTGTGCGGTAAGATCGGTCATACCCCCGCTCGTTGCTAGACGACCTGTTTCGTCTCCGCTTCGGTCCGTCGCCTGACCTCCTCGACTGGCACAGTCTGCTCCATCGTTGTGTTCATGGATGAGATTAGCTCTGCTTTGTATGCGCTGCATGTTGATGACTCTTGTGTGACTGGTTCTATTACCCTGTGTTGCCTAACGTAGGTGTGCCCTGTGCCTAGTTCAGGCTCCCCTGCTGCATCAGGCGTAGGATCCCCTGCCTTGTTTAGCCTAGGGTCTCCCTCACTCCTCCGACCTCTGTCCGCTGCCGCGCTCTCCTTCACCCTGACTCCGCGCTTCCCGGTGTTTCTTTCGCGACTCCACGATGCTTACGCCACTTGCCGCTCCTGCTGCAGTTGCTCTTGCAGACCTTCCTCCGGTCCTGTAGTTGCCGTAGCTCCACTACTCTCCCCTATCCGCGGTTCCCTCAGGCTCCCTTACAGGCCTGCACATCCCCTCGTTCTCTAGGAACCTAGTTGGTGTCGGCTGCCTCCAGGACCTTGGCGTCACCACTACGTTCCCTGGGCACGAGCGGTACACTGTCTGTACTGAGGCCGCCACTGGTGCCCCCTCACCACGTTCCCCCGGGACCGGTGTCCCTGTTCACGCTGGACACCGCTTCCCCCCGGTTGGGACGCCTCCCCAGGTACCTGCGTCTTCCCAGGTTGCTGCGGCGGCGTGCTCGTGTCGTCGCTTACTCACCCGTCACTTCTGTGGCACCACCGTCTAGGTCACCCGCCCTCACCCGTCTCCGTCACATGTCCCAGCACCGTCTTGTCCTAGGCCTCCTTGAGTCGTTCCCTGCGCTCCCCTCCTCACCCGCGCCTCCGTGCACGCCCTGTGTCGAGGGCCGGCTCCGCCGTGCCCCTCACTCCTCCTCGTTCCCCCTACCTCCGCACCGCTGCAGACCCTGCACATGGACGTCTTGGGCCCCGCCCCCGTCCATGGGCCGCATCGCGAGCGCTACTTCCTAGTGCTTGTCGACGACTACACCCGCTACACCACCGTCTTTCCCCTGGAGCGGAAGGCCGACGTGCCTGACTTCTCCCGTGGCTTGTCTCTGCGCGTGTTCACCGAGGTCTCCTGTCTTGCGTCTTCACTCCGACCTGGTGGCGAGTTTGCCTCTGGCTGCCTTGGTCGCTTCTGTGTGCGGAGGGCATCACCCAGACGTTCCTGCCGGACTCCCCGCAGCAGAATGGGGTCGCTGAGCGACGCATCGGTTTGGTCATGGAGGTGGCTCGTACCTCCATGATCCATGCCGGTGCACCCCATTTTCTGTGGCCGTTCGCCGTTCGCTACGCTCACCAGCTTAACCTCTGGCCGCACCCTCAGCGGTCGCATTTCGCCGACCCTCCTCTGGACCGGGTCCCCTGGTGACTCTCGTTCCACGTCTGGGGCTGCCTTGCACACGTTCGTGCCTCTGGCACGGACAAGCTCACTGCCCGCACTGTCCCCTGTGTCTTCCTAGGTTTCCCCCTGACTCGTCGGACTGGCAGTTCTACCACCCGCCTTCTCACCGGTTCTTTCACTCTCGTGACGTCACTTTTGACGAGTCCGTCTCCTTCTACCACCGCTTTCCCCACCGTGGTCCCCCGGTCACCCCCCCAGTTCCTGGTGCCCCCCCTCCCCGGTCGACCCTGTCCACCCCCCTCCCCGCCCTGCCCCGTCTGGTGTGTCTCACGTCACCCCCCTCCGTCGGTTGTCCCTGCTGAGGAGTCCGCTGACTCTCGGGCTCGGCGGAGTCTCTTCCCCGCCTGTCCCTGCCCGGTCTGCCTCCCCTGTGCCGCCGTGCTGTCCCCGCCGCTCCGCCTCGCCACTGCCGCCGCAGCCGCGTGCTGTCGTCACCGCCGCTGGGGTTCGTGCTTCTGGGGTGCTGGGGAGCGGCTGGAGCTGGTTCTGGAGGCTCTGGGGGTGCTGGCGTGGGGCTTCTCGGAGGGAGCCGTGTTGTCGCTGGAGGTTCTGGTGTTGGAGTCGGGAGCAGTCGCAGCTGTCGCCGCCGGTGTCCGCTCTTCGCCTCGGTCTCCCTTCCCCTGACGCTCGCTGCCTCCCCCGCTGCCGCCGCCTCCTCTCAGTCCACGGCCCCTGTTTCCTCCCCGGACTCCTCTCCGGCTCGTTTCCCTCCCGTTTCCTCCTGTGTCTCCTCCCCTCTCTCCTGACCCGACTCCTCCATCTCACGTCTGGTCTCGTCGTCCGTCTCGTGCTCGTCCTACCTCCCCTGTTCCGCGTTCTCACCCTATGTTGCTGCGCTCTCACGCGTCTCGTGCTCCTCCTCTCCTCCGTCTCCTCCTCCGTCGTCGCTTGCTGTGGCCCCGCCTCCGTTCTCGGACTTCCTCCGTGCTGCACGTCCCCTTGTTCCTGTGTCCTTGCCTCTCTCGTTACCGACCCGTCCGTTCCTGTCTCGAGTCTGTCGGCTCTTGTCTGCTGCTGTCACTGACTTCGCCGCTACCCGCTGCCGACTGACTCGCCACCGCTCTGGTCTCTGACCCTGCCTGCCCTCCGACCGTCGGGGTGTGGCTGCTCTTGGCAGTGACGTCCTAGAGGACAGGCAGTTCGAGCTCGCTTTCCTGTCTGAGGCCGCTCCCCATCTCTGTTCCATGCTACTAGTCCCTGAGGGTGACCCAGACGCCCTCGACATCCCGACCCCTCGCACCTACGCTGAGGCCACCTCGGGACCCTGGGCCTCTCAGTGGATAGCTGCCATGGAGCAGGAGATGGCATCTTGGAGATCCACCGGTACCTTCGTCGACGCAGTTCCCCCACCTGGGGTGAACGTAGTCGATGGCCGGTGGCTCTTCAAGGTGAAGCGCCCTCCTGGAGAGCCGCCTGTCTTCAAGGCGCGCTACGTCGCTCGAGGCTTCAGTCAGCGTGAGGGGGTGGACTTCTTTCAGACCTTCGCCCCGACCCGAAGATGACCACTCTTCGGGCGCTGCTACACGTAGCAGCACAGCGTGACTACGAGCTGCACTCCCTCGACTTCTCCACAGCTTTCCTCCAGGGCAGTCTACACGAGCAGGTCTACCTGCGCCGCCCCCAGGGCTTCTCCGGTACCTTCCCCCCTGGCACCGAGTGGCTCCTCCGGCGCCCCGTCTACGGCTTGCGACAGGCCCCGTGAGTGGCACGACACGCTGCGTGCTACACTTGCTGACTTGCAGTTCTTCCCTTCGTCTGCAGACCCCTCGCTCTTTGTCCGTTCCGGCCAGACTCCGTTCTACATCCTTGTCTACGTAGACGATCTGGTCTTTGCTACTGCAGACAGAGACGCACTGGCCGCCGTGAAGGCCGAGCTGCTGAGGAGACACACCTGCACTGACCTAGGAGAGCTGCCGCTACCTTGGCTTGCAGATCTCCAGGGACAGAGCAGCGCGCACCATCACTCTCTCACAGTCACACTTGGTGCGCCAGGTCCTTCAGAGGTTCGGCCTTCAGTTCTCTTCCGCACAGCCCACCCCTCTGTCAGTAGACCACAGACTCTCTGCCCCAGTCCCTGAGGAGGCTGTAGAGCCTAGTGGTCCCTACGCAGAGCTGGTGGGTTGCCTCATGTACCTGATGACTTGCACTCGTCCAGATCTCGCATACCCTCTCAGCATCCTGGCTCGCTTTGTGGCCCCAGGCAGACACCGACCACAGCACTGGTCGGCAGCTAAGAGGGTTTTGCGTTATCTAGCAAGTACATCGGGCATGGGGCTAGTGCTAGGAGGACGGAGACCAGTGGTCCTTACCGGGCACACAGACGCTTCTTGGGCAGACGACCGAGACTCTCAGGTCCTCACAGGGCACTCCTTTAGCCTTGGTGCAGGTGCCATCTCGTGGAGGTCCACCCGTTCCTTCTTTTGCCCAGTCTAGCTGTGAGGCTGAGATCTACACAGGTGCCATGGCGGCACAGGAGCTCGCTGGCTGACCTTCTTGCTCACCGACTTGGTGATTGGCCTAGCTCTGCCCCGGTTCTGTATGCTGACAACAGGGCCAGATCCTCCTGTGTCAGGAGCCACGACTTGAGGGCAGAGAGCACATCCAGCTGCGGTACTTCCTCCTGCGGAGCTGCAGCAGCGTCGCCAGGCTCGTGTAGTACACTTGGCCTCAGGTGCCAACACAGCTGATATTTTACTAAGGCGCTTGCGCCTAAAGATCATTAGCGGCACTGTGTACAGCTAGGTCTTGTTCCTTAGCCTCTCACTTGCTAGGACCTTGATTGTGTACAGACCTTTATATATATTACCTTGACTGGCCTTGTGGCCTCTTCCCAGTGGTTGGACTAGTAGTGTCACCCTGGTCTTGCTCTTGCGTAGTCTGTACTTGTTTGACTGGTCTTTAGACCCTGCCTCAGAGGCTGGACTAGTAGTGCCACCCTGAGCATTTCTCTTTCATTGGGCACTGCCCCTATCCAGTCTAGGGGGTGTGTCAAACATATATTGTATGTTTTTGTAGACTATATAGGGTTGTGCCTTAGGGAGTACAACCCATTAGGTGATATTCCCTTGTATGCCTTGTTCTAGTAATTCTTTCACTTGAACAGACGGCACTCCGCAGTGGGGTTACGAAAGGGCAACGGTCGCAGAATATTGACCGTACAAACAACCCAACAGTCAGAATCGGAAGAGTCAAAGGTCAGAACGACAGCAAGGACAAATATCCGTCCCGACTGATATTACAGTACGGGTGGTTACCTGAGTCGCCTTATCGAGTCGTAAATGGGAATGCACCCCTAGAAAGTTAGACTCTTCATATTCTCTTGTACTATTATAAACCTTGTATCCCTTTGCTATAATCAATCGCTCATTCTCACATTACCAGTACAAGGGTTCAACTCAAGACTTCCACTGTGCTATCACGCACTCTGTTACAAGGGCTTAGCATTCTGAAAAGATCCTAGGGCTATTCTCAGCCCAACACCACGCAAGGGTTAACAATATTCGTGATTGTTACGAGGTAGTTTACTATTCACTGTGTCAAACATATTTGTTTATGTCTTATAGGCTAGATAGGTGAGTAAGCTTAGATGGTACAAACACTTAGACAAAACCAACCTGCTTGCATCTTTCTAGTCATTCATTCTCATTCTGACATGGTATCACGCTAGGTTAGGTCCCCCCCGTCCACCCGTGCTTCCGCCGTAGGCCTAGTCCTAGCCGCCCCGTTAGCGCCACGCTGGCCCCTTAGCGCCCCGCTGGCCCCGTACGCCCCGCTGGCCCCGTTAGCGCCCTGCTAGCTCCGTTCGCGCCCCGCTAGCCCCGTCGAGCCCCGCTAGCCCCGTGTGCCCCGCTGGCCCCGTGCACCCCGCCGGCCCCGTACGCCTCGCTGGCCCCGTACACCCCGCTGGCCCCGTTCGCCCCGCTGGCTCCGTTAGCACCCTGCTGGCCCTGTGCGCCTCGCTGGCCCTGTACGCCCCACTGGCCCCTTAACGCCCCGCTAGCTCCGTTCGCGCCCCGCTAACCCCATCGAGCCCTGCTAGCCCCGTGCACCTCACCGGCCCCGTACGCCTCGCTGGCCCCGTTAACCCCGCTGGCCCCGTTAGCGTCCCGCTGACCCCGTCGAGCCCCGCTAGCCCCGTGTGCCCCGCTGGCCCCGTTCGCCCCGCTGGCCCCGTTAGCGCCCTACTGGCCCCGTCGGGCCCCGCTAGCCCCGTGCGCCCCGCCGGCCCTCTTCGCGCCCCGCTGGCCCCGTTCGCGCCCTGCTAGCCCCGTCGCGCCCCTTTAGCCCCTGCGCCACACTGGCCCCGTACGCGCCACTGGCCCCGTGCGCCCTGCTAGCCCCGTGCGCCCCGCTGGTCTAGTGCGCCCTGCTAGCCCTGTGCGCCCCGCCGCCCCCCAGCTAGCCGGCCCCTCCCCGTCAGCCCCCAGCGCCACCGTCCCTACTCCGCCGGCCAAAGCCCACACCGGCCTTGCGCCGTCCAGCCACCGCGCCGCAGTGCCACCGAGCTGCCGTGTAGCTATGCCGCCGTGTCGCTGCACCGCCGCGACGCTTTGCCGCCCCCGACCTACTGGCCTTTTTGTCCTTTCTGCGCCGGCACATCTGCCGGCTGTCTCCACAAACTCTCCACCGCACTCCACCACACTCCACCGCACTCCACCGTACTCCACCGCACTGCACCACTCTCCACTACTCTCCATCACTCTCGGCCGCCTTCCTTCGCCTTTCCTCCTCTCTCTGTCAGCGGCACTCAGCTGCAGCAGCCGTGATGATGGCGGACTCACTGCTCCGCCTAGACCCAGAGGGTCGGGCGATTGACTTTGAGGCATGGCTTGTCGACCTCCGCCGTCACCTTACAGGTCAGCGCCAGGACGGTCACTCCCTGGCTGTTCATGTCGATGGCCTGCTTCCCCGCCCCAGTGCACCAGTTGCCGTCCCTGCCGCTCCCACCATTGCTGAGCATGAGGCCTTTTCCACTGTTGCGCTTGCTCGTGCTGTCTGGGACTTGCGGGACTCCGTCGCGCAGCTTGCTATTAGTTAAGCGCTTCCTCTGTCTGAGCGTCCCCGCTTTACCACTGTAGCGAACGTCCAGACATTCTTAGATGCAGTCATTGCGCACTATTCCACCCCCGCCTCCGCCTCTGCTGGCCGCCTAATCCTCCCCATGCTGTTCCACAATCTTGCGTCCTTCCCCACTGTCGCCGACCTTGCCACTCACTTTCGCTCGCTTGAGACTAGCTACCGCTTTGCTAGCACTGAGGCTCAGCTCACTGCCTTTCTGCCGCCGCTCTGCGCTACCCTTTACCTCCTTGCCACGCGCCTCCCCGACCGCCTAGCCACAGCTCGCGACCATTTCCTTAGCCCGTGACCTCACCCTCCCCGCCTTTGTCACCGCCCTGTCTGCGATAGAGACCCGCCAGCGCACTATCGCTTAGTCTAGCGGTACTGCGCCGGTCCCTATCCTTCAGGGCTGTTCTCCCTCTCAGTGCTCTTACTCTGACGTCTCAGCTGCTGTTGCTGAAACCGCCGCTGCGGCCTCAGTGCAGCCACGTCCGGGTAAGGGCCGCCGCCCCAAGGGGGGCGTGGCGGAGGTGGGGCGGGGACAGTGGTTCTGACAAGGGGACAGGGGCTGGTGCCCCGGAGCAGCAGCAGCAGCACCAACAGACTCCGCAGCAGCAGCAGCAGCCGAAGCAGCAGTCACCGTGGGGACCCCCGCCACCGTGGTGGACTCGCGACACTAGTGGTGGTGGTCGTATTGGTGGCTGGTGCAGCTCGGGGTCGGGTGGCGGCTCCATTGCGGTCACCTGCCAGTACCAGCTTCAGACCGGCCCCTGCCGCGGCACCGTCTGGGACCGTCCCGGCCACACCGCCCTCCAGTGCTACCACCGCCTGGACGACTTTTTCCGTCACCGCTTCAGTCCCATGTCGGACCCTCCTGACTGGTACGCCCTGGCTCGCCGCCGTGTGCCTGTCTTTGAGCTTGACATGGATCAGATTAGGACTGCTATATCTGTCATATATGCTGATGATAGTAGTGTGATTGGACCCAGCTGTAGTTTGGTGCCGAATTGGTCCCACAGGTGGTGCCAGAAATTCGATGTGAATTTCGGGTCTCGGTCTGAAATAATGGCGGTAGGCAGTCCGTGCAGTCGAATGACGTTGGCGATGAACAGTTGAGCAGTTTGCTCAGCTGTAATTTTCTGTTGGCAGGCAATGAAGTGCGCCATTTTCGTGAGTCGGTCAACGACCACGAGGATGGCGTTGTTTCTGCTGGGACCAGCCGGCAGTCCTGACATGTAGTCCATCGTGAAGTGTTGCCAGGGTCGCTCGGGCGGATCCAACGGCTGTAGTAGTCCGGCTGCTCGCTGATGGGATTATTTCATGATCTGGCAGGCGGTGCAGGAGGACACGTACTTGCGCACGTCGTCGGCCATGTTCGGCCAATTATAATTGCGTTACAACGTCTTCATGGTTTTGTCGAATCCAAAATGCCCGGAGGTAGGGTTGTCATGGGATTCCTGTATTAGAAGGGTACGAAGTAAATCGTAGCCGGGCACCTAGATGCGGAAAGTGTCGCGCTTATTAAAATAGTGTCCGGTGGCGGTGGTATGCTGTTGATGAATAGCAGAGCGGAAGAAGGGGTCGATTTTGTAGCCGTTGGTAAATAGTCCGGTAAACAGTGGGCTGGTCTGGGCGACTAGTATGGCGGCTGTATGGGCAGTGGGTCGAGTCAGGGCATCAGTGATATTGTTGGCGCCCCGTTTGTGGGTGATGGTGTAGTGGAAATTCAACTCGAGGAAATCGAGCCATCGGATCTGTCGCGGGTTGAGATTCGTTTGGGCTCGCAGGTACTGGAGGGATTTGTGGTCGGTCCGCACAATGACGTCAGCGCCTGTCAGGTAGCACCGCCAGGTCTTGAACGCGTGGACGATCGCCAGCATTTCCTTGTCGTGTACCGTATAATTTTTTTCCGCGCCCTGCAGTGATTCGTAGGCGACCGGCTGTAATCCGTCGCCGAAATCCGGTAGGAGAACTGCACCGATGGCGATGTCGCTGGCGTCAGTGATGACTTCGTATGGACGGTCAGGATCGGAGATGCGAAGGACGAGCGGCGATGTGAGGGCGATCTTCAGTTGGTCGAATGCAATTTGCTGCTTCTCTCCCCACCAAAAACAATCATGATCCTTGAGTCGGTCAGTTAGCGGGGCAGATAACCCAGCCATGTTGGGTATAAACCGGCGAACGTAATTGACAAAACCCAAAAAACTCTGCAGCTCCTTGATGTTGCTTGGCGGCTTCCACTCCTGTATGGTCTTGATTTTCTTGGGGTTGATTTTCACTCCTTCAGTAGAAACGATGTGGCCCAAAAACTCCAGCTCCTACTTAAGAAAGTCGCACTTAGACCCTTTTGTGATGAGGCGATTCTTGTGCAGCAGTGTGAAGACTGCATCAAGATCCTGTAAGTGCTGCTCCCTGCTGCAGCTGTAGATTAGTATGTCGTCGAGGTAGATAATGACGCATTTGTCCAAGAGTTCCCTGAAAATTCCGTTCATGGTCATATGGAAAGTCGAGGGCGCGTTCGTGAGGCCAAAAGGCATCAACAAGTACTCGTAGCTGCCGTAGTGGGTTCGAAATGCCGTCTTGTGAAAATCCTTGGCTGCGACGCGAATCTGATGGTAACCCCCTCGCAAGTCGATTTTTTAGAAGAACTTGGCGCCGCGAAGTTGGTCGAGGAGTTCGTCAGCTCTCGGGATCGAGTAACGCGACTTGATGGTGATTTGGTTGAGCGCGCGGTAGTTGATGTACATTCTGAATCCTCCATCCTTCTTTGGCGTGAACAGTATCGCGGCGATGTATGGGGACGTGCTGGGCTGGATAAATCCCTTCGTCTGAAGGTTTTCCAGCTGCTGCTGCAATTCTTCCAGTTCTGGTTGGCTGAGCCGAAATTGTCACTGTACCGTCGGTTGGGCGCCTGGTTCCAGCTTAATGCGATGGTCTTCTGGCTCGACTAAGTCGGTTGTCGACTCGACGGAAGTCCAGCTGGCAGGTTGTCCGGGAAAATCTCAGGGTATTTCCGAATCAGGTCCGCTAAATCCGGAGGAATGGCTTCGCACAGCTTCGCGATATCTTCGGCTATTGTCGTCGACATCACCTCGCGAAGATCAACGGCGAATGCTGCAGCTCCCGCTTTTATCGCGCGTTTGAAAGTGAAAACACTGACTTGGGTGCTTTGCATGTAGCGCTTGCTGACCCCTCCTCAGGTCTGGTAGTAGCCTGTAGCTCCACTACCCTCCCCTGTCCGACGGTTCCCTCGGGCTCTCTTACATGCCTGCACATCCCCTCGTTCTCTAGGAACCTAGTCGGTGTCGGCGGTCTTCAGGACCTTAACATCACCACTACGTTCCTTTGACACGAGCGGTACGCAGTCTGTACCGAGGCCGCCACTGGTTCCCCTCTGACTACATTCCCCCGGGACCTTGTATCAGGCCTGTTTACGCTTGACACTACGTCCCCGCGGTGAGGACGTCCCCCCAGGTGCCTGCGGCGACCCAGGCTGCCGCGGCTTCCTCGTGTCGGTCGCTCACTCACCTTTCACTACTGTGGCACCACCGCCTAGGTCACCCCCACTCTCGCAACTACGTCACATGTCCCATCACGGTCTTGTCTTCGGTCTCCCTGCGTCGCTCCCTTCCCTTCCCCCCTTGTCTGCGCCGATGTGTACACCTTAAGACGAGGGTCGGCTGCACCGTGCTCCTCACTCCACCTCGTTCACCCCTACCACTGTGCAACTCCAAACCCTGCACTTGGACGTTTGGGCCCAGCCCCCGTCCTTGGGCCCCATTGAGAGCACTACTTTCCAGTGCTTGTCGACGATTACACGCGCTACACCACGGTGTTTCCCCTGGAGCGGAAGACTAACGGACCTGACGTTCTTATCTCGTGGGTCGTAGCTGCGCGAATCCACCACGGCCTCCCACTGCTTCGTCTCCACTCCAACCGTGGCGGCGGGTTTGCCTCTGGTCGGCTTGGCCATTTTTGTCGTGCGGAGGGTATCACCCAGTCGCACACCCTGCCAAACTCCCCGCAGCAGAATGGGGTCACTGAGCGACGCATCGGTTTGGTCATAAAGGACGCTCGTACCTCGATGATCGATCCGGTGCACCCCATTTTCAGTTTACGTTCGCTGTTCGCTACGCCACTCACCTGCTTAACCTGTGGCCGCACTCCCAGTGGCCGCAGGTTTCGCCGACCCTCCTCTGGACCAGGTTCCCTGGTGATGCGACTGCGTTCCACGTCTGGGGCTACCTTGCTCACGTTCGTGCCTCTGGCACAAACAAGCTCACTACCCGCACTGTCCCCTGTGTCTTCCTTGGTTTCCCCCTTGACGCGTCTCACTGGTACTTTTACCACCCTCCTTCTCACTGCTTCCTTCACTTGCGTGATGTCACTTCTGACGATTCTGTCTCCTTTTACCACCGCTTTCCCCACCGAGGTCTCCCAGTTTCCCCGCCCCTGTTTCTGGTTCTCACTCCCCGGTAGCCCTTGCTCCTCTCCCTCCCCGTTCTGCCCCGTCTGGTGTGTCTCACGTCACTCCCCTCCCGTCGCTTGTCCCGGTTGAGGAATCGCTGATACCGGGGACCCCACGGCTTTGGTTTTGCTGCCTGTCTCTACCCCGGTGTCCCTTCCTCCGACGCCGCCGCCGCCGCAGCAGCAGCAAAAGTCACCGCCGTCGCAGCCGCAGCCACAGCAGCTGCCGGGTTCCGCGAGTTTTGGGGGTGCGAGTGTTGGGGAGGGTGCTAGTCCTAGGGTGACTCTCGTGGCTTGTCCCGGCAGTCTCGAGGGTGGCACAAGTGCTGGAGAGGGTTCTCGTTCTGGGGATGTTGGCGTGGAGTGTCTTGGAGGTAGCCATGGTGCAGCTCGTGGTTCTGGTGTTGGCGTTGAGCAACAACAGCAGAAGCCACAGTCACCGCCGGTGTCCGCCCTTCGCCTCCTCGGCCTTCCCTCCCCTTTCCACCCGCCATCGCCTCCCCTGCCTGTCCACGGCTATGTCTTTCCTCCGCCGGACTCGTCTCCGGCTCGTCTCCCCCCTTGTTCTCCTCCTGTGACTCCTCCCTTATCTCCTAACCCTACGCCTCCGTCTCACGTATGGTCTTGCCATCCCTCCCGTGCTCGTCCTGTCTCCCCTGCTCAGCGCTCCCACCCTATGTTGCTTTGTTCCCACGTGTCTCGTCCTCCCCTCCTCCCGTCGCCTCCTCCGTCCTCGCTCGCTGTCACTCCGCCTCCTCTGTCTAACTACCTACGTGCTGCTAGTCCTCCTGTTTCTTGGGTCCATGCTTCCCTCGTTACCGACCCGTCCGAACCTGTCTCCAGTCTTGAAGCGCTTGTCGCTGCTGACGCTGATTTCGCCTCTACACGCTGCCTAGACTACGCCACCACTCTGGTCTCTGACCTTGCGTGTCCTCCGTCCGTCAGGGGTGCTCCTGCCCTTGGCAGTGACGTCCTAGAGGACTGGCAGTACCAGCTCGCTTTCCTGTCCGAGGCTACGCCTCATCTCTGCTCCATGCCGCTAGTCCCTGAGGGTGACCTAGACTCCTTTGACATCCCGACCCCTCGCACTTACACTGAGGCGACCTCGGGGCTCTGGGCCTCTCAGTGGATAGCTGCCATGGACGCAGAGATGGCATCTTGGAGATCCACCGGCACCTACGTCGACGCACTTCCCCCACCTGAGTTGAACGTAGTTGATGGCTGGTGACTCTTCACGGTGAAGCGGCCTCCTGGAGAGCCGTTGGTGTTCAAGGCGTGCTATGTAGCTAGAGGCTTCAGTCAGGGCGAGGGTGTTGACTTCTTTCATACCTTCATCCCGACCCCGAAGATCACCACTCTTCAGGCACTTCTACAGGTAGCAGCAGAGCGTAACTATGAACTGCACTCTCTCGACTTCTCGACAACACGAGCAGGTCTACTTGCGTCGCCTTCCAGTCTTCACCGGCACCTTCGCCCTGGGGACTCAGTGACTCCTCCAGTACCTGGTTTACGGCCCGCGGAAGGTGCCGCGCGAATGGCACACCTGCTCCATGCTACGCTAGTTGACTTGCAGTTCTTCCCGTCGTTTGCAGACCCTTCGCTCTTCGTTCGTGCTGGCCAGACCCCATTCTACATCCTTGTCTACGTAGATGACCTGGTATTTGCTACAGCAGACAGAAACGCACTGCCCTCCGTAAAGGCTCAGCTGCTGAGGAGACACACCTGCACTGATCTAGGAGAGCTGCACCGCTACCTTGGCCTGCTGATCTCCAGGGATAGAGTAGCGCGCACCATCACTCTCACATAGTCACACTTGGTGCGCCAGGTCCTTCAGAGGTTCTGCCTTCAAATCTCCTCTACACAGCCCACACCTCTGCCGGTAGATCACAGGCTCTCGACTCCAGTCTCTGAGGAGCCTGTTGAGCCTAGTGGTCCTTACCAGAGCTGGTGGGTTGCCTAATGTACCTCATGACTTGCACTCGTCCAGATCTCGCATACCCTCTCAGCATCCTGGCCCGCTTTGTGGCCACAG
>BQMB01001019.1:0-57724 GCA_027943415.1 Closterium sp. NIES-67
GGAATGCATCAAAGTAGACTCTAGGCAGAGTGAGAGCACTGGGGGAATGAGGGGCTGTACCATCAGGGCGGGAGAGCAGGCCTGGTGTGTCGGTGACCTGGAGGCGGTGGGAGGGAAGAGCAGAGCGAACCAAAAACCCAAGAGGCAGCAGTAAGGCAAAGGTCGTGACCTCGGCAGGACGGCGAGATCATCCAAGCACTTGCCGGTGCTAGATAACAGCACTACACATGCATCATGCAACATGCATCATGCGACATGCATCATGCGACATGCATCATGCATCGTGCAACATGCATCATGCGACATGCATCATGCATCGTGCATGCATCATTGACATGCATCGTGCGACATGCATCATGCGACATGCATCGACTTGCATCATGCGACATGCGACATCATGCGACTTGCATCATGCGACATGTACATGCATCATGCGACATGCATCATTCAACATGCATCATGCGACATGAACATGTAACATGGATCATGCAACATGCATCATGCGACAGCGACATGTGACATGCGACATGCATCATGCACCATGCAACATGCATCATGTTTCCGATGCTCCGATGCTGATCATGCATCCACATGTACCAACCACAATGCAACCATCGACCACCCTGCACAACGCATCTGGTGCTCCTTGCGTCAACATTCATACTTGCCGAAGGCATATGCAACATGCACCACGAAACATGAACCTTGCAGCTGTGTACATGGTCACAAAATGGGTCACGGCGTAAGGAGTGTGTTGCACCATATCATGCAGCTCACCTGGTGCTTCCTCGTGTCAACATAGAAGTGCCCCATGCTGATGCCACGAGTGGTGAACGGGTAGTTGCACACCTGCACACACGTGGCATGTGTGTGTATACAACCCACACTTAGAGTGCATGTATTATAGCACGACACAAGATGCCACGCGTGGTGAACGGGTAGTTGCACACCTGCACACATGTAACACTCATGTGACACAGGTGTGACACACCGCCATTCAGGGTATGCTTCGCAAGCTTCGTTCCGTGAGCAAGCGTGGGCAACAGCATCTGCACTTATCATGGGGCAGTCAAGCTTTGAGGCGTTTGAAAATGATAAAACCTACATCAAGCTTTGAGGCGCATTCGGCATTCCTGGAGCGCACGAGCCAAAGTCGCCCCAAACTACTCCTCTGACGCACCTCTGGCTTGCCTGGTGATACTGGCGCTCGAGAACAGAGCAGCCCACAATGGGCGCCTGTACGCACCCATTATTGCATGCACTCGTGTGGGACCCTGCCTCTCTGTGCACGCCCATACGCTCTCCGCACACGCACCTCTGGCTTGCCTGACGATATGGCGCGCACGAGAGACGACTTGCCCACGTTGGGAGCTCCAACCAAACACAGCGTGGGCAGGTCTGGGCGCACCACTGGTATGCCTCTGAGCCTCTGAAAGCAGGGGCGCAGCACAGCACGCCCAGCAGGCACAGCAGGCACAGCACACACAGCACGCCCAGCACGCACAGCACGCCCAGCACGCACAGCACGCACAGCACGCCCAGCACGCCCAGCACGCACAGCACGCCCAGCACGCCCAGCACGCCCAGCACGCCCAGCACGCCCAGCACGCCCAGCACGCCCAGCACGCACAGCACGCCCAGCACGCCCAGCACGCCCAGCACGCCCAGCACGCCCAGCACGCCCAGCACGCACAGCACGCACAGCACGCACAGCACGCACAGCAGGCACAAGAGGCACAAGAGGCACAGAGGGATGAACAGACACAGGGAGGACTTGCCCACAGTAAGAGCCCCCACGAGACACAGAATTGGGAGGTCTGGGCGGACCACCGGTATGCCTCTGAGTCTGTGAAGGGACTTGAAACTAACTCTCTCTAACTCCAAGGGAGAAAGGAACATGCTGAAGAGGTGATGGCAGGCGGGCATCGAGGGGAGCACGCAGAGGCATGCAGCAAGGCATGCCATGCACACAGAGCAGAAACATGGAGGAGAATATGGCTTTCAAGTTCCAAGAATGAGTGGCATGGACGGCTGAATGGGCCAATGGATGCATCCAGGTGCTTGAGACTGGCAGCACACGAGACAGCCGCTCCCAAATCACTGGTTAAGAACTCCCAGCAGTTCCCCAACTGCCGAACAGATGGAGTTGGAAGAGGATTCCCCAGATAGACCACTCCAGCTGTTTGCCAGTAGGGAAATTGCTGCGAAGGGACTCCATCCTTCCCCCGCAGCCCGCACCTTGGTGATCTCTTTGAGTCGCTCCACCGCATGGCTGTTGCGCGTGTACAGATCCCCCAACTGAGAGATGCCCTGAGAGACAAAAATGGGTAGTGAGAGGCGAGGGGCGAGAAGAGAGTGGTGAGTGGGAGCAGGGCAGAGAAGGAGGGGAACCTCTTTGAGCCTCTCCACCACGTGGCTGTAGCGGTGGTGCGGATCCTCCAGCTGCGAGATGCCCTGAGGAGGGAAGAGAGTGGTGAGTGGGAGCAGGGAAGCGAAGGAGGGTTACATTTCTTACTCTCTCCACCACGTGGCAGTGGTACCACGTGGCTGTTGCAGATCATTCAGATGGCCTGAGAGCCGAGTGAGAGGTGCTGGGAAGAGACGAAACTTGAGCGTAAAGCGGTAAAGGTATAGGGTGGAAACGAAGAGCAGCAAATGTACAGGAGGAAAAGTAGAGCGGTAAAGATATAGGAGGAAAATTAAAGCAGTAAAGAAGGAAAACGACACTTGGATACCAAGCTAACCGTCAAGTACTTGGAGCACATGTGTTTCAAGGTGCTAGCTTCAAGTACACATGTGGTTCAAGGTGCTAGCTTCAAGTACACATGTGGTTCAAGGTGCTAGCTTCAAGTACACATGTGTTTCAAGGTGCTAGCTTCAAGTACACATGTGGTTCAAGGTGATACAAGAGTACCATAAAAGTACCCTGTGCTGTGCCATGACCTGCCATGACCTGCCATGACCTGCCATGACCTGCCATGACCTGCCATGACCTGCCATGACCTGCCATGACCTGCCATGACCTGCCATGACCTGATTCCATTAGTGCTGCGAATACACCCACCTATGCCCTGGCCGGATAGAAAAACAGCTGGGACCATGTGTACCTGCGCCGTGACTTCCTCGGCTTCCTTCATTGTGCTCGTCTGCAGGCGGTACGGATTTTGGTTGAGAAGTAGGGCAACATCAAGCCAATCGCACAGCACAAGCAACGGGAAAAGGGGCAGGAACGAACGAAGGTGATGAGGGAAAGAGAGGAGGCAGAAAGACATGTGATAAGAAGGGGGCGGAGGAAGTGCCTGTGATAGGACCTGGAAGATGGGGCCGAGAGAGAGGAAGGAGGAAAATGGTGGAGGAAGTTAGTTTTGAGGCGCCTCAAAACGAAAACGGTGGAGGAAGTTAGTTTTGAGGCGCCTCAAAACGAAAATGGTGGAGGAAGATGGTTCTGAGGCGCCTCAAAACGAAAAATGGTGGAGGCAGGGAACGCGAGGACGGAGGACGGAGCCAGCAGAGGCATTTGCCAGCTTGTTGCCGATGAAAAGACAGCTACAGGGGTGCTCAGGTAAAAGAGCTACAGATCTGCAGGCTACAGTTATCAAGGCTGGCAGCACGTCTCCGCGCACCTTGTTTAGCTCTCGGCATTCTCCCCAACGTCCAGCACCATCTTCCACACACACATACACTAGAACTGTGAGCCGACATGTGCACGCTACACATACGCAGGCTACAGCTCGGTGCACCTTGCTGACGAGGCTGGCGGCAGTCTTCTCAACGTCCAGCACCCTCATTCACACATGGAGGGCTACAGCTATGCAGGGCTAGGGTTATGCAGGGCTGCAGACATGCAGGCTACGAATACCAAGGCTAGCTGCACATCACAGCGCACCTTGTTGACGAGGCTGGCGGCATTCTTCCCCACGTCCAGCACCTTCTTCCGAAGGGCGTCCACTCGAGCCAGCACCTGCCAGGCAAGGGAGATGTGAGGAGCGAGGTGGAAAGCACCAGGAGAGAAAGAAAATCAGCATTGGAAATTGGAATGGAGCGGCGGAAGGCCAAGGGAGCCAGGGGCACAGATAGGGAAGGGTTACTCGGAGCTAGTTAGGGTGGAGACAACATGCACATGTGCGTTCGAGTCTCAGACTAAGAACGACGTTCAGACGTGTCCTGCCCAAAGGGCAATGCAAATGCCTTCATCGCGGTTGAAGGGGTATGTGAGAATATGCGCATCCCTTTCACACAGTTCATGACAAATTTCCAAACTGGTCAGAAAGAAAGCGCCAAAACTCTGCTGGAAGCCCAACCCTTGGTGCGTGCCTCCCCATTGAATCTCCTCCAACCAGCCGTTTCTAGCCTTTATATGAAGAACACTCCCTTAAAACGAGTTCCACCAGACACGGAGCAGAGCTTGTACTCTCACTTACTCCAAAACAGCAAGGCGCCTCACAGCCCCCTTGCCTTTGTCACCTCATACACCCCTTCCCTCTCACATCCTCATAAACCCCTTCCCTCTCACATCCTCATACACCCCTTCCCTCTCACATCCTCATACACCCCTTCTCCCAGGGTGAGCTCTACCAGCTGCCAATTAAAGGCGTGCAGCTGGTGGGGCCTGCCTGCCCACGCACACCTGTAGGTGAGAGCTGCTGGTCCCACTCACCTCCTCATAGACCCCCTCTCCCAGGGTGAGCTCCACCAGCTGCCGCTCGAAGGGTGCAGCTGGTGGCGGCGGGGGAAGAGGCGCACGTAGCGACCCAGCGGGCCGCTGATCTCCTGTGAGGGGGACAAGGGAGACTCATGTTTTATTATTAAACAGGGGTCTCGAATGAGGTTTTGTTCAAGAGGAGATGCACACAGTGGAAAGAGGTCTATTTTTGAGGCGCCTCAAAAATAGACTCCTCACACACTGGAACGAGGTGCACGTAGCGACCCAAAGGGCTGCTGATCTCTTCCGAGGGGAGATAGGAGCTCATGGGGCGCAGTTCAACTTGAGGGTGGGGATTAGGGTTGGGATAACCGTAAACACATGCAGGGGAGGAAAGAGAGGCACACTTAACAATCAAGAGGCCCGATGATCTACTGCAATGGCAGATACGGGTTCAAGAGTTGCATTCTAAGGAGAGGGGGATAAGGGCTCGACTCGTGGCTTGAGAAGTGTGCTCGGGAAGACAGGCGCATGGAGGGGAAAGAAGGGCACGTATCAACCCAGAGGGCCTCTGACCTCGTGCAAGGGGAATCTGGGTTCATGGCATGGGGTACAGCTTAGGTTTCGGGGTTTAGATTTGGGAGGAGAAGTGCTTAGCGCCCCAGAGGGATGCTGATTTCATGCAGTGGGGTTGACTTGAAGTTCGGGCTTAGGAAACATAGGGGAAGGGAAGAGTTTGGGAAGGGAAAAAAAGGAGGGAAGGGAAGGGAAGGGAAGGGACGGGAAGGGATGGAAGAGGAAGGGAGGCAAGGGGCAGAGCAAGGTTGAAAAAAACGCCGTTTCTTTAATAGACGGGATTTTCCTCTCTTTTTTTTTCTTTTTTCTTTTTTTTGTTGAAAACATCCGACAGCTAGCAACGACTGCTGGTGGCTTCGTGATTTGCAAGGTGGGTGTGGAAAGAAATAGTAGACGCCACCGAAGCTTGGGCACCAACTCCTCCTCCTTCTACTCCCTCCTCTAGCACCTTCTCCACCCCTTGCCTATTGCGGCCAGCTCCTCCTCACTCCTCCTCCTCACTCCTTGTTCCTCACTCCTCCTCGTCAACCTCCTCCTCCTCCTCCTCCTCCTCTTCTTCCTCTCCTCCCCCTTCCCCCTGCCCCTCGCGCACCCACCCACCCTCACCCCCCCCCCGCACTGAAATCCCATGGCCCGAGGCCATCTTCCTCCTCCTCGCTGCTGCAATCACTTGTTGCCTTTGCCGCCTCCTCCTCCTCCACCTCTTTGCCTTTCCCAGTCCCCTTCTTTGCCCCGCAAACCTTCTTTCCCCCCTTCCCCTTGTTCTCCTTAGTCTTGCGCTTCTTAGGAGCACCGATGCTTCCAAAGGTGGCCCAATCAATGGTGCAGGCTCTAGCACCCTCCTCCTCCTCCTGCACCTCCTCCTCCTAACCCCCCTCCCCTTCCTCCGCTTGAGAGGAGGCAATGGCAGTGAGGGAAGGAGAAATGCTCCCCTCCCCCAACACGCTCGACCCGAGGTTGGCATAGAGACGCTCCTGGGCTGCCTGTTTGCGATTAAAAGCGGCCCGCGATCGCCGGCTGAACGCCACCACCGTGACATCGATCATGGTGTCAGAATTCAGCCGGTTGTGATCGCGTCGCTGCACCCGGTTGAAAGCCGACCACGCCCGCTCCGCCTCGGACGACGTGCACGGTTGGGAGAGGATCCTAACGGCCATTTCCTGAAGCGCCCTCACCTCCCCCCCGTAGGTGGACCACCACTCCGCCTCAGAGAGCCTCCCGCTCTCCACCAAAGCGGTGGCGGTCCACCGCGCCTCCTTGCCTCCCAAACTCCCGTTCCCACTATGGTAGTGGGCGAGTTGGGCTTGGAGGAGAGTGCGGCGCTGAATGTTCGTCTCCCGCACCTCAAGCACCCTCTCCATCCCGTTCACAATCTCCGAATCGGCCCTAACCTCCTCGGCAAAGCGGTTGACGGGGTTGAGGAGCCAACTAGCCGCATGCAAAGGGTTATGCAGCTGACTGTCCCAACGCTGGGAAATAATCCGGCGCACCTTGGCCAGGAAGGAAGCCTTGTCCTTGGCCAAGAGCAGCCCGGTCTTCTTCACGAAGTATGTGGCTGCACAAGCAATGAGGTGCGCAAGCAATGAGGTGCGCAAGCAATGAGGTGAGTGTGGGGTACAATATGGGGGGAGTGGGATCTTGTACACAAGCAATGAGGTGAGTCAAGCACCATGCATGTGGAACATGGGGACTTACCCGCCCACTCGGCCGCCTCGTTGGTCTTCATCGTGGCGTTGAGCATCAAGCCGTAGATCCTTCCCATGAGGTGAGCCCGCGTGTCTACCGCCCGGAGCACTTCGTACACCGCGGTCATGAGTTTCAGCACCAACCCCACCGAGCCCCAAAAGGCATCGTCAAGGAGGAGGCGGCGGATTCGCCGCCCCTCCTCTGTTTTCGCAACCGGCACCTCCCCCCACTCTTCGCTAATTACCATGTTGCGCAATTGTCGCTTCACCTCCAAGAACCACGACACCATGATCACTTGAGTCCCGAATCTGGTGGTTCCCGGTCGCACGAGCTCAAGCTCGCTGAAAACCTCCCGAAAGAGATTAACGGCGGTGGAGCTGTTCTTCACCAACATTACCACACGGTGAGCCTAAAGCAACACCTTCCTAACCACCCCAATGGACCCGATATCTTGAAGCATCAAATCCAAGCAATGCGCGGCGCAATTAGTGAAAAAAACGGAGGGGTACCCTTCACAGAGCTCGTCGGCCGCCTTCTTGTTATTGCTAGCGTTGTCCATCACCACTTGGACAACGCTATTATCCCCCACCTCCACGATCGCCGGCCGGATCAGCGACGCAAGGTAGGTGCCCGTCTTCTTGTTCGTCGCCGTGTCTACCACGGCGACGACCACGGATGCGGTGCCATTCATAACGATGATGCAAACGAGCCCACGATTCTTCATGTCCGACCACCTGTCCACGGAGATCGAGCATCCGCTCGAGGCCCAAGAGTCCTTGATCGTTGCATGAGGGCCTCCGTGTCGGTTTTCAGCTTGGCAAGGAGAGGGTGGGAGACTTTGTACACACTTGGCAGCGTGTAGGGCTTCCCGTAAGCGACAACCCCCTCGACAAAGGATTGCAAGGCGGGTGACCTAGTTGAGGGGAGCGAGGAGGGAGGTGTAATTAGTTGAACACCGCGCTCGCAAGAGCAATCCGAGATAGAACAGTATGCCGGGGCGGGAGAAGATGTGTGAAGATGCATGGGATGGCACGATTTCGGGGCCTACTTACTGAGAAACTCTGAAGGCCCAATCGTTTTCGACGACGGCCATGGCCCAAAGGAGATCCAACGCGTCGCGGCCGGCCTTGTCGACCATCCCTTGGATGTCGCGATTTCGGCTGCGCTTAGCGGTCGGAGCAGGATCCGTGGACGTCGTACCGCGGATCATGACGGTAGTGGTATTCGGGGTGAGACCCTTAGCACGGAGATTCATAGCATACTCGCTCTTGCACTCAGCAATGTACTTGAACTTGCACGCCGGGGTGCCATAAAGGTGCTCCTGGATGCGAGTGGTGCTTCCAGAAATATTCATGTTGCAGTAGTTGCACTCCGACCGGATGACCTTGCCTTGGTCATCTCAGGTTTGGTTCACATGAACCCACAACGCCGACGGGGTGAGCGGCATGGCTGAAAAATGCAATCTAAAGTCAACGTAAGCTGATGTTAGAACGTGCGCAGGCGAGGGACTGGAAACGGAGGGCCAAAATTGCCGGCAAGTATGCTGGGCGAAGCTAAGGTGGTGATTTCTGGTGGTAAAACTGAAAACTTTACCTCTCGATTTGCCCTTTGCATTTGTATCTGGTGTTGCAGGTTGGGTTTGGAGTTGGTTGCGTGAGGGGGAGGGGACGAATTGGATGGAATTCCAATTTGAAAATGCGCTTCGGTAGCACCTCGGTTTGGCGTTTCGCTTTGCACGAACGCATGCTACTGGGCGTAGACATTGGCATGAGCCGAGCTTGGCTCGGCTCGGCTCGTCCAGGGGTCGAGCCGAGCCGGCTCCCCGTCGAGCCTGGCTAGGCTCGAGTCGAGCCGGGCACCAAACATGCCTGGCTCGGCTCGGCTCGCCTAGCATGCACTTAAAGCCCGTCCGGCAGGTTGCATATTGGTACTGTTGAAGTAGGTGGAGCGGCAGATTACGATTGGTTGACGAGGAAAAAGATAAACGAAATGTTTTTGCGAAAATTCATAATCGTCTACCTCGTGCTTGCGCAGGAGTTCCCAAGGACTATGCAACCTGGCAGAGGTGTCAGGTTTGAGCCCCGTCATTTGGCAGGGGACTCACACCTGCCTCTTTGCCATGTTGCAAGGGGGGTTTTCGTGCCTGCGTTTTTGCGCTAACAGCCCACATCGTTTTTTTTGTTAGGGCAAGTTGAAAGGAAACGAGTCTCAACTATTGGGCTTCAGTTTCGCCCTTGTGCAATCAAACACACATTGATACACTTTCGCTAAACCGCCTGAAAGTCAAAATTTGAACGAGTAATTACCCTTTGAGCACACTTCGTGCTTGTTCACCTCGATACCTGGCAGGGACGCAAACTTGCCAAGTTTGTCGAGGCACAGAGTTGAGGTGTTTGAGTCTCGTCAACTACTGCTGCGGGTGGGTTCGGTTACAGGTTCTCAAGATGCAGCATCTTGAGAAAAGAGAGTTGCAACCTGCTGGTCGGGCTTTAAGCCAACAGTAGTGTGGGTGGAGCCTATGCAAGCGCGTGTTGTTAAGAGTGGCACGGGCTGCTTAATATTTCTCGCGCGAACTAACCTAATGAGATACTCCTAGGCACGCAGAATTCTAGGGATCGCGGAATTGACGGGAAGTGGATTGTGAGGAGGAAGGAGGGTGTAAGAGGTTAGGTTGGAAGTTGTAGATGCAAAAGTGTGCACTGGGTTGGATGTGTTTTTGGTCGTCAAAGTTTGGGGTTGCGACTGGTTGAATTCTGGAGGTCGCAATGTCGCGGGAAAGAATTTCGCGTCAAACATTTTGGGCGGGCGTTTAGCGTTTACCCTTTAAATGCAGCGTTTAAACGATAAACGCTGCACCGCCAAAGCGATTGCGGGAACATAGACTAGGAGTTGTTGGCGGGAGAGAGAAATGGGAGACACGTTTTGTCGAGGGGAAAATTTTACCCTTGAAATCGAGTGGCGAGCCACCTGGCTCGAAATCAAGCCGGGGACGAGCCGGCTCGACCCCGGCTCGACGAGGACATTGTGTACGAGCCGAGTCGAGCCGGCTCGGCTCGAGTCGAGCCGGATCCCGAAAAGAAAGGCTCGGCTCGTCATTTTCGGCGAGCCGAGCCGAGCCGAGTCGGATGTGGCTCGGCTTGTGCCCATGTCTAACTGGACGCGAAATGAAACGCCAACCCGTTGTGAAGCCCTTGTCAGTTTCGCAACGGGTTTGGCGAAAAAACAAAATGTGCGGCTCGGGAAAATGTCGAGGGCGCGCCTCGGGAAAGTGTTGACCGATCCGATTTCGATGGGTTGGGTGTACACCCAACCGTCGAAATCTGTAACGAATTCATCAATTCGACAAATACATGTACGTATGAAATAAACGGCCGTTTAAAACGACCGCTTTTTTCCACCAAAAAAAAGGAAACATTAGGGATTGTGTTATATCGTTTTAAACGGCCGAAAAACACGGTACCATAGCAACGGTCCAAAAACGCCGTTTTTTTTTACCTGGGGCAGAGTCGCAAACATCAGAGAAGAAAGGAAACCGAAGGTAGAAAATCGCATGGGGCAGGCGGGGAGATGACGCATGTAGAGGAGATTATACGAGGGAGAGAGGAGAACGTACACCACACATGCCACGCATGCCACTTATGCCACGCATGCCACGCATGCCACACATGCCACGCATGCCACGAATGCCACACATGCCATATGTGACATACATACCATACAACAATACACGTCGTACATGCCTTGGTGAGGCAGTCCAGCTGTTGAGCTCCTTTGCTCCTCTCTCGCTTCACCGCATTCATGATGCCTGCACGCACCATGCACGCACCATGCACGCACCATGCACGCACCATGCACGCACCATGCACACACCATGCACGCACCATGCACACACCATGCACGCACCATGCACGCACCATGCACGCACCATGCACGCACCATGCACGCACCATGCACGCACCATGCACGCACCATGCACGCACACACAATGCACCCACCATGAGAAATAGGAAACGAGACCACCATAAAGCATGCACCATGAACCCGAAGGTTTTGGGTTTAAGGTTTCTAGTCAGGTTTTATGCTGAAAGAATGGGTGGTTGTGCGTGTTTGAAGGGGGTGGGAGGGACGGGGGGGGAGGGAGGGGAGGAGAAGAGGAATGGGGGGGGGAGAGGAGGAACGGGATGGGGGAATGGGTAAGGGGGTTTGGGGGTTTGGGGGTTTGTGGGTTTGTGGGAGTTTAAGTGCAAAATACGGAGTGAACGGGATAGGGAGCAAGCACCAACTACCAGTCTCTATCCCTCACCTTTGCTCCCCTCTGCTTTCCTCGCTCAGCGCAGTCCCAACGATTTCAGCAGCGGGCGACATGGGCTTAACCACCCCTGACTTCGTACTTCAGTGTTTTGAAAGTTGCCTTTGCTCCCCTTTGCTCCCAAATTCACCCCTTTGCTCACCTTTGCTGGCGCGCACGTGCTTGGCGCGCCTCAGTGCAGTCCCGATGATTTCAGCAGCAGGAGACACGGCAGGCAGCTGCTGCAGCGCGCCGATTTCGTACTGCCGCTTGCTAGTATGGTGGGGAGGGGAAGCGGGGTCGGCGGAAGAGGCGGAAGCGTCGGCGGAGGACGAGGGGGAGGATGAGTGGGGGGATGAAGGGGAGGATGAGGGGGGCGGGAGCGAGGCAGCCGTTGCGCCTGAAGCAGTGGCAGCGCCTTCAGCGGCGGCGATTGCGGCGATATCGCCAGCCATGCCCCGCCAGGTGGCACGGAGAGGAGGCGCGGAATAACGACGGGCGGGACGGACGGGATGTGGCGGCGAGAGAGGGAGGGAGATGGAAGAAGAGTAGATGCACGCGACGGCGGCGGCATGCATGGCGGCGGAGGCCATAGCGGCGCTTCTGTAAGTCCCTCTTCGAGACGCGAGATCGACGGCGGTGAGTGGGATGACGGCAATGGGGTGGAGACGGCCAGGGAATTGCCTGAAGTTGAATAGCTGCGCAGGAACGAGTGCAGACGAGTGACACCTTCTACTAGAGCGGGTGCTACTAGCGCGAGTGCTACTAGAGCGCGTGCTTCTATACCGAATGCTTCTAAAGTTCCGGCTCGTCGTCGGGCTCCATGAAAGCGAGACGGGCGTCCGCTCCACGTGGCGGCATGCGAATTGTTCCACGTGGCGGGATGTGAGCCGCACTGCACCGCAACGCGCGCTAACTTGCATGGCGGCTCGGATGGTGCGTGCGGACAGATAGACGAGGCGAGCGGGCGTTTTGAGAAAAGACGTCTCAAGATACGAATTTGGATGGGGACGGTGCAGGCGATGCGAGAGGTCGCTGCGGCGAGCCGGGGGAAGTCAAGGCAAGTGCGCCTCCTGGAAGAGCGTCTGGGGACTAGGTGTGCTGGCGATGGCAGCCTCCTCGATTTGCAACGAAGCAAGAGAATGGTTCATCTACACGACGGAAAACGTACAGTCCACGAATTTAGGACGTGTATGAAGTGAATCCTTAAAGCCCAGGTCCCAAGTTACAAGGTGCCAAGCATTTTTGTTAACAATTCTAGAATGCCTTAGGATGGTTACTCCATGCACTTTGTGTAAGGAATTATTAATTCCTTTCTGAGGCTTGCTACAGGGCGTACGACTCGAACAGTCCCGAACCATCGCCAGGGTTCCAGACCTTTCAGTTCTGTTGGAAATATCTCAAAGGACTTGAGCGTTTCTGAAGTGTAACACTGCACTCGAGGAAGACTACAAGGGAGCACGCGAGTCAACGGAGGTTACATGAGGGGACGGACAAAGAATGCGAAAAGACTCGAAAGGTCGCAACTGGAGGTTGCGACTGACCGTTACAACATCACGGATGGTAACCGAAGCGGCAGTCGAGTCGCTGTGCGACTCGATAAACCGTTCCTGTAACTGTATTCTACAACTGCTTTCTTATCTTCTATATATTGCTGTATGCTTGTTTCTTTAATCAATCACTTGTTCTCACATACTAGTACAAGGGTTCAACTGCCTCAACTTCCGCTGCACTACTCAAAGTCTCAAAGTCTCTACAGCTGGGACTTAGTCTCTGGAAAGATCCCAAGGGCTTTTCTCAGCCCAACATGGTATGAGAGCTGGTCAGAGACCAAACTCCCAGCAACTACGTTCTATCACCAACCTGCAACTGAACTCAATTCAACGACTTCATTGATTGCAAGACATGGACAGCAAGGGCAAGAAAGCCTCTACGGGCTCACCCAGCGGCCAAGAAACTCAACACGGCAACTCTGGTCTGCACACCTCAGGACTGCAGACAGAGACCGGGACTGCTCAAGAAACAACGGGAAGAGTACCAGAGATGGTTACTCCATCTCCCTCTTCAAGCGTGGACCCCAACCTTATGGAAAGGTTCTTCAGCTTCATGTCGCACTTCGACCAGCAGCAGCAGACAAGAACACCTGCGCATTCAACACAGAGCAATGGAGGAAACATGGGATTAGCGCCGATGAGCCTCGACAACTCATCCTTCGGGCGACACAACCAAGCGCCTACCTTTGCGCCGTATCATTCTTCACCGGGGACGTTCGAGTTCATGCCGCCCCGCGCCCAACCAACAGCAGCTGCATCACAACAAACACCAAACGAGATTCTCAGTCTTCAGGCTCAATTCTCACACGTCATCAAGTTACAAACATCCTCACCGTTCAACGGACACGACTTCTTTACCTGGAGCTTCGAGTTCGAGCTGCTGATGGAGGCCGCGCATCTTCTGGGATACTTCAACGGGTCCCTGCCATTCCCAAGCAACGGCACTGGAAAGGAACAAGAGATCTTCACGTATCAGTCGCTACTGGCGTATACAGTCCTCCTGCGGAACCTGTCACCACAAGAGCAGCAGAGCATCAGAACATATCGGAGCTATGGGAACTCCGCGGAACTCGCATGGCATCATCTCAAGTGCCTTTATCAAGCAAACGACAGCGTGACGCAAAGCAGACTCATGCAACAACTGACAACAATACAGATGAAGACCGGGGAAAAGGCAATGCAATATATGAGTCGCTGCCAGACTCTCCGCGACCGCCTGCTTCGGTGCGGAGGAACAATCACTGAAGAAAGCTTCGTGACACTTGTCCTCGCCGGGCTCGGGCCAGAATGGAGAACCACACGATCACTTCTTCGCGCCCACGGAAGAATTTCGGAGATGCACCTCTGCGCCGAGCTCCATGCTGAACAACAGGAGATGGATCTGTTCGAGGAAAGACAACCAAGGAAGCAACAGCAGTTAGTCTTCTACACTCAACGAAGAAATGACAACAACCACAACCGACGCGGCAAGCAAGAGCACGACAACAGAGGGACTACCTTCGTGCCGCCGTTCTGCCACAACTGTCAGACTTCCGGGCACTCCAAGGTCAACTGCAACCGCCCTCGCGTTTACCGTCCAGCAGACCCACAAGTCGCCTCAACCCAAGCAAGTCCCCCAAGGCGCTCTTCAACATCTGCACAACAAACATCAAATATTATTAACTGCATGGTACACATCGACAACTGCGCACCCGGATCACCACCCACTTACGCACCAGACGAAGAGGAATTCCCGCCGCCGCGCTCACAAGGACTTCAGGTCAACCCGACATACGCTGCAGTCGCCAACGCCGAACCCACCGGGCGGAACACCTGGTTCTTGGACAGTTGCTGCGGTCAGCACATGTGCTCCTCCGGACGCTTCGTACAACACGAGCGACGCCTCAACCGCGACGTCGTCATCACCGTCGCCAACAACGAAAACCTGAAAACAAACAGACAAGGCGTGGTTCAGTTACAATCAATGGAGACAAACGTTATTCTTCAGCTCAACAAGGTCCTCATCGTCGACAATCTGGGATACAACCTACTAAGCGTAAGCCAACTAATGGCTAAGGGGATTCACCTGGAGTGCGACTCCTTCTCCAACGAGTTCCGGCTTTACCACGGGAAGGGCGGCCTCTTCATCGGTCGTGCCCTCCTGAAGTCCGGCGTCTTCGTGTTGGACTTCGTCCCCGACCGCGGTACTGCCGATAGCGACGGTATCGTATCATTCGCCGCCTGGACTCACCCGCCGGATCTTGATCCCGACTTCGACAGTGACGGCTTCTGGCACTCCAACACCATACCTGCAGCAGAGAGAACACGAGCATTAGCAGTTATCAGACAAGAAAGACAAGTACCCGCAAGTATCCCAACCAAACCATCACCTGCAGTATCGGCAGCAGGACCCAGCCGAGTCCCACCACCAGCGACCCGAGGACCGCCAACCGAAGCAGACCAGCTTATGCCCATCACACGAGAAGTTTGTCGAAGTCCCGCCTCAGTCGTCGCGTTCTTCTCCAACGCCGACATCTACCATCGCTCGCCCGGTCATCGCGCTTCCGACGACATCTGGCACCAACGTCTCGGACATCCTGCAAACAGCACGATACTACAAACAATCCAAGCAGAGGTGTTAGAACGCAACGCCCTTCTAACGACGAGCGGCCAAGAACTTCGACGACCACGAGCACGATGCTTCACGTGCCCCGAAGCAGATCTTCCTCATCAACCTTTCCCATCTCATCACAACCCAAGCGCACCTACTTACGCTCCGATGGAAAAGGTCTACAGCGACATTTTAAACATGCCTCGAGAAGACACCGAAGCCGACTTCAACTACGTCATCACGTTCATCGACGCAGCAACCAGATACGTTTGGCACTTTAATCTCAAAACGCGCGATCAAGCCTTCGAGGCCTTCACCACATGGCTTCCCATCGCCGAACGAGAATCAGGAACCAAGCTCAAGAGCTTCCAGTCAGACGGTGCACTGGAATACCAGTCACAACGCTTCAGGACCTATCTGGCGGAAAGAGGAATCCGACGCCTGGTGTCTCTGCCCTATGCTCACCAGCAACAGGGGGTAGCAGAACGCATGAACCGGACCTTGCAGACGACGATGCGAAAACTACTGCTGGGGATGAGGCTGCCCACCACACTGTGGCCAGACGCGATGACACATGCCGTTCACCTGCACAACCTGCTGTCCTCGTCATCACTTCCCAACAACGCATCACCGCACCTGTTGTGGACAAGAAAAAGGGGCAGCACAAAATTACTCCGAGTTTTCGGCTGCATGGTACAGTACAGACCCCACACAGCCCGAGCAGGACGCTTCACACAACGAGCTCGGTGGGGACTACACCTCGGCATCGCAAAACATTTTCACGCGTGGAAAATTCTCGACATACAAGACAAAAATACCGTGGCATCACGTGATGTGATCTTCTACGAACGACTGACGCTGCAGCATTACCTGGACAACATTGCCAACACACAAGACCCCACCGACGGCTTCTCGGGACTTCGTTCCTTCGCCGACCGTGCTGCCGAAGCTGACGCAGCAGAAGAAGACGTACCTGAAGCCTCGGAAGCTGCCGGACCACTCCCATTCTGTTCCGTCCCTGTTCCACTCGACGAAGACAATCCTCTCGATAGCAACAACCTCGACACCTTTTACCACTTCGCTGACCAAGGTTACATTACACCCCACCCAGTCGACACAAATGTTTCAGAACGCATCGGTCCCAACTTCTTACCTGACCCAGAAGACGGTGACGAAGCAGCTTATTCCGGGAATGAAAATTCCCCTCGACACACACCCACGGGACTGCAGATTCTAGGCCTCTGGGTCTCCGTCCAGCATCCGCCGCCGCCTTCTCCGCGTGAGCCCTCGACCTTGTCGCAGGCTCTGGGGGGGGAACATAAGGCAAAATGGAAAGAAGCGATGGAAAAGGAGTTAAAGGCTCTGCAAGACCGAGAAACATGGAAAATGGTACCTGCAACAAGCATCAACGGGAAGAACGTCCTCTTGGGGAAATGGGTGTACCGCATCAAGACCAACTCAGACGGCTCCATCGAACGATTCAAAGCTCGATGGGTCGTACGAGGCTTCGATCAACGATACGGAACTGACTACACAGAAACCTTCGCTCCAGTCTCCCGTCACACCTCATTACGCATCCTACTCGCCGTCGCGGCCACGAAGACACTACCACTACGCCAAATCGACGTCGCCAATGCGTTCCTATACGCACCTGTGGACGCTGAGATTTTCGTCGAACAACCCCACGGATTCATCGACGACCCCACGAAAGTATGCCGACTGACAAAATCCCTATACGGGATCAAGCAAGCCCCGCGGCTCTGGCAGCAACACCTTCACGGCCGTCTCGCAAAAATCGGATTCCTACAACTGCCGCATGACCAAGGGATGTACCGACTGCAGAAGGGAAGAGAGTACGTCCTACTCATCGTCTACGTCGACGACCTGCTCTACATCGGCTCCACTACCGACATCGCTACCTGGTTCGAAGGGGAGCTGAAAGAAGACTTAACACTCACGGTGTCCGACGAAGTGACCCAGTACCTAGGACTGAATGTCGTCGAAGACGACACGACGTTCTACCTACACGCTGGAAAGTACTCAGGCACCGTCGCGAAGAAATTCAGCCTAACACCGACTACGGTCCCAACTCCCTACCGCTACGGGAACAACAACAGCACCTCCGCAAAACTCCCCGCGAAGCAAATCCAGGAGTATCAACAGAAGCTCGGCTGCCTACTGTTCGCAGCAGTAACCTGCCGACCCGACCTGTCCTATAGTGCGAGTCAACTGGCGACGCATCTGAAGCAACCGGAACAGGAAGATCTCGAGGAGCTCAACCGGGCACTACTCTACTTCGTCTCCACGCCGACGATCGGACTTACCTACAGCAAAGCGACAACACCGTCCGTACGACTACTCGGATACGTCGACGCCGACCATGCGGGAGATAGGGAAAATCGACGATCTAGGACGGGCTATATCTACCGACTAGAACCCATCGGAACTATCTCCTGGCAGTCGAGCAAGCAGGAGTTAATCGCACTATCCTCGGCTGAAGCAGAGTATATCGCCCTTTGTACTGCGACCAAGGAAGGACTCTACCTACGGGAGTTACTCGAGGAAGCGAAGATTGCGACCCTGCCCGCCTTCTCACTCCTCTGCGACAACCAATCTGCGATCAAAATCGCGAACAAGGACGGCTTCGCCAACCGAACCAAGCACATCGCCCTGCGGTACTTCTTCGTCAAGGATGAAATCGCGAAGGGGAGACTTCAACTCAGTTACTGCCCGACGACAGAAATGGCCGCAGATTATCTGACGAAGAAATTGGCGAAAGCAAAATTCGACTACTGCATGTTCCTGACCGGGCAAACAAACGTCACCGGACCCGAACACGTCAACACTCCAGAAACGAAGGGGAGTGTTGGAAATATCTCAAAGGACTTGAGCGTTTCTGAAGTGTAACACTGCACTCGAGGAAGACTACAAGGGAGCACGCGAGTCAACGGAGGTTACATGAGGGGACGGACAAAGAATGCGAAAAGACTCGAAAGGTCGCAACTGGAGGTTGCGACTGACCGTTACAACATCACGGATGGTAACCGAAGCGGCAGTCGAGTCGCTGTGCGACTCGATAAACCGTTCCTGTAACTGTATTCTACAACTGCTTTCTTATCTTCTATATATTGATGTATGCTTGTTTCTTTAATCAATCACTTGTTCTCACATACTAGTACAAGGGTTCAACTGCCTCAACTTCCGCTGCACTACTCAAAGTCTCAAAGTCTCTACAGCTGGGACTTAGTCTCTGGAAAGATCCCAAGGGCTTTTCTCAGCCCAACAAGTTCGACCCTCTGGGGCCTTTCCGGACCTCGCTTCGACACATCGAGGCCCTTCGACACTTTTCTCGAACCTTCCGATCCTACGTCCAGGATCACCCTAGGCTTTCTATATATTGTGTGGTCTTTCATTTGATTGTCATTCACTTGTTCACAGTTTTGCCATTGCCCTCCGCGCTACTCGGCAGTCCCATTCATAACACTTGGTATTCAGAGCCACTTTCCTCACCCGCTGGGCTTCCGGGGGCAGAATTTTTTGTTGGGGGGGGGAGAGCCATCCCCTCGAGGGCGGTTGTGTCCGTCCTGACATGGTGAAGTTTTTGAAGAGTGTTTCCGGTATGTTGTTCATTTCGCATATCGTTAAAGAAGTTTCGGTTACAGTTTCGGAATTTTCGGCAAGCAGCAACGACGATGCGGATTGGTGTCTTAAGGGAGCGAGGAGCTCGTTACGAGACGACAAGCTCGCGAATATTCCTAGGCGAAGAGGATTTCGTTAGGAGCGCGGGTAGCAGACGTGGCTGCATCGTGAAGTGTAGCTGATGTCAAAGGGCTCGGCGTTTCCGGCAGGCGACACGCAGGTGAAGACGGGACTTCGCATACTGTTCAGCAACGTGGCGTTGGAGTTTTCGGCACGACAAAGGATCGCACGGCAGCACACGTGGGGCTCAGGCACGGAAGAGTTTCGAGGAGTACTGACATCAAAATTGTTTCGCGTGACCTGCCCACCTGGAGGTGTAATTCGTCAGCCCTGGAGTTTCGAGCTCGGCGAGTCTAGATTCCCGCAGAAAAAGCCATTTTCGTGGTCAGAAATTATACTCCACGATATACGGAGGACGACGAGCAACTACCATCAGGTTGAGTTTAAGTGTCATCACCGGGTTATCGCTAAAAGTCAACTACGAAGAGCTGAAGCAGAGAAGAAGAACGACTGGGAACAACTAGTTAAGAGTCAGCCGCAGACGGATCCCCCGACTGACTTGGTTGGGTCGCCCGATTTTCAGCATCTCCACCGGGTGGTAGTACGATAAATGCTATCGACCGCTCCCGGACGAATTATGGGGGATGAGCTTGCGGATCACCCTGTGCTGGTGGATCGATCAGATCGACAGCATTCTATGGAGCATAATAATTATCTACGGCATCGGACAGAGCAAGAGTCTACGTGGCGCAGCTGCCCTGCGTTATAGGGTCGCGCTGAGACTGGTCCCGACCAATAGAGTTTGAAGATACTTCAAAGTTTTTGGGTCTGAAGAAACTTGAAGCAGGGTATATTCGGCATCGACGACAGATTTTGGTTTCATGGAGGGGGGAGAGAGCAGCTGCGCAGCAGTTGTTTTTTTTTTTTTTTTTTTTTTTTTTCCCTCAACAATTGGCATCCATTGCATAAGCATCGACGGATAGATGATGTCTGACCGACTGAATCGACGGACAGATTCGAGTTGGCCTTTGGGAAATTTCGCAGGAGTTTGCAAAGGTGAAAGTGTGTTTACATTAACCGCTTGAGGTGACATCGACTACGGTTACTGGACTAATGGTGTTTTTGTCCATATGCTGGACTTCGCTGACTTTCGTGAGACACGGACGCGTGTTCTCGCATCTGTCGCGAGTGGCCTCGCATTTGACGAATAGCAGGAGCTCGTTGACTTTGCGAAATGCAGACACGTGTTTCTGCAAGTGTCACTACTCACGTGGAATTAAACTAGGAGCTATCAACAGTTACGGAACTACGGACAAGTTTGGCGCATGCAGCAGATTCGGCTTGCCAACTTGCAGCAGTATGAATAACATGGTGTTACTGTGCGGATACCGTACACGACGACGGGAGTTGTAATTCTCGGCAAAGGACTCGCTGGAGACAAGGAAGTTGTGGTGCGGTAGTATCCCTACTGCCCGTTTGGTTATATGGGTAATTTGACCAAACTTCGACGGCTACGATCGACCGCGATCGTTTCGACGTGTTTCGACTATTGGATGGAGTTTCTTGATGAAGCTCGAGATTCTCAACAGTGGTGTCTCCACTACGATGAGATTCAGTTATAGTGTGTGTAGTTTTGTTTATTTGTGTGCTTATCTAGAAGGGGGGAGAGTGTAAGGAATTAGTAATTCCTTACTGAGGCTTGCTACAGGGCATACGACTCGAATTGTCCCGAACCATCGCCAGGGTTCCAGAACTTTCAGTTCGAGCCTCCTGGGCCTTTCCGGACCTCGCTTAGACACATTGAGGCCCTTCGACACTTTTCCCGAACCTTCCGATTCTACGTCCAGGATCACCCTAGGCTTTCTATATATTGCTTTGTCTTTCATTTTTTTGTCATTCAATCGTTCACAGTTTTGCCATTGCCCTCCGCACTACTCGGCAGTCCCATTCATAACACTTTGAGAATAGCGAGCAATGCAGAGCCGAACAGGAAATGGTGGCTTTTGATTGGGGGATGTGGCAAAACATGTTTCGCATACTAGCGCAAACTCCAACCAAGGCAGGAAAAATGGCTAAGGGAAAATGTTGACAACCAAGGGCCTGTAAATTGGGACCTGCAGAAACACCATTTTGTTTACAATGCCAGCTACTAGTAGCATAAACACACGAGCCTAGTAGTCCATGGCTCAAAGCATATGCCCCTTATTCCGTTACAATAAAGAGCCTCCATCCTCACGTCCCGCTGTAGCCCTCCCCTCTTTCCACGTCATCCCTCCCGCTTCTCGCTAGCCTCCGCTACCCGCTTCTGGCTGCTCCCGCCTAGGCCCCACCACCAAGAAAGCTGCTTCAAGCCCAAGCTTCACAAGGCAAAACGAATCGTGGTTCCCGCGTCCCGCTTTCTGTTTTCCCGCTTCCCGATTCCCGCGTCCCGCTTTCCGCTCTCCTGCTTCCCGATTCCCGCTTGCCCCTTTGCCACTTCCCTCTACTTCTCGCTTAGGGGATGAGGGAAGGGAGTGGGGGGAATGAGGGAAGGGAGTTGGGGGAATAAGGGAAGGGAGTGGGGGGAATGAGGGAAGGGGATGGGGGGAATGAGGGAAGGGAGTGGGGGGAATGAGGGAAGGGAGTGGGGGTAATGAGGGAAGGGAGTGGGGGGAATGAGGGAAGGGAGTGGGGGGAATGAGGGAAGGGAGTTGGGGGAATGAGGGAAGGGAGTGGGGGGAATGAGGGAAGGGAGTTGGGGGGATGAGGGAAGGGAGTGGGGGGAATGAGGGAGAGGCGATGCTGCAGGAGATGGCAAATTTCCCCCTCCCACTCACTCTCTCTCCTCTTCCGCTTCTCTCCCCACCGGCATCTCTCTCTCGCCCGTACCTTGGCGGCCATCCGAGCGAGGCTCGTCTTCCCGCATTCTCCCGCCTCCGCGCTGCCTCGTCGCTTTTCGTTTGCGGAGGTGGCTGCTGGGCGGTGTTCCCCTGCGTCAGTTGGGTCTTCTAAGGTGAGCCGCTATTTTAGAGGTGGTGCGCTATGGTTGCCCGAGGGCAGTTGCGGTTTCAGCTGTTTGGGGAGAACTAATGCGCCTACTTTTGTCCCCGGCATCTACTACTTCCGCATGCCTACTATTCTCAAAGAGTGCCTCTGCTTGTTTCAACCCGCGTTGCTCTTAGCCTTGCCTTAGCTGCGCGCATTTTTTGACAGGGTCCGGGAGTCCCGCTTCTCATGCGGAAGCGCGTTGTGACGCGATTCTGCCCAGGCGCGATCACAGCGCTCTCTCCTGCCCGGACCCGTTTACTCTTGTTATTGTGCGTGTTTGCGCCATACGCATCCCCCTTGCTACTCCGTTCGCCTTCGCCGCAACCTTCGTCCCCCCCTCCCCCCCCCCCCCCCCCCCCCCTCCCTTTTTTCCCCGTGCAGTACGCGTCTGCTGTTTTTTTTTCCTCTGTGTTTTCGTTTGTGACACGGTTCTGCTCCGCGTTATTTGTTTACTGATTGGGTTGTGCCCTCGTAGATGCGCTTCTCCAACCGACGCTTGCATAAGCAATGCAAGGGAGGCCAAAGAATGAGAATTCCCACCAAATACTCCTCATGTTCCCCCTCCAACTGCATGGCTCGACTTGAAAAAGCTGCTAACTCGGTCTCCTTGTACTGTTCCTTCCCTTTCTCATACACTGGCTCCAATCACGACCTTGACCCCTCATTTCTCCACCTCACGCCACCCCCCATTCACAGAGGGTGCCCCTTCACTCACCGCAGAGCCTCATCCAGGTCCCACGGGAAGTTGGTGGCCGCCAGCATGGTGACAAGCTTGTGCTCGCCATCAGGTGACTTGGCACCATCTGCACCAGCAGCTCCGACTTCATGCGCCGAGACGACTCGTGCTGCCCTTCCGCACTGAAGAAAACACCAGGAGAAACGGGGGGAGGAAAAGTCTTAGAAGAAAATAAATGTACGACAGCACAGCAAAACTATGAATCGCCCACATACATTCTCCGAAGGGCACCTGGGCACTGCGCTTACCCTCTTGACGTGCAGAGCGAGTCGATCTCATCAATGAAGACCAACGGGGCGTACAGGAGCACCAAGTCGAACAGGCAGCGCACCATGCGCTCGCTCTCGTCCCTCCACTTGGAGGCGAGCGAGGCCGGGGAGAAGTTGAAAAAGGTCGCACTGAACTCAGTCACCACTGCCTTAGCTAGCATCATCTTGCCTGTGCCAGGCGGGCAGAACAGCAGCACTCCCTTCCACGGCCTCCAGATGCCCTGGAGAGTAGAGGGACACAACACGGAGTGGCAGCAAAGTGGTGTGGTTACTTGCACAATTTTTCGATACCTTAAGAAAAAAAAAACACTTGCAGGACAGGGATGAGAAGCAAGCATAAAAAAAACACTTGCCCAACAGGGATGAGAAGCAAGCATTGGAGCGGCGATCAACGGGGAACATCAGCACAGCATGCAGAGCTCCGGTTTACGGCATTCCAGTGCACCTGAAAGTAGTCGGGGACGAGCAGAGGCAGCACGACAGCCTCCTCCAGCAATGCCCTGGTGTCAGCGAGGCCTGCAATGTTGGCCCAGTGCACGCAAGGTGACGAGTTCAGCACCTCCCTCGACAGAATATCTGCAAGGTCGGGGTCAGGCCCCTCGTACCGTGGCTTCGCCTCCTTCCCCTTCCCCGCCTGCTGCCAATGGCAGCATGATAGAAGCACAGAAGACATGGAAAGTGATAATTTCGCAAAGCAGTATGCGAAAGGCACTTAAACATGCAATAGAGCATCAGAAAATAAAAGAGGCAGAATTCGCCAACAGGATGAATGGTCCTGGTAACCGCGCTGAGAAACATAGTGGCTCGTACCAGTGGCGGGTGGCTCAGCAAGCCTCTAGCTTCCTTGGCCTTCTCAGCAGCAATGGCTGTCCCAGCTCCGCTGTTAGAAGCAGCAGCCCAAAACAGACGCCTCTTCCGCGCATCAGTTCCTCTCTCCGATGACCTCGCTGCTCCTCCTCGCTTCGAAGCTTGCGGATCTGACCCTATGCTCCCCACATGCGAAATGACGTTCGCCAAGCGCGATCACACACCTGCTACGCCGCCAGGCGTCGCTTTCCCTCCAATACCGATAGCCTGTGCTCCGGGCGAGGAACGTCCATAGGACACGGGAGACGATCCCCGGCTGCTGTGCTTGCTGCTGGAGCCGAGATCGCCATCTGCTCTCCTGCCTAACGGGCTGAGTGTAACGCATGGCCTCTGCACAGTACACGGGCCTAGAAACGACCGTCCCAACTACCTTCCACAAATTGGCTACCTATGCTAGGTAGCACGAGATGGGAAGGAAGGTTTGGGAGGGGAGGATTGGGATTGGTAGATACTTGGGACCAATAAGATTTTAGTTGTACAAATTGAGTTGGCGAAATTCCCAACACATGCGATGGTTGGATTTGCGACCAATCAGAATTAGGGAGTTGGTTGGCAATACCAACTCAACTCGAATATTCCTATGCTGTAAACTATATGCTAATCTGAATACATTATTGTAAACCTCTCATTGTTTGGCAATCCAACCCTTTGCCACATAAGCTAGCTCACCTCCTTGGAGCCATGGAGGAGGTTGAGCAATTGCTGGGAGTCATTGGAAGGGGCCTGGGCTGAGAAGATCATTCTCAACTTCCCACTCCAAGAAATCAATCTTGAAATGGGATTTTTCTCTAAGTCATGAGCTCTCCTCACAAGCCTTCCTATACTAGTAGCTTCTAGTGTAGTCTCCTAGGGGAAGCCCTACCCAACCAGAGCCTCACGCACTATCCTCCAAGAGCTTTCCTCAAGCTTAAGCTACCTTTTGGAGGGGATTCTTCCTAAGTACAATGCTAGGAGATCGTTAGTTGAAATTATACTTCATTATTATATCCTAGGATCTTGGATGTTGTTTTTGGCTCCAACCCTTTGTTGCCCATGCTATAAGGGCAAGGGTTGTTACACTGAGGGAGGTCGCACGGCTGCGATTGGTGACGGAAGTCAAATCCCTGAACAGCGCTCGCCTACCCCCGCCTGGATTGCGAAGGTCGGGCGACGAGGTTAAGGAGCCGCGCTGCATGACTGAGGGAACGGGAGGGTTGCTGGGGAGCGCTGCTGATCCTGCTGCCTGCGTGAAGACCTGGCACTCTTCTTTGATGCTCCTTGTCAAATCAAACACCTCCTGAACCTGAAGCTTGCAGCCTTTCCATGTGAGTCAATCCCGCGGATTATCTAAGGTCTGGAAGTGCCTGGTGTTTGCATCGAGAAAAGGAGACGGAGACAGACAAGGGGAAAGTAAAATTTTAGGTGAACACTTTCCTGAGACTGCTACTCATGTTTACGATGACAAAGAAAGAGGATGTCAGATAAATGAAAGAGTACGTACTTGTTATCTTGGATATTCACTCCTCTCAGTTAACAACTAACTTCGTGTAGTCTCTCAAATATGTGTGCTGCCTTGCATTCAACAACTGGCCGGTAGATCAGGACAATGCAATCAGCCTCCGTTGCAAACATCAGCGTCGTGCGAAACAATACAATCAGCTCAGCCTGCAACGTCAGCGTTTCGGAGAGTCAGATCTTGAAAACAGACGGAAACTATGCAGAATCACACGAAGCTAAGATGTACCCACCTGAATACGAGACCTGGAAAAGCGGAGTGGCTGTTTTCACTATCTGGGGAGCTGAGAAACTCACAAGGGCCACCAGACGCATGTGAAAACAGTGGTGAGAAAGATATGGGTGGGATCAGGCTAGGAAGAAGATTTCAGAACTACCAGCAGCAAGGAGAGAATTGGAAAACCACTGACAGCTGACGAGGCGCCTCAGTTCTGACACAACGGCTGTCAGAACCTCGTTGTTGTGTCAATAGATATTCATTAAATCGCTACACTTGTGGTCTGGTGGATATAATGCGACAAAGAGTCAATCCAGGCACTCACTGGTCGGGAAAGAAATATGATTTCGGAGTTTGGTAAAATAACAGGGTAAAATATGGATTTGCGAGAAACAAAAACGTCGATTTGCGATCTTCGTTCACCACTCCATTTCATGTTAGTAACTTTTCTTAAGATCGGGAAAAAAATATCAGAAGACTGTAGGCTCTGACCTCAACTTCAAGCATCTAGGTTTGACCAATTGACCCAACAACCACATCAGAGTTCGAGCCGCCGGCAACCTTGAACTAAGTCGCCTTCTCGAAGCCCAGTTCGCTTCCAGAAGTCGGTTTAGGAAATGTCTTCCAACAGACACAACTTCCGTCGGGCTAGTACTCTCGTGCAAGGAGCTCGTACCTTGTACACATGTATCTCTTGAACACTAGTGGGGACAGCGTTCACGGGCAGACAGTCGGATTCGACCAGCCACCACCACAGTATCTGAGCTCCTGTTTCTTATACTCAGTTCTCCCACATCGCCCAAGGTGCTGCTTTCTTTTTCCGCATTTCGCCGTCGAAAATCGCCTTGTAGCTTCCGCTTCCTTGCATTGCACTGTACATCTCTCGGGTCTATGGCTCGCAAAAAGATCCGTGAAGACGCCTTGCCGCGCTTGAAGGGACCAGTCTAGCGACAAGGGCGTAATCGACATGGGCCAAGCCATGGATCTACTCCAGATAAAATAGGGTTAGGAAACAGTAGGATCTAGGCTGAATATTGGAATTGGGCTGGGAGAAACCTGAGTTTTGGTTGTGAGGGTTGGGCTATGAGAGGGTGGCGGGTTTGATTGGGCTGGTTTGAGTTTCAGTTGTGAAACTGTCAGGTTACAATTATCGGGCTGCAAATTTGGAGTCAGGGTGTGTAAGCCGGCAAATTCCGGATCTCTGGCTGGTTACAAATTTCGCAGTAGATTTCGATTACGCTTGGGGGCAAAAAAAACGTCAATTCCGGAACTGGTTCCGGGACTTCAGGCTCCAAAATATAACAGATTTCCCTTCGGTTGGGCCACAAAATGTATTTCGGTGCCCCGAGTAATCGCACACAGAAGGTTTCAGGGTGCATTCGTCGCCTATGGCAGGAAACTTGCCACAAAGTTATAGACGCTCACGACCATCTCCCATCTCTAACGGCGGCGAAAAACGCCCCACACGGCGACTGCGACTGCTTTCATTGGCCAAGTGCGTACATGGGTGGTGCACCTAAGGAATAATTGCAGCAGAGAAATTTTTGCGCTTGTCGTCGTTGCACCAATCACATACGACCTGTACTAGCTTGCACTTGCAACTAGACAGACTAAGTTTGTGGCTAATGCGTAGAAAAAGCAGAGGTTGAAACGCGTGCAGGGCGAGATCTCCCCGCGTAGGCAGCGCACGGGCCCACCCTCCAAGTGCCAACCACAAAGTCGCGGCGCCCAGCGAAAAACGTTGTGGTTGACCCATGCCCTAAGTTGCGCCCACCGCACAAAAAACATGCCAATTCCGCCGCCCAATTACCGCGCCTAGCCGCCACTCATTCCCCACGCCATCGTGCGGCGCAATTCTGCAGCCAAGTGCACCGCGCACGTACCGCAGCCAGGCCAGTGCGCAAGCCATTCAATGTGGAACCTGCCGCGCAGGCCCGCCACGTCGGCACCGCTCCGTTTGTGAGTGACATCTGATGCACCTAGTCCGTCCAACGACGTGCCTAACGTCTCCCTGTCCACCTCATGTCCCCGGGTGCATGCAAGAGGCAATAGGATAGGAAATGCCCGAAGGGAAGAGACAGTAGGAGGGTAAAGGGAGGGGAAATGACGTACCTGCTAAGAGAAAAAACAAATGGCGGTAAGGGAGAGGACAGGAGTTGGAACGTGAGAGGACGGACGGGGGAAGGGGAGAGAGGGGGAATTAGAAGAGGAGCCTTTGGGGGAGGGGAGAGGATGGGAGGGGCGAAGGGGGAGGATGGGAAGGGGGATTGGTGGAGGACGCGAGGGTGGACGGGGGAGGATGGGAGGAAAAGGGAGAGGATGCGTGGGGGGGTGGGGAGAGGATAGGAGGTGGAAAGGCAGAGAACCCGTGGGGGAGGGGAGAGGATGGGTGGGGAAAAGGGGGAGAATGGGAGGGGGGGTTGGTGGAGGACGCGATGGGGAGGTTAGAGGACAGCATGCGGGAGTAGAGAGGACGAGAGGGGGTAAGGGGGAGGATGGGAGGGGGGGTTGGTGGAGGACGTGAGGAGGGGAGGGAAGAGGACGAGATGGGGGAGGAGAGAGGACGAGAGGTGAGAAGGGGAGAAGATGGCGATGGAGGGGGGTAGGACGGGCGATGGAGGGGGAGAAGATGGAAGATGGATGAGGAGAGGATGGGAGGGGGAAGGGGAGTGGACGCAAAGGGGGCAGGGGAGAGGACGGGAGGGGTCTAGGGAGAGGACGGGATGGCGCCATGCTCCCCGCCTTCCATTCCTCCCGACCATCCCCTTTTCCCTTTCTTCCTTCGTCCATTCCGTCCCTTCCCTCCCTCAATCGACCACTCTCATTCCTTCCCCTCAGGTTCTGGCCGCCTTCCGAGTGGAAAGGGCAGAGAGAGTGAGAGGAAAACGGAGAGGGGGGAAGAAAGGGGAGAGCAGCGAGGGCGGAGAGAGAGAGAGAGAGAGAGAGAGAGAGAGAGAGAGAGAGAGAGAGAGAGAGAGAGAGAGAGAGAGAGAGAGAGAGAGAGAGAGATTGGGAGAGAGAGAGAGAGAGAGAGAGAGAGAGAGAGAGAGAGAGAGAGAGAGAGAGAGAGAGAGAGAGAGAGAGAGAGAAGGAGAGAGTATATATAGAGCTCAAAGCTCTTTCTCTCCTCATCATTCAATTTAATCTTTAGATGAGTTGCTGCCCTTCTTGCCGGCGCTCGCGGTGCGGCCGTAGGCCGCGCTGGGTTGGGAGGCAAAAAACCTTTAGAGTTAAAAGCCTACTATAATGCAGCAATACACATTGCAAGGATAGAGCACAGATCACCTAGACTACCCTCCACGGCCGTCACATGCTACTAGAAGATGCCGAAGATCACACCGGCAGCGACAGTTGAGCCAAGACACCCTGCATGGGGTGGAGTACAGAAGCGGAGGCAGACACAAGCCCAAGTGCGGTCTTGCCCGCCACCGTACGAGAGAGCGCTGACACTGCGAATGGTGCTGCAGCGGCCTCGTCAACCAGCGTATGCGAGGGAAGGGGGACGTACTCCAGACCCCATGACAGCCGCGTGGCCACCTCCTCCACCCGCGCAGGTTGACGCCATGATAAAACTGGATCACGCTGATAGGAGGGCGATGAGTCAGCGCGAGATGCAGCACCTCCATCACCTCTGCAAGCCATCCTTGACAGTCCGCCATCCAAAGCAGCTACTCGGCCGGACTATATTGTGGCACGTCGCGAGAATGGTGCAACCAAGAAATGGAGTCCGCCGGAGGAGAACGCCAAGACGCACCCCGCGCATCGACCTCATAGGTGATGCAACCTCACTGGGGATCACCTCATGAGGGTGAGCAGCGGCAGGAGAACATCGATACGGTGGGGCGAAACTGCCGCCCTGGCAATACGCACAAGGACGCGGGGAGAGAGCCGAGCCCTCAGGAAATGGAGGGAGCAGCTCAGGGGAATGCTAGGCCTCCCGCACACAGAAGTGGCTCCGCAAAGATAGCAGGAGGTCCAGCTCCATCGGAACGATCAGAGCACACGGGCCTAAGAGAGTTGTGCCCCGGGGAAGCAGGCGACGAATTTGCTCTTCCACGGGGAGGGGAAGGCACGAGGGGCAGGGGACGACGCAGGGGGGGAGGCGGAAGGGGATGTGGAGGGGACTAAAAGGGAAGATAGGAGGAAGCGAAAGCAGAGCTGGTGGAACGGGGACAAAGGCCCTGGAGAGACAGGCACGGGAGAGATCTAATGGCGGAAGCAGAGGGGAGAACTAATGGGGAAGACACCTCCAAGGGGTTAGGTTATAGGGCATCGATCGTAGCGGACTCAGAAGACGAGTCAGTTAGTGCGGATGGGGAGGTCACTAGGGGCGGACATCGAATTGCACAGAGAGCCAAACGCATTTGAGTAGAGGGAAACATCTGAGCGCCCCAGCACCAATTTCCAGCCTCGGCGAACGGTGACGAGCCTGCGACTCTCTTGCCAGAATAACTCGAAGCGGACGACAAAAGGTGGCGAAGAGTGGAGGTATGGGATATCTCTCGGCTATCCCATCCGCGACAACCCCACCTGCCGAGACGCCTGCCCCCAATTTTTTCGGAAGAGTGCATGCATTGCCTGCTGACCCCCGTCCTCCAAATTTCCACAAATCCAACCTATCTAGCCGTATGGTGGGTATTTTTATTGCTACCCCGCTTGAACCTAAGGCGTGTATAAAGTAAACGGACAACGTCTGTTAAGCTTATTTCACATCACGTGGGGACGTCCGCTATACGTCAAAATTTCTTATTCCGAAGGGTACGCATGCACATTGAACAACGAGAAAATGAGAAACAACCGGGGGTATATTTAGGAAAGCTGCTACCGAGCCGCATTGTGACAAAATGGATTCAGCTGGAAAATATTGTATCGTGCAAAAACGGCGAGAAAATGCAAAACGAGGGCGTGTCACTGTGCTGGCACAAAATGCCCACTTTCTTGCTTTCGCTCCAAGTAGGCGTTTCTTTTTCGTCTCCTATCCACACCCGGTGCTTTGCACACCCGAAATGGCTCAGGACGTCAGCTCGGATGCTTGCTGTTTTTCTATGAACGCTGACAGAACGTCTGCAGTGCTTGACACGTGGTAACCACCCTTATCCCTCAGTGACGTTACAGGACGTCACGGTTGGATTCACTTTATACGCGCCCTAAACCCAGGATGGAACCCGAAACTTGTTTGGAAGATCATGAAAAATACGGTTCCACCTGTTCTGATGCGGCGCATGGGAAGACCTACTACAACAAGCACAAACCAATGATGTCCCGCCAACCCCACGCGGCACAGACCAGACGCACAGGGACTGCGCGCATGGGAATAAGGACTAGTCAATAAGGCGAACCTCTCCAATGCAGTAACAGTGCTCCGCCATAACCCCTTCGCAACTGCTTCCAAGTCCACCCGGGAGGCATTACGGGACAAACATCCCCTTGCGGTAACACCCTTTCTTGCGCAGCTGTCAGAACATGTCTCGTCTAGCCTCAGCATCGCCGATGATGAATTCCGTCAACTACTCGCCTCCTGCCCAAACGGAGTGGGCGGAGGGCCATCAGGAACCTGCTACAAACACCTCCGCAAGCCAGCGCTGTGGAACAGCAAAGTGTGCAGACTCCTCCACTCAGCCTGCAACCACCTACTCTGCACAATGCGAGCCGACTCGATAAGAGACCTACTCCTGCCCAGCCGCCTACTTGCATACAGGAAATCAAGACGAGGATAAGTTGCATAGCTATTGGGGAGGAATTCTCATAACAGTAGGCAAGGCAGTGCTACAGTCACTCAGATAGAAATCCACCAATACCTCCTACTTGTCCAGTTTGGGATAGCGGAATCGAGGGGATTGGAATGTGTCATCCACACTTTCCAAACCTACCTTGAAGGCCACCCAAACCACGCAGCCATTGCAATAGATGGCAGACATGCGTTCAATTAGGTGGAGCGGCCTGCTTACTTCTATAGCCTCCTCTGGTCAGGCCACACGGCGCTCATCCCGCTAGCGAAAACACGGTATGCGAGACTGTCACCACTACCACTTTCGATGGGTATGGCGCAGCGGCACTCACCAACACTAGAGGTGTCCGACAAGGGGGTCCTATGGGCCCACTCCTCTTCGCAGCCGCAATCCAACCCGCACTGCTCCGTACAGCTAGAGTGTTCTCCTCGGTGCTACTGATTGCGTACGCTGATGACATCACTCTCGTAGGCCCGCCGGCGGACGCCAGGAAAGCCTTCACTCTACTTACCCTGCTACTGGCTGAGAGCGGGCGAGGCTGCAACCAGCAGAAAAATGCCTGATGGAGCCCAGCAGGCCTACCTCCAGAATCAGCATCGACAGGAGTACCAATGCTGACAGAGGGGTTGCGAATCCTCGGGAGCCTAGTTGGCACACCGGCATTCTGTCGTTTCTACCTGGAGAACGAGATGCATAATGCAGTGCAGCCGCTCCCGCTTGTCGCGGGCCTCCACCCACAACACGCCCTGCTGCTCCTCTCCAATTGCATCTCTCGGCGTGTCACCTTCCTCCTCCGCTCCACACCCGCCAACCTCCTGCCACAGAATAGTAGGCAAAACATGGAGAGGCGGCTGCAGGATGAGGGAAGGGGTCTGCTGCTCGAGGAACAAATCACCAAGGGGGTCGGAGGCTGTAGCAGCAACTCTCGTGGGAAATGTGCCTTGCCAGGACGGAGACGCTGCTGGCTGACACCCGCATAGACCGGCCGGGCATCGACAACGGCTATGTCCTCCACCTCATCAGCCTCCGGGGAATAGGGGCAGGGGACTGGCTCCAAGCCATCCCCATATGCCCCGACCTCAGCCTCTCCCCAGGGAAATTCTCAATAGCCCTGGGGTTCTATCTCGGACTATCCCTCCCAGTCCCGGGCGCTTGCGTCTGCCGCGAACACATCCAAGACTGCAGCCTACCCAACCACCTACTACGCTGCATAGATGCTCCATGGTGGAAGCGCTGACATGACGTGTTGGTGTATGCTATCCTGGGAGAAGCCAAGTACATTACCTATCACGAAACAACGCTGTACTCCTCACCTGCCAGTAAGAAGAGGGCAGACCTAGCAATCCGTGACCCCGAGTTAGGAGCCACCTGGGTCATAGATGTAACATTTACCGACACGTTCCTGCTTCGCCGAGACCTACAGGCATGGAAACCACCGGGGTGGGCAGCTAAGGAAGCAGCCCACATGAAGGAGAGGAAGTATAGATCCCGGGCAGAGCATGTGGGATTCTTTGGGCTAGCGGCAAAGACCTACGGGGCTCTGGCACCTTCGGCTGCAGAATTTCTGAAATTGCTAGTTGAACACTCAGTCAAGGTACGGTTCCGCGAGAAGCCCAACACCAGAACCACCAGCAAGCTAACAGCACACTTCAGACAGTGCGTGGCCATCCTGCAGCAGCGGTGCCAAGGCAACGCCCTCGTGGCCAAGGATAACCAGGCCACTGAATCAGCCTGCGACCAGGGAGTGCCGGATCTCAGAGCCCCCATGCTGGGGGGGCTGGAAGAAAACTAGGGTCACGACCGTATAGCCCTTGATCAGGTTATTTTGTCCTACCGATGCCATGTAGCCATGCTATAACATGCAATAAAGGACTGCTTGAGAGAGAGAGAGAGAGAGAGAGAGAGAGAGAGAGAGAGAGAGAGAGAGAGAGAGAGAGAGAGAGAGAGAGAGAGAGAGAGAGGAGAAAGTAGAGGGCAGAGGGAGAGAGAGCAACCCCCCTTATGGACACGAACTCCAACCCTACCCTCCTCTCTCCCCATGACGATAACCCTAAACGCTGATTGGCTCTGTGACAAGGCAGTCAACCTGTGTTGGCGAAGCATCATTGTAGCTTTTACTTGTGGAATGTTGAGTTGATAAACCATGTGGTAGATAAGACTAGGTGAGCCATCACACTGGTGATGGTGATTTGTTAAAAGGAACAAAGGAGTAGATTGAGAAAGCTTGCTACTTGGAATGCAAATGGAATCATCTCATTGGAATGCTTGCTTCAGGTACGTGCGCAGGTCTTCCACGAACTCCGCTCGTTCGCGTACCCAAGCGTTGCTGAACCAAGAAGCCGAGATGGTTGAGTTAGAGGAAGGAAGGGGTGGGGGGTGCTCTAAGGGTGCGAAACATAGCGTATGTAGGACCCTCACAAGCCTTGTCACCAGGGTCACTGTCGTCGTTGGCCTTGTGCTTCGTGGCAGTGGGCGACCTTGGGCGAATGAGTGTGATGCAAGGATTCCTTTGTTGCCTCTTTGTGTTTAGAAATTGTAGTTTTAGCTGCCGTAATCGCAGGCATTTGCTGCTATAACATCGCCAGCAACACCTAGACTTGGTCCACCCTCAAGGTAAAAGTGGCGGTTGCTGGCGCGCTCAACAAGGCTGCTCGTCAATCTTGCTTATTCTACAACGCGAGAGGACTGCCCACCCTTTCGTTGCTTTCAGCAAGTGGCGCGCCAACTGCCACTTGTGTGTCTTGCTGCTCGAGGGCACGTGGCTCCATGGGGTCAACTGGGTTGACCTCGCCTCTGCGCAGCAGCAGATCGAGAGCCGAGGGGGGAATTTTGCCCTTGTCTGCCCGGAGTTTGTTGTCGCGATTATCTGCAATTTTATGGGTGCGTTTGTCTGGATCCAAACTATTCGGGGTGTTGCCCAGAAAATTGTCAGTCCTCGTGGCTGGGGTGTTGGGAGCATGAGTTCCTAGGGTGTAGGGAGCCATGGCTGCTTGGTTATGCAGCCAAAAAAAGATGGGAACTCAAATGAACTTGAGCAATAGAAATGAAAAACATGGGTGGAGGAAGAACAACGTCCAATTGCTCTACTACTAACAGATTCGACTTGTACGTGTGGGTGACCGGGTTGCTCTCCTTGTCGATGCCGGCACCTTCACACCTTTTGACCCGCCACACCCGTACACCATGAGGAACGCTGACAGCCAGGTGTTTTTGGCGTTGGCATTGTTAACCTCCCCGCACTCGACAAAGCAGTGCCAAAGACCCCCCATCGTCTCATCGATGTCCTTGGTCACCTCCGTGGCATCGACATGTAGGAAGAAGGAAAGGAAACATGGAAGAAGCAATCAATATTTCCATCAAAGGAAAAGTAAACCTTGTAGTAAAAAACTACTCACCTCAAGCTTCTGAAAGTTGGGGTTGAGGTCGTTCATGACTGCCAGGATGTTTGCCAAGTAAAAGAGATAGAATTGGAGAGAAGGGAGGGAGCATCACACTTTTCAACAGTGAACAAGGCCCCGAACTCCTTGACGGATTGGTGTAGCCGCATGAAACTGATGTACACGATCGAATGCGTCCCTCGCGTCCAGTCCGTCTTCTCGTCGCATGAAATGCCGATGTAGGGGGTGCACTTGATGTGCTCGAGTTGAGTTGCCAACAGATGCTTTGACAAGCAGTTGACCATCTGCTAGAAGCCATATCTGCAGTGGGCATTGCAAGGTAAGAGTCTCGTTCCTGCTAAAGCCAGAGGCGTGGAAGTGACATGCATATGAAGTAGATACAGGCTAACAAATAGGAAATTGGACAAACCCTTACCTCGTGAGGTAAACACCATAACACTGAAGGCGAATGGCAGGAGTGTCTTGTTCTACAATACATCGGAGCAGCCTTGGAAACATGGAAATTGGAGAATCATTATTGTAAAGGAATTCAATCCACCGCAGCGGTCGGATGACACAACGGCCCTCGACGTCGGCGGTGGCGTAGCTCATGATCTTCTTCTGCTTGTCTTTGATATCCTTCTGGATCTGAAGCTGTTGGCGGACTGCCTCCTCGTGGATGGTTGAGTGTTCGTGGATGTGCATCGTTTGCGTATGAAGATCTCGCGCGCCGTCGCTTGGACTGGGGTTCTTGGTCGTCTCAAGCACGACAAGTGCTGCACTTAAGGGTGGTGAGACCATCTTTATTACGGGTTAGCATTAGCCACGGGAAATCACGCAGGCAATCGTTGTTCTTCTACTAGAAGGGGACATGGCTGGTGGGAGTACGAAGGGAGCCGAGGCTGGAGTAGGGCGAAATGGTGGCACGGTGCGCTGAGTTGCATCTACACATTGTGACGCAATAGGTTTCTGCTGTAAAAGCTGAAGCAGTGCGTCCCATGCAGAAGGGGAGGGAAGGACATGAGAAGAAGGGGAACATGAAACCCACGCCACAACTTACTTGAAAGGCATCACGGGTTTTTTCGGGCCCGTCCGTCCAGACCGATCCACCATGTGAACTTCTTGACGTGCTGGCTACATTTGCGGCCAATCGGAATGAAGCCCATCCTCTGTCTGACTGACAATGTGGGTATTGGCCTGAGGTTCACGCATGCACAGAGAGCATCAGAGAAGGTTGTGCGGTCCTTAGTGGCTCATCGTGACAGCATTTTTGCCGCTCTGGGCTGCAAAGTGCCCACTGTGGGCAGAGAACACGTTGGACTTGAGTGGATTTGATGCGAAGTGCAGATTCTGCACGTGACGCGGGCAGGAAGCATTGATAATGGAAAATCTTCTAAGGAACTTGCGTGCCCCATGGAAGTCTATTTCGGAGTCCGTACGAACTGTACTCTGGATACTCGGTACTAGGCTAGCAACAAGCCTGATTTTTTTTTTTTTTTTTTTTTTTTTTTTTTTTAAAGGATCCCCAAAGGCGTAGTCTGAAGTGATCAGGATTGAGAAAATGGGTTATATGGAAATTCATATTCAGCCAAAAAAATGGTCTGGCATTTAAGTCCAATCTGACTAAATAGTCTGATATAAATAGCCCTGGTTGTGAGCATGTGTATGGACATGAGTATGTATGTGCGTGGGTATGAACGTGTGTATGCATGGCAATGTATATGTATGTCCATGGGTGTGAACGCGTACGTGCATGGGTGTGAACATGTACGTGCATGGGTGTGAGCATATGTGTGCATGGATGTGATCATGTGGGTGCATCTGTTTGAGAATATGTGTGCATGGATGTGATCATGTAGCATATGTGTGCATGTGTATGAGAGTGTGTACAAATTTGTGAGACTGGGTGGGGACAGGCTGCCAGCACCCTCCTCCAACATATTAATGCGTAATAGCAAGTCATGCCCTCACATGCCTAACTTTCATCTAAAGTGCCAGGGCACATGAGCAGGTGTGTAGAGAGGGACCGCACTGGAGGCAATCTACACCTTCACCAATGGAAGAGACAGCCGTTATCGATATGTGCGGCATGGGTAACAAACGAGAGGATGCGAACTCCCTTGCCTCCCATTACCGATGAGAATTCGATGGTCAATGCGGCAAAGAAAAGTGCTTTCACTCACTTGTGGGTTCACGCATGTATGCGGCGGTCTCCAAATGGCTCACATACAACTACAGCCTTAGGAAGGGCAGTAACCAGGCCACCCATTGAGCACTTCCATCCAGGGGCACACCTTTTGAAGGGTGCTTTATAACATAGCATTCCTTTTTAGCAACAATAAAACAATAACACATGTGGAAGGACACGCGGTAGTGACTTAGGAAATAGCAATAGCAATAAAATTGCACATATTGCCACCTGAAGAGTCACGCCAACTTCGATCACACAAAAAGGCACTATGCTTAGTCACACAAATAATCGCATTACATGTGAACAGGTATGTCTATATAATAAAATTGCTGGTATTACTCATTATTGTTATCCTTGTCATTACAGACATTTCCTACACACGGTGCAAGTCTTCCGTCAACTTCAATACTCTATGTTTCCTTTATCCAGCTTCTGAGTTCTTATTACTAGCGAAGCAACCTCTTTCAAAATTATGTACTTATAACATCATAAGACCACCGTTGGGTCCTCCACTAATCCACCTACCTCTGGAGTATCTACTGATGACGTAACTGACTTTGCTCTTGTAATGGCAAGTCAACAAGACAGCCAACAACAACAGGTACCTCAGTGGCAAAAGAGCAATTCTCTTTTGAGCAATGATAGCTCCATCTAAGCCTCGTCGTCAATCGCCTCAGCTTCAATCTCCTGTCGCAAGCTCAATTGATGCGAAGCGGCTTGTGCTTCATCGACATTGCCGATCGAATGGTGGCCAAATTATACCCGGGAGGAAAAAAAGCTAGACGGGAGTAATCTAATTGGCATTGCCAAAATCAAGGACACAGACTCTATTCTTCCATACTCATCTGAATCTTCTATGGCCAATAGCCAGCGAGTTCCCATTGGCTCCCTAGGATCACCGTCACAAGAATGGCTTGGACTGCACTGATCGCCGTGGTCTCCATGTCTTTTGCACCACCCCTTAGCCTTCTTGAACCACTTCTCCTAAACCGGAACCAGTCGTTGAACAGAAAGAACATGCAGTAGCCGCGGGGCATGTACTACCACCATTTTTATAGTGACTACATTCTTCTCGTTGCTTACGTCGACAACTTACCGTACATCGGTTCCAGCAATGACATCCTGTCTCGCATGGAACGTCGCATCCAAGTCCTGCTTGACGTCACCATTTCCCCTAATTTCACCCAAATTCTTGAGTTATACATTGATCAGGGCCCTAACAACCACCTAAATGATAGCAAGTACGCCGAAACTCTTGAGAAGAAATTCTCCATCGCTCCTATCGACGCAACCAACCCCTTTTGTCAAATTTCTCCTGGGAATGAGCTGAACACTACCCCCTAGCTGCGGAGAAACACCAAATCTAGTAGCAACAGCTATGCTACCTCCTCTTTGCCACTGTTACGCGCTGTCTCAATCTCGCCTACATTGCACAGACGGATCCTACTTTAAACTCAAACCTGGTGCTGTCATTTTCTGGAACTCGACAAATTAAGAGATAATCGCCTTCTTGTCAACCAAACTAGAGTATGTTGCTGCCAGCTTGGCAGTTCGTGAAGGCCTCTACCTTCAACGGCTACTACACGAGGCAAAAATGGTGACAACGAAGAACTTAAAGTTGGGACAACCAAAGTGCAATACGGATCGCGAACAAATCTGGCTTTATCAATCGTACAAAGCATATAGCCCTTCGTTATTTTTTTTTCAAGGACGAAATTGATTAGGGCAAGGTGCTCCCAAAATACAGCTCAATAGAAGAGATGGCTACGTACTTCCTCACCAATAAACTGCCGCACGCTAAGTTTTGAAATTGCACCGACCTCGTTAGAATGTGCAAACGTGTCAACACTTACCCAGAAGTCTACACTCATGAATGCAGGGGAGTGCTGAAGGTTACAATCTTGAAGTATAACACCACTATATCAGTAGTGGGATACCTTATATGGAAGGACGCACAGTGATGCAAGCATTAGCAAGTCAACGCGTGAACAGTAGTTTCTGGTGTATTGCCACCTGAAGAGTCACGCTACATTGGATCACATGAACAGGCACTGCGCTGAGTCATGTGAATAGTCGCAGTACATATGAACAGGTACTTCTACGTTTTAAATAGGCGTGTATCTTCTATCTTGTCTACTACATTTAACCTTTACAAGGCATAATCCACATATTCGAGATCCTCACTAGCATTGTTTGAGGCATATTACTTCTTCGAGAAGGAATATTGTGGTTCAATTTGATTACCAAAATTGCAGAACTGGAGAACCCATTACGGTTCATGATATTGTAGTACCCTTTTGTATTTCCCAACATACATAAATATGCATTGAATTTTTTATCATTTCAATCAAGTATAGTCCTAAAGCCACAAACACCCAAGAGGACTTTGGTTAGTGAGTATTGAAGTAACCAAACTACTTCATGAGGGACCTTGGGTCTAGAGTCGATGGAGTTACGGAGAATTGAAGTTAGCGGAAGACTTAAACCGTGAATACGAAATGTCGGTACCGACAAGGAGAATAATAATGAGTGTTCTAGGCCTATTTATAGTATAGAAGTACATGATCACATGTGTCGTGACGGTTCACGTGGCTAGGTGTAGTGCGTTCATGTGTGATCTAATGTGGCATAACTCCTCACGTGACAGTGCTGTTCATGCACTGTCTCGATACTACTTATGTCACTATGGCACGTCCTTCTATATGAGGTGTTGCACAATTGTTATATGCAGGTAATATTTGAGGATAACGCAATACCTCATATAGAAGGACGTGCGGTAGTGCAAGAGTTTCTTATGCAGGGTAGTATTTGAGGATGATCTTGCCCTTGACGGACTCATTCTTGGTGAAGTAACGTAGGTGGTTCGTCCTGTTGACGAAGCAAGTTTGTTCGCAATTTTGATTGCGCTTTGATTGTCATAGCGTAACTTAAAATTTATTGTTGTCGCGGATTTTTCCTCCTAGAGCAACCCTTGAAGATAGAGTCCTTCACAAACTGCTGAACTGGCTACGATGAACTCTGCATGAGCTGGCGAGAAGATGATGACTTCTTGCTTTGTCGAGTTCCATGAAATTATTCCAGTAGGTACAAGTTTGAAGATAAACCATGTTCATGTTCCCGGGATCAGATGCGTGGCCGGAATCAACGTAACTCGACATTTTGAAGGTTGATGACGTGCTTGTCCAATATTTTAGTCCACCTTGTGGATGGCTCGCTTGAGATCTGCCATATGCTCCCCTTCATGTCGCCGCAGGCATTGTGCGAGCTAGCTGGCAATGTACGCGAGGTTAGGGCATCGAGTTACTACCGCAAAGAGAAGACACCCAAGCTGCAGTTGGTAGAGCCAATGGTTGTAAGCAGATAGTGGGGTAGTGTTCGGGGTGTGATGAGGAGGAATATTTCAAAAAGGCGTGGTGAGGCCGATGGGAGTTTGTGTATTTACTCGCGGAGAGATAAATGGCGTTTGGGTCACAGTCCACATTTAGACCCAAAAATTGTGTGACGTTTGGGGAGATAGTAAAGCTGAGGACAGTCTGGAATCATTCTTCCATGTGTGCCAGAATTTCGGTACTAGAGACGGTGTACAATAGATTGTCGATGTATGCGACGACGATGAATTCACCACAAATTTTGTGGAGATACATCCTAGGGTTATGGGGCAATTAATGAAGTCCAGACATGACTCAATGGAGGTGCTGCTGCCAGAGGCGAGGGGCTTGTCTGATAATGTACACAAACGTTTGAAAATGGTAGGCTTCGGTGCCATCGCCGGATGTGTGGGTCATTTCGATGAAATTTTCAGCATCGGCGTCAGCATAGAGAAATCCGTTCTTGATGTCCAATTGACGAAGCGGCTGATGCCGACATGTGGCGATAGCGAGGAGAATTTGGACTGAAGTATGACGGTGAACGGGCATGAAATTTTGGTCGTAGTCAATACATTAGGGCTTTTTTAGCGTTGAACAACCCATCCCCCCTGAATTTGTTAGTTTTGGCAGCTGCCTTGGTATTAATACAGAAAACCCATTTGCCCTAAATATTTTTTCTTGCTGCTACTGCTGGTCTGCTTTTGAATCCCTATTTGCTCAAGATACTCCTCGAAGGCTCTAGTGGTGCATGTCCCAGCATTGTTTGTACGTAGCTCTTCCATCTTCAGCCCACTTTGCAGCTCCGCCACCTTGAGCCATAGCTTGAAGGCGTCAAGGGCTCCAATCTTGTGAAGAGGTTCTTAGGCCAGACATAAGGTGTCGTTGCTTGTCCTTGCTGATATTGTTAGCTTCATGTGTCATGAAGTGAATATTGCTAAGGCGACATCCATCGGTTTGTACTCCTAAGCACTTGGGAAGTGAGACGGGAAGGGACTATGAGCCAGGTGAGCACTGGGACAAATGGTACAACTGGTCTGCTTATTGCTTGGACGAAGCTCTTGACCGTTGGGTAACGCATCAGGTATGAGTCGTTCACACCCTTCCCAAGATTTTTTTATGCCCATCAGTTCTTTGATTATTGCTCCTATTGGATCATGACCGTATCCCCATGTGCCGTCTACTGAGCCCCCTCAACTGCAGTTGACGAAGTACCCTAACTTGCTAGCAGAATAAGAATTTTGTTGTAAGTGCTACTGTCACAGTTTGGGTGCTTGATTGTTGTCGTACAAGGACTTTTGAAGGTGGCAGATTTGGGTACTATCGCCGTAAGTGTGAAATAGGTTGTCAAGATTTTCAGCATCGACGTCCGTATATAATGATTCATTCTTTGTGTCTAGTTGACGGAGAGGGGAGTGACGGCAAGCTGTGATTGAAGTGTGACAGCTGACCGGCACGAAGTTTGATCGCATTCGACGCCATGAGTCTGTTCGCAACATTGTATAACCCATCTCCCCTTGAAGCATGTGGGAAGATTGACGGCATTAGTTTTGATGCGAAAGACCGACTTGTTTGTCAACTTTTTCTTTCCTCGCGCAACAGAATTTGGGACCATCTTCCAATTTTTATGTTGTTTGAGAGCATCAAAATATACGTTCATAGTGGCTCATCACTTGGCTATATTGGGGCTATACAAGGTTTGCTTCACAGTTTACGACTCAATTTCGGCCGTCAAAGGTTGAACAAGAACAGCGAGGCAAAAAATCTAGAGAGCTGACTAGGTCGCGCATGGATGTGCATGACTCTGTACGTTGACGATGTCAGCATCTGTAATTTTGGTTGGGAGGTGGCTTTCAGTGCCATGGGAACCTGCATCCATGCGTACACGGCAAAGATTATCTTCGTAGCAAGAAGCCGATTTGGTGGTGGGAGCCAGCTAACTTGGATTGGAAAGTGGTACGAAGAGTGGCGCGGGAGTAGGTCCGGTATCGGAAGTTGGAATAAACGGCTCGAACAATAGTGGATCGTGACGGGGCACGTTGTGCGCTGGCATATGGATAGTATGGAACAACCGCCACTGAGTTGTCAGTGGAACAACCGCTGCTGAGCTGTCAGCACGTGCCAGCTGCTGTCTCACCCTGTTCTCATTGTGTGCCCCTTTCAAAGAGGGTTCGAGCCATACAACTGATGGTGTGGCCGATGGGGGCTCTTAGCATGGGTCGATTGTCTCTGCGCCTATTCGTCCCTCTGTGCAAGTTCTAGCCCTTCTTCTGAGTCCTCAGTCCAGACCAGTGGTGCGCCAAGGCCTTCCCACACTCTGTCTGGTGAGGGCTCTTGACATGGGCCAGTCTTCTCTGTGTCTGTCCGTGCCCCTGGGCGCCCCAAGCAATTCCCAAGCAATGCCCCGGTGGCACGACCGGACTACCCACGCCGTGTCTTCTAGTGGGGACCCTTATAGCCCAGATCCCAAATTAGTTCACGCAAGTCAACAGGCGGAATTCTGGCTGGGTGGGTAAAAAAAACCAACAAAAACGTGATTCTGTTACTTCGCACAGGATTTCGTATGCAAGCTGGGCCCAGCTTGATTTGGGGTGAGTTCAAGTTGGGCCAAACGCGGATCTGATGGCTGAGACGCAGGGACACATGAAGTCTCAGTTTGTATGGACAATTACATCGGTTGATTCAAAACCTAGCGAGAGCAGGGTTTGATGGGAGTTGGGTTTGGCAAGCCCGATCCAGCGGCAGAAATTGCACGAATCAAAGAGGGCCTAGTTTGCAGAGTTAATTTCCACCAGACATATACCAACCTCGATTTTTCCTCTCACTGTGACGAAGGGGTAGTCGCTCCTTTTTTTCTTAGGTAGTTCGCGAGGGAGGTCAGCATCAAACTGGGCCCAGTTTGTTTCTTGCTTGACGTTTTTGGAATCTGGTCTTTAAGGGAAAGTCTTCTCTGTGTCTGGCTGTCCCGCTGTGCTTGCCGTGCCTGCTGTCCCACGCCCCCCTCAGAAAATTAGAGCCATACCAATGGTGCAGCTGGTCCCCCCCATGCTGTGTCTCGTAGGGGTGCCCAACGTGGACAACTTCGCCCTCGTGTTTTGGCACGTGAGGCGTCTCAAGGCCCACCATCACCCGCCTCTCTGCATGTCTCCCACCACCTCCTTTGCATGACCCTCCCTACTTCTCCCACCAGCGACTTAGAGAGCCATACATGTGTGGTTCAGCTAGACACTGTGTCTCATAGGTGGGAAGACTTCCCTCGTGCGTGCTATCTCAACAGGCAAGCCAGAGGTGCGTGTGCGGAGGTGTATGGGCGCACTAAAGCGAGACAAGTGAGTGATCAAAGAAGTGAATGGGGAGGTCTCAACACCTTCCCACGCTGGATCTCATGGTTAGGGATGCCATGCCAAATGTGGCAACCTATCCTATGCGCGCTATCTCGTCAAGCAAGCCAGAGGTGTGTGTGTGGAGGGGCATATAGTTGCACCAGGCCCCTAGATATCAGACTTTTTACGCTGATTCAACCTTTTTTCAGGGTTTTGGGATAGGGTAATGCTGATTGGTTGGCCATTTTTTATAGGTGGATGCTGATTGAAAAGTTAATTTGAAATATTGAAGTCTGTTTTTTTAGAGTTTTGGTAGGAGTGTACGTTGTTGCATCAGCGGAACATATAGGCGCTTTGACTTGCACATACCAGCTGCTGACTGGCCCCCAGGCGGGCCAAGTCTGCGGGCGTGTGGGCCACACCGCCGCATACTGCTTCCGTCGCCTGGACGACCTCTACTGCCGCCAGTTCGGCCCCATCAGCAGGTATTTCCCTGGCCCACCCTTCTTCGTAGTGTTGCTCATTCCTATTATCCTGCCGTTTGTAGTCTAGGATCCACTGTTGTGTATAATCTAGGATCCCTTGTTGTGTTAGGCATAGACTCCCCTAGCGATCCTTCACTGGGCCCGGCCACATCAACCCTCTCCTTTACGCTAGAATCTGGCGCATCCTACTGCTTCTTTAGATACATTACTGCTCTCACCCCACTTCCTGCACCCGTCTGCGTTGCACTAGCTGACTCCCCCGCCACAATTATCGCACGCAGCACCACCGCTCTCCCTTGTCTAGCTGTCCCCTCTGGCTCCGTCACAGGTCTGCACATCCCCTCGTTTGCCAAGAACTTAGTCGGTGTAGGTCGCATCCAGGGCCTAGGCATCGCAACTACATTTTCTGGCCACGGGAGACATGCAGCATGTACAGACACATCCACAAGCGCTCGGCTAGCCACTTTTGACCGTGACCCAGTGTTCGGTCTCTTCATACTGCACACAGAGTCACCGCCAATTGTTGCGTCTGCTGAGGTAGCCATGTCGTGCTCCTGTCGCTCTCTCGCCCACCCGACCCTTCTGTGTTACCATCACTTAGGTCATTCTGCACTCCGGCGTCTGAGGCACATGTCCCAGCACGGTCTAGTCACTTGTCTTCCTGCGTCGCTCCCAACCCTGCATGCGTAGGTAGCGCCCTTGTGCACCTCCTGCGTTGAGGATCGAGAGCGCGTTGCTCCTCACTCCTCGTTTCCTTCATCTCAGCTCGCTGCCCTATGCAATCATAAAGGGCTCCATCGCTGACGTCACCAACCTGCCCAACTTGCAGTTCCTGTAAGCGTCTGGTCGCCCTGCCATTGCCATGCACTCCCATGCCACACCATGCCATGCCATGTTAGACCATATCATGCCATGCCACGTTAGACCATGCCATGCCATGTTAGACCATGCCATGCCATGCCATGTTAGACCATGCCATGCCATGTCATGTTAGACCATGCCATGCCATGCCATGTTAGACCATGCCATGCCATGCCATGCCATGTTAGACCATGCCATACCATGCCATGCTTGACCATGGCATGCCATGCCATGTTAAACCATGCCATGCCATGTTAGACCATGGCATGCCATGCCATGTTAGACCATGCCATGCCATGTCATGTTAGACCATGCCATGCCATGCCATGTTAGACCATGCCATGCCATGCCATGTTAGACCATACCATGCCATGCCATGTTAGACCATGCCATGCCATGCCATGCCATGCCATGTTAGACCATGCCATGCCATGCCATGTTAAACCATGCCATGCCATGCCATGTTAGACCATGCCATGCCATGCCATGTTAGACCATGCCATGTTAGACCATGCCATGCCATGCCATGTTAGACCATGTCATGCCATGCCATGCTAGACCATGCCATGCCATGCCATATTAGACCATGCCATGCCATGCCATGTTAGACCATGCCATGCTATGCCATGTTAAACCATGCCATGCCATGCCATGCCATGTTAGACCATGCCATGTTAGACCATGCCATGCCATGCCATGTTAGACCATGCCATGCCATGCCATGTTAGACCATGCCATGCCATGCCATGTTAGACCATGCCATGCCATGCCATGTTAGACCATGCCATGCCATGCCATGTTAGACCATGCCATGCCATGCCATGTTAGACCATGCCATGCTATGCCATGTTAGACCATGCCATGCTAGACCATGCCATGCCATGCCATGTTAGACCATGCCATGCCATGCAATGTTAGACCATGACAGCATCCGCTCTTCTCCACTCTACTTTCCCCCGCCTTCCTCGCAGCTCTTCTTCCGTTCCCATGCCCTCCCTTTCCCTACCCTATCTGCCCCTCTCTCGCAGCGACCTGAGAAGCAACACTAACCTGGGCAAGCTGCCTGCATCGCTCTCTGCCATGAAAACACTCAAGCACCTGTACGCCTGCCTCCGCACACACAATTTCACACACACACGCACAGGCACATGCACACATATACACACAGAGATTCACACAACGACCCCCAGCCGCAACACCAAGCAACGAAAGCAACAGACGCCAGACAAGTTCCCGCACCCCCCACTTTGTAGCACCACAGGGACTCACATCAAAGGAAGTTCCTTTTACTCCAATAGGAGAACTTTGCTCTCTGCCATTCGCTCTCTGCCCTTCGCTCTCTGCCATTCGCTCTCTGCCCTTCGCTCCCTGCCCTTCCATTGGTTGCAGAGACCTGACCGGGTGTCGCATCGGAGGCTCCATCCCTGCCTTCCTTGGGAGAATCAAATCCCTCACCTTCCTGTAAGTTGCGCCACCACCATCACGCTCCCCCATGCACTACCCCCATGCACTACCCCCATGCACCACCCCCATTCACTACCCCCATGCACTACCCCCATGCACCACCCCCATGCACTACCCCTATGCACTACCCCCATGCACTACCCCCATGCACTACCCCCTTGCACTACCCCCATGCACTACCCCCATGCACAAACCCCATGCACTACCCCCATGCACCACCCCCATTCACTACCCCCATGCACTACCCCCATGCACCACCCCCATGCACTACCCCCATGCACTACCCCCATGCACTACCCCCATGCACTACCCCCATGCACTACCCCCTTGCACTACCCCCATGCACTACCCCCATGCACAAACCCCATGCACTGCCCCCGTGCACTGCCCCCATTCACTACCTACATGCACTACCTCCATGCACCACCCCCATGCACTACCCCCATGCACTACCCCCATGCACTACCCCCATGCACTACCCCTTTGCACTACCCCCATGCACTACCCCCATGCACTATCCCCATGCACTACCCCTATGCACCACCCCCATGCACTGCCCCCGTGCACTGCCCCCGTGCACTGCCCCCCTCCACTGCCCCCCTGCACTGCCCCCCGTGCACTGCTCCCTTGCACTGCCTTCCTGCACTGCCCGCCTGCACTACCCCCATGCGCCCTGTAGTCTAGTGCAGCCCTGTAGTCTTCGCCTTGGAATTCTCCCCCTGCCCCCCCCTCCCCCCTTCCCCTTCCCCATTTTCCCCATATTCCCCCTCTCCCCTGACCCCACGTCCGCCCTCCTCTCCTTTTGCACATCTCATCACTTCCCTATCCGTCTATCCTTGGCCCCCCATTTCCACCCCCTTCCCCTCTACTCCCTCTGACTGGCGTCACCAGCAGCACTTCCCCCCTTCCCTTCCCCCCTTCCCTCCGCCTTATTTCCCCGTATCTCTTCCCCCCTTTCCTCTCCCCCGTGCCCCTCTTTCCCTTCCCCCCTTACTCACTCCCCTCTTTCCAGTGGCATCAGCAGCGAGTTCTTCACACGCCAAGTCGCTGCAAGACTGCTGACATCCCCATCCGCCATCCATTCCCCCACCCACACGTCTCCCTCCGCCTCCCCCCCCCAAAACCCCATTCCCTTCCTCCGTCCCAGTGGCATCAGCAGCGGTTTCTTCACAGGCTATGTCCCAACATCTTTCGGTGCTGCCATCCCCCCATTCCCATTCCCTTCCTGCTTCCCGCAACCCTACCCCTCTTCCTCCCCCCCATGCTCCCCCCTTCGCACCCCATCCCAGTGGCATCCGCAGCGGTTTCTTCACAGGCTATGCCCCAGCATCCTTGGGCAGCTCCGATCCCCTTTCCCCTTCCCTCAACCCTTCCGCCCTTCCCTCCCCCCATGTTCCCTCCACCCCCATTCCCTCCCCCTCCCTAGTGGCATCAGCAGCAACTTCTTCACAGGCTACGTCCCAGCATCCTTCGGCGGGCTCTCCAACCTTGTGCATCTGTGAGCCATCCAACTCAGTACCCCCTCAAACCCCCTGCAAGCCGTTCACATTTTTTATTCCTTTACAGCCCATTGGCCCTCGGATCCCGCCTTTGGCATTTCTCGTCCCCTCTCCTCCATCGGTCCATACTACCTGACTCTCGTTCTTTCCTCCTCCCTCGCTTGCCCCCTTTCTCACTCCTTCCCGTCTCTCCCCCTTATACTGATCCTCTCCTTCTATTCTCCTTTCTTATTATCCCTACTCTCTTCCTCTCTCAACCGGCCCTCTCTTTCTCACTGAGACTTCTTTCTCTCTCCCTCCCTCACTAACCCCCAACCCCCAATTGTTCTCCTAGTGATATCTCAGAGTCGGCTGAGGAGGAGGAGGAAGGCAACGGCATTCTCAGCCCTCTGCCAGCCCAGCTGTCCAACCTCAAGGCTCTCAAATCCCTGTGAGTCTCTCTAGCTGCTGCTGCTCCTTCTATATCTCTCCTGATGATTTGGTGTGCCTTACAGCAACGGCATTCTCAGGCCTCTTCCCGCCCAGCTGTCCAACGTTATCGCTTAAATCCCTGTGAGCCTCTCTAGATGAAAGTGTATTTGAAGAACTATCAAATCATGGGGAGGAAGGCTCGGCAATCTCAGCCCTCTGCCTTCCCGGCAGTCCAACCTCAAGGCTCTCAAACCCCTGGCAGTACATGCTGGGGAGGCTGATGCTGCTGCTGACACTGGTGCTGCCATTGCCACTACTTCTTTTGCCGCGATATCTTGCGTCCATGTCTAGTGGCATTCGCAGCCCTCTCAGCCCCCTGCCTGCCTGCCCAGCTGTCCAACCTCACGGCTCTCAAATCCCTGTCAGCCTCTTCAGCTGCAACCGCCGCCGCCGCCCGCCGCTGCTGCTGGTGTTGCCGCTGGATCTTTGCTTCTCTTTTCTAAGGCATTCGCAGCCCTCTGGCTTCCCAGGTAGCCAATCTCAAAGCCCTCACCTTCCTAGACGACCTCACCACCCGCCTCCCCGTTAGGGTGGCTATAAGATGACTTCTTAGTCGACTCAATAGCCACTAGGCAGTCACAAGGCCCTCAACTCTCTAGATGATCGCACCACCTGCCTCCCTCTTAGGGTGGCTAGTGCAAAACTGAGACTCCCCTTCCTACTCGCTCCCCCACATCCCCTTCTCTCCCACTCTCATCATCCTCCACCAGCCGTCTCTGGGGCAGCGAGTTCACGGGGCACATTCCTGCCTTCCGAGAGAGCCTCATCACCAGCGTTTCCTCAATCCATCGCCCCACATCCCCTTCCCTCCCTCTCCTCATGCTCCTCCTCCCAGCAATCTTTGGGGCAACGAGTTCACAGGGCGCATTCCTGCCTTTCTAGGCGGCCTCACCACGCTCACAGAGCTGTAAGTGACTGGTAGTGGTGAAAGAAGGCGAACTCACCACCTAGTTGCACTCACATTACAGCTTTCGCCACCACCAGTGACTCACAGCAATGCCTTTCTAGGAGACCTCACCACGCTCACAGAGCTGTAAGTGACCAGTAGTGCTGAAAGCCGTAGTGTGACGGTCATTATAGTTCCTTTACTAAAGCAGTAGCTGTAGCGCGATGGAGGCTTAAGCAGCAGCATGAGTGTAATTTAGTGGCTCCAACTAAGGTGAATGTGGTGAGATTTGTGATCTATGGCATGGGGAAAGCAGCTCACAGAGTGGGTTCTTACCTTCCAGTGTGGCCCCCAAACGAGTTCACTCGACTGTGAATGGCCATAGTGATATTGAGCATAATCAGAGTGACTGTGGCGAGAGTTACTATATCACAATCTGGCAGCGAGGTTATGGAGTCTTTCTGGCTGTCTTTCTGACTTTCTAGGCTAAAGCCCCCCTCCCCTTCCCAGCGAGTTTCTTCCAAGGCTGGCATTTCAAGCTGACTCGACTGTGCCACTGCCGTCCCCTTCTCACTCGCCACACCACTCTACCCTCTCACCACCTCTGCGCTCTTCCCCCTTCCTCCCCCCCCCTCTCCCCTCTAACAATCTCCCCACAGCACTCTAGGCAGGAACATGTGGGAGATGGGAGTCCTTGTGTTGGTCCAGCCCGCTACCAACCGGGATAAAGGGCATGTTTTTGTGGTGGGTAGCACACCCATTACCCTCCAGGACGGACCTGTAGCCCTCCCACACTCAACTGCGGGACGATCCCAGTGCCCCACCAACACCTTGGGTCCTCTAAGCCCTTCTCAGAATCTTCCTCTCGTTTTCTCATCTCCTACAACCTTCCTCCCTCGTCCACTCCTCTCCTCTCCTCTCCTCTCCTCTCCTCTCCTCTCTTCTCTTCCCCTCATTCGCAATCCATCCACAGCATTTTAAGCAAGAACCGTTGGGACAAGGGGATTCCCGGGACCTTCTCTCGGCTTGTCAACCTGCAATCACTGTAAGGAGAGGGTACTGTAACGAGATGTTGCTGGAGATGTTGCATTAAGGAGATGCTGCTGGAGGAGATGTTGCTTCTTCTCCCTCTCCCCGTTCACTCCTCCTTGTAGTGACCTTAGAAAGACCGACGTCTCTGGCAGGATGCCCTCCCCTTTTTCTCCTTTCTTCTTTCCCCCACCATCCGCGCTTTCCAATCTCCAAGCTGTCACACCTTCCTCTCCTCCTTCTGTTGACCGCATGTCTCCCCCCTCCCTCTTCCCTCCCTCCTCACCCCTCCTCACCCCTCCTCACCCCTCCTCACCCCTCCCTGCAGTGATTTGAGCGAGACGGAGATCGCAGGCAGCATTCCTCCCTTCTTCTCTACCCTCAGCAAGCTCGTTTTACTGTAAGTCCCACTTCTCCACTAAACATTCTAAGAGATTAGGATGAAAAATGTTATGATGCTTCTCTAAGTATCAAGCACGTCAAGAAAGCAGGCGGGGCAGCTTCTTGGAGCCCAGTGGTGTGCTTCCCTGAGTTCCGACGAATGCTATGAGCACTCAGCGTTTGCCGAGTTTAACTTCACAGTTCTTACACTGTCTTTCTTTCGCTAAGCTTGACCCGCAGGTCTGCTGCGCTCTGAGAAATATGCCTGAAGGCGGCGCAACTTCTTTTAACCCACTGATTGCTTGCTCGTTGAGCCCACATGCCGATTTTGCCTAACCATGCGAGCATGCATTCAAGCGTGCCCTTGCACTGCTGTGCCACCTGCACTGCTGTGCCACCTGCATTGCTGTGCCACCTGCATTGCTGTGCCACCTGCATTGCTGTGCCACCTGCACTGCTGTGCCACCTGCATTGCTGCGCCACCTACACTGCTGTGCCACCTGCACTGCTGTGCCACCTGCATTGCTGTGCCACCTGCATTGCTGTGCCACCTGCACTGCTGTGCCACCTGCATTGCTGTGCCACCTGCACTGCTGTGCCACCTGCATTGCTGTGGTTCCTGCACTGCTGTGCCACCTGCATTGCTGTGCCACCTGCACTGCTGTGCCACCTGCATTGCTGTGCCACCTGCACTGCTGTGCCACCTGCATTGCTGTGCCACCTGCACTGCTGTGCCACCTGCATTGCTGTGCCACCTGCATTGCTGTGCCACCTGCGCTGCTGTGTCTCACATAATCCGATGCAGATGTCCTTTCCTTGAGACATTATGCAGCTACCAGATGCTACCATGTCAACCACACCACCACCACACGATCATCCCTTAATCCCCCGTCATCTCCCCTCCCATTCACCACCCTCATATCCGTGCAGGTCAAGGGCAGCACGAGCACCAGTGGCAACGCCCCACGTGGCTGCTTTTGGAATGGACTGAAAAAACTTCCACCTTCCACGTTCCTCCCCTTTCATTCACCGATCCCCCTCCCTTCCACCGTTCCCACATGCATGCAGCTCCGTCGGCAGCACCAGCATCAGCGTCAACGTTCCTCACAGCTACTTTTGAGTCCACTCAACGACCTCCCACCTTCTCCCTCCCGCCCCCATCTACCATCTCCACATACATGCAGCTCTCTAGGCAGCACCAGCATCAGCGGCAACATTCCTCGTGGCTTCAGCAGGCTGGTCAACCTGCAAGACCTGTGAGCCAATAGGGAGCTTCGATTCTCCTAGAGCAGAGGCTTGTCTAGCATACTCATCTTTTTGTTTTGTTTTTGTTGTCTTCAAGGAGAGAAGAGAGGAAGAAAGAAGGAAAAGCAGCGTCGTGCCTTGCCTATCTTTCCCTTGGATGTATCATTTATGCCTTGCTGTGTCAGCACTCACACCCCCGAAAGGGAGCACCAAGTCATCCATTCCACTCGGCTTGCAACAAGCAGGTTCTAGCAACAACAGGCTGACCCTCTTCCTGCCGAATTGAATGTCCTTCCCAACAGGCTGACCCTCTTCCTTCTTAAAACACGCCTCTCAGCATTTTTTCTTAGCCCATCTCAACGCCAATGCTATGCGTGGCAGTCCCACTGTGCTTGAACCATCCATGCGTTGTCAGCATTCCGAGTGCTTTCTCCCCGGATAAAAGTGCATTTTCTGCAGAGACATATCTCAACAGTTGCATTCCTCTATGCTTGCCTCCTTCTGTGCTTGAACCATTCAGGCTTTTGGACAACAACATGCTGAGCGGCTCTCTCCCCAACTTCAGTTGTCTGAAGCGCCTTCGCAGACTGTAAGCAACCCCTCGTCTTGCCGATGCGGATCCTGATACTGCAAGCCCTGCATTCGCTGCGAAATGTGTGGATTTTCCATCAACTCATAGATTCGCCTAAACAACATGCTAATCGGCTTCCATCCCATCCCAGCCTCAGTGTCCTCAAACACCTTCAGCAACTGTAGGCCGTAACACGCCAGGGGGCGTGCATGACGGATGAGCAGGCCACAGCCAACACGGCATTCATCTTCATTCACTCCACGCCACCCCTGCGGCCTCCCTACACCCCTCGTTTTTGTGGCTTTGTCCCCCACTCACACGCTGACCTCAATGGCAACTTCCTCTCTGGCCCACTCCCCTCATACCCCCCATCCGTTGCCTCTTCCCTGTTCGATACCCCATCCACAAAGCGGCATGAATCACATCAATCTCTTCCCCTTGTCTTTTCATTCCCCTCATCATCTCCCAATCCATGTAACCATTTCCTCTCTCCCGTATCCCTTTTCTCTCTCCCGTACCCCCTTCCTCTCTCCTGTATCCATTTTCTCTCTCTCGTACCCCTTTCCTCTCTCCCGTCTTCCCTCTCCCACCCTCACAGTGACGTCAATCGCAACTACCTCTCCGGCCCACTCCCCTCGTTCCTCCCATCCATCTCAAATTTCACAATCGCCGACAACTATTTCACCGGCAGCGCTATTTCTTTGTCCTGCCCAGACCCAGAGGCCCTATCCTACAACTGCCTCTCCTCGGTGTCCTCCAAATGTGGGGGCCCTGCAAAACAGCGGCAGACTGCTAGATGCAGGGATTTCTGTGGGACAGGGTCTAGTGCTGGGATGTGTGGGGGGCATGGGGTATGTAGGCCTGCTTGGAAGGGAAGTGACTTGCAGTTCTCGTGCCAATGCATTGCGGGATTTGTGGCTAGTAAGAATGGGATGAGCTGCAACGTGAAGAACAAATAGGATGTCTGGATTGGTGCATTGTTTTTCAAAAATAAAAATTACCGTATTCCCCCTCTATAACTATCAAAAAACATATAGATTCGTCTACTCATGTCTAGTTAGTTTAGATGTCTTTTATAGCCTAGCTAGGTCAGTTCTTCGAGGGGACAATATTCTTGTACTTGTATCTCCCCTCCCCTCTTCCTAGCCACACCTTTTCCCACTACTCTAACATGGTATTGAGCAAGGTTTGTTAAAATTATATTTTATATAATTGTAGGCTTGGTAGTTCTGCTACTAACTGCATCCTACTGTAGGGGGGACAACCCCTTCTTGTACTTCATTCTCTTCTAGTCTATCTCTCTTCTCTCTCGACACTTTTCTTCTTCCCTAGCTAAACCCCGGCCGCCATTTCATGGCGGCCTTCTTCATTACTTGTTAGCTCGCATTCGAACATGGTTTCCGAGCAGGCCGTCCGTCCCGGGCCTGCTCACTACGTTTCCGCTGCGCACTCCTGCTCCGTTCGCCGCCTTTGCGGCTTTCTGCCTGCCTGCCGCCGTGGCATCAAGATGTCGCGGCGACCACTTGATGCTGCCGTCCCAACTTCGACGGGCAGCTGCGGCTCCGACGCCACGCTGCTGCGGCGTCATTCTGGTGCCGCGGCGGTGTCGTCGAGCTGCAGCCGCGGAGTTTCACCTCCGCAGCTGCTGAACGTGCAGCGCGTCCGCCCGCCAGTAAGCACCGCGCCTATGGCGCCGCGCTGAAGTCCTGCAGCCCCACCACAGCAGCCCCACCACCTCTCCCTCCCCTGCATCTCCTCCTGCTCCTGCCGTAGCTGCTGTCTTCGGCTCGGTCGTCGCCAGCCCGTGCCACACCGCCGAGAGCCCTCAGCCGCCGCAGTCGCCGCCTGTCCTCATCGACACAGCCGCCTTGAGCACGAGCTCCGCCGCTGTCGTCATTGAGGCCGCCCAGATGCGGCCAGCTGCCTCTCGTCCGGGGGTGTCATCGCCTAGCACGAGGGGTCGATACCCGGCTGCTCACGAGCATGAGGGTGTCCGGGGTTAGGGGGTGTGTGTATGGGTTGGGTGGGCGTGCCACTACCAAGCCTAGGGGGTGTGTTAAAATTATATTTTATGTAATTGTAGGCTTGGTAGTTATGCTACTAACTACATCCTACTGTAGGGGGGACAACCCCCTTCTTGTACTTCATTCTCTTCTAGTCTATCTCTCTTCTTCATAACTTGTTAGCTCGCATTCGAACAAGGTTAGCCTTTTTCGTCCATTACTCATGCTTCCGCCGAAACTAAAGGTTTTTTTTTTTTTTTTTTTTTTTTTTTTTTTGGGTTGCAAAGCAACCGATTGTGATCGATCGGACGAGATTTTTTTTTGGTTAAAAAAAATAACTTGTGAAGTATTTGCTTCTGTTCAAATAGACTTTACAAACAATACATGCATGCAAAAGCTAGTGAAGTTTACGAACTCTCTTAGAACTGAACGATAAATTATAGAGAACCTGGGTACAAGGATATATATCTAAGGGTTGTACTCTCTAAGAAATGACCCTATAACAGTCTATATAAACATTAGAGATACAAATGTTTGACACACCCCCTAGACTGCATAGGGACAGTTCCTGAACAAGCAGCTCAGGGCGGCAGTACTAGTCCAGCCACTGAGACAAGGGTCTAAAGACCAGTCAAAAGGAGTACAGGCAAGGCAGGAACAAGACCAGGGCGGCACTACTAGTCCAGCCACTGGGAGAGGACACAAGACCAGTCTGAGTAAATATATATATAAAGGACAGTACAAAGTCAAGGCCTAGCAAGTGAGAGGCTACAGGAACTAGACCGAGCTGTACAGAGTGCCGCTGATGATCTTTAGGCGCAAGCGCCTTTGTAAAGATATCAGCTGTGTTGGCACCTGAGGCCAAGTGTACTACACGGGCCTGGCGGCGCTGCTGTAGCTCGCGCAGGAGGAAGTACCGCAGCTGGATATGCTTCGCTCTGCCCTCGAGTCGAGGCTCCTGAAACAGGAGGATCATGGCCCTGTTGTCAGCGTACAAGACCGGGGCAGAGCTAGGCCGCTCACCTAAGTCAATGAGCAAGAAGGTCAGGCCAGCGGAGCTCCTGTGCCGCCATGGCACCAACGTAGATCTTGGCCTCACACCTGGACTGGGCAACAGACGAGGAGCGGGGTAGCTCTCCACGAGACGGCACCTGAACCAAGGCTGAAGCAGTAGCCCTGAGAGGATCTGAGGGTCTCGGAGTCGTCTGCCCAAGAAGCGTCTGTGTGTCCAGTAAGGACCACTGGCCTGCTTCCTCCTAGCATTAACCCCATGCCCGATGTACTTGCAAGATAACGCAAAACCCTCTTAGCAGCAGACCAGTGCTGCGGTCAGTGTCTGCTTGTGGCCACAAAGCGAGCCAGGATGCTGAGAGGGTATGCGAGATCTGGGCAAGTGCAAGTCATCAGGTACATGAGGCAACCCACCAACTCTGCGTAAGGACCACTGGGCTCTACTGACTCCTCAGGAACTGGAGCGGAGAGTCTGTGGTCTACAGGCAGAGGGGTGGGCTGTGCGGAGGAGAACTGAAGGCCAAACCTCTGAAGGACCTGGCGCACCAAGTGTGACTGAGTCAAAGTGATGGTGCGCGCTGCTCTATCCCTGGAGATTTGCAAACCAAAGGTAACGGCGCAGTTCTCCAAGGTCAGTGCAAGTGTGTCTCTTCAGCAGCTCTGCCTTCACCGAGTCCAGTGCGTCCCTGTCTGATGTGGCAAAGACCAGATCATCCACGGAAACAAGGATGTAGAACAGGAGTCTGGCCAGCACGAACGAAAAGTGAGGGGTCTGCGGAAGACGGAAAAGAACTGCAGGTCAGCAAGGGTAGCACGCAGCATGTGGTGCCACGCACGGGGAGCCTGCCGCAGGCCGTAGACGGGACGCCGCAAGAGCCACTGGGTCCCAGGCAGGAAGGTGCCAGTGAAACCCCTGAGGGCGACGCAAGTAGACCTGCTTGTGTAGGCTGCCCTGAAGAAACGCAATGGAGAAGTCGAGGGAGTGAAGCTCGTAGTCACGCTGAGCAGCTACGTGTAGCAGCACCGGAAGAGTAGTCATCTTCGGGGTCGGAGCGAAAGTCTGAAAGAAGTCCACCCCCTCACGCTGACTGAAGCCTCTAGCCACGTAGTGCGCCTTGAACACAGGCGGCTCTCCAGGAGGGTGCTTCACCTTGAAGAGCCAGCGGCCATCGACTACGTTCACCCCAGGTGGGGGAACTGCATCGACGAAGGTACCAGTGGATCTCCAAGATGCCATCTCCTGCTCCATGGCAGCTATCCACTGAGAGGCATCAGGTCCCGAGGTGGCCTCAGCGTAAGTGCGAGGGGTCGGGATGTCGAAAGCGTCTGGGTCACCCTCAAGGACTAGCAGCATGGAACAAAGATGGGGAGCAGCCTCGGACAGGAAAGCAAGCTCGAATTGGCGGTCCTCAGGACGTCAGTGCCGAGGGTAGGAGCACCCCTGACAGACGGAGGACAGGCAGGGTCAGAGACCAGAGCGGTGGCGTAGTCAAGGCGGTGGGTAGAGGCAAAGTCAGTGACCGCAGCGACAAGAGCGTCAAGACACGAGACTGGAACGGACGGGTCGGTAACGAGAGGGCGAGGACCCGAGGAACAAGAGGACGAGCGGCACGAAGGTAGTCAGACAGAGGAGGAGGCGCAACGGTAAGAGAGGACGGAGGAGGCGACGGTAGAAGGGGAGGACGAGACGCGTGGAACGGAGCAACATAGGGTGAGAGCGCGTGACAGGGGAGACAGGACGAGCGCGGGAGGGACGGCGGGACCAGACATGAGACGGAGGCGTCGAGTCAGGAGACAGAGGAGGGGACACAAGGGGGGAGCGAGGGGGAAGACGAGCCGGGGACGAGTCCGGCGGAGGGAACACAGGGCCGTAGACAAGAAGAGGAGGAGACGGCAGGAGAGGAACAGACGCAAGGTCAGGTGACAAAAGGCCGAGCAGGCGAAGGGCTGACACCGGCGGGGACTGCTGCTGCGGCGGCACAACACCGACACCGGAACCGCAAGCTGCTCCTCGGCTACCTCCGGGACACTCCACTCCGGCACCCCCAGAAGGAACACCCCTAGAGTCCGAAACCCTTCGAGCACTGGTACCACCCCCGGGGCCACCGGGACAGGCCACGATAGAAACCCCAGAACTAGCACCCACCCCAACGCGAGCACCCCCAGAGTCGACGAACTGCTGCTGGGAC
>BQMB01001020.1:0-2500 GCA_027943415.1 Closterium sp. NIES-67
TTTTTGCCGACTTCCCTTACCCACATTAATCCATTGACCAGAGGCTGTTCACCTTGGAGACCTGATGCGGTTATGAGTACGACCGTGCGTGAGCAGTATTCGCTCCTCCGGCTTTTCAAGGGCCGTTGGGGGCGGTCCGGACACCGCGAGACGTGCGGTGCTTTACCAGCTGCGCAGGCCCTATCTCCGTGCAAGCCGATTTCAGGGCCATCGAGCTGTGAAAAAGAAAAGACATCTCTTCCCCGGAGCCCCCGCCGACGTAACCGGATTCGCTCGCGTTGCCGCCAGCTGCCACGTCCCCGGTTCGGGAATTTTGACCCGATTCCCTTTCGATGGGCGGCGCGGGGAGAACCGCGCCGTTCTCAAGGAGTTACCCCATCTCTTAGGATCGACTAACCCATGTGCAACTGCTGTTCACATGGAACCTTTCTCCACCTCAGTCTTCAAAGTTCTCATTTGAATATTTGCTACTACCACCAAGATCTGCAGCGATCGGGAGCTCCACGCGCGCTCACGCGCACGCTTCGATGCATCCCACCGCGCCCTCCTACTCGCACCGGCTCACCAGCAGCCGGGTGCGGCCGGGTATAGGTCACGCGCTTGAGCGCCATCCATTTTCGGGGCTAATTGATTCGGCAGGTGAGTTGTTACACACTCCTTAGCGGATTTCGACTTCCATGACCACCGTCCTGCTGTCTTAATCAATCAACACCCTTTGTGGGATCTAGGTTAGCGCGTAGTTAGGCACCGTAACCCGGCTTTCGGTTCATCCCGCCTCGCCAGTTCTGCTTACCAAAAATGGCCCACTTGGCACTCATGTTGGTGGGGTCAGCCAGCACCCCTGAAAGCCAGCCACAATTAAGATGGCGGCCCTCCTCGCCCGTTTAAAGTTTGAGAGTCGGTCGAGGGAGCTTCTCCCCCGAGCCCGCCAATCATTCGCTTTACCAGACGTAACCACGTATCGAGCACCAGCTATCCTGAGGGAAACTTCGGAGGGAACCAGCTACCAGATGGTTCGATTAGTCTTTCGCCCCTATACCCAAGTCTGACGAACGATTTGCACGTCAGTAGCGCTGCGGGCCTCCACCAGAGTTTCCTCTGGCTTCGCCCTGCTCAGGCATAGTTCACCATCTTTCGGGTCCCAACGCGACTACTCAACGCACCCCGGGCGCCGAGGCCCCCGGGGCGGTCCGTGGTGCGGGCAGCACGAGGCCGCCTTCTCACGGGTCGCTTTCACTGTCGCCATTGTGGTTTCCAACCCATTGGCTCGCAGCCGCGTTGGCCTCCTTGGTCCGTGTTTCAAGACGGGTCGCATCAGCCCGTTTCGCCAGCGCCGACCCGTGAGGGTCATCCTCGGTCTCCGCCGCGGTGGGAGCGAGCTCCTTTTCCCGCGGCATCGACCGGCGCTGCGTACCTCCGGGCCCCGCGCGAACGGGGCCCGCAGGTTTGCTTGGGCTCATGCGCTTATCCTCCTGACGATTTCAAGCACTTTTTACTCTCTTTCCAAAGTTCTTTTCATCTTTCCCTCGCGGTACTTGTTCGCTATCGGAAACCTGGCCGTATTTAGCCTTGGATGGAGCTTACCACCCATGTTGGGGCTGCACTCCCAAGCAACCCGACTCTTCGGATGCGTCTCGTGGAGTGACGGGTCGTCGCCCGACGGGGGTGTCACCCTCTCTGCCGCCACTTTCCAGTGGACTTAAGGCGGCGCCCGTCACAGAGAACGCTTCCTTTTCAGACTACAATTCGGAGGGCCGGGGGCCCTCGGATTTCAAGCCTGGGCTTTTCCCTTGGTCGCTCGCCGCTACCAAAGGAATCACGGTTGTTTTCTTTTCCTCCGCTTAGTAATATGCTTAAATTCAGCGGGTGGTCTCGCCTGACTTGAAGCCATCGTTTGGGGTTTGCCCGGTTCCTCCCCGTCCGACCATTTTTGTACGAGCCCGTCCGCCTCTCGCCCGTTCTTGTGCGCTACTTTGGAGGGGGAGACCGGGGGTTGCCACGCCCCCGGCTCCCGAACCTTTTCGCGACCGTCTCGGGAGAGAAAAGAGGGACCGAGTGACCGGCCCCCCCACCTGCTGGGAGGTCCGGACGGAGTCCGTTGGCCGGCTGGGTTCGCCGAGCCCAGCGGGGTCGCCGCCCGCCTCATCTCGCTCGTCCCACTCGCGTCCTCCCGGGTGGCGCCCGGGGATCTGCACTGGGGTCGAGAGGAGCGGAGACGGGCTAATGCGGCCCTGCGATTTCAACCGACTGCCCCCCATTTGTGCCCCGGAGCGCACGGGTTGCGACGGCCATCTCGTTTTCCCAGGTACGAGCGATTGTCTCGGAGAAAGGGGGGGGCCGGAGCCCACACCAACTCGAGCGCCCCTTGTCTGCCCCGCATTGCTTTCCCGTCCCGTTTCCCCTGCCGCACTTAGCTGCGTGCGGAGGGGTGGGTTCGGATGCGAGGTTCCACCTGGATGTGTGTGGCGTTCAAGCAGACGTGCCCTCGGCCGAGGCCTCG